>CM019043.1:23887219-23955201 GCA_009664405.1 Drosophila bifasciata
AAGCCAAATACTTCACAACACTCGATTTGAAGTCCGGTTATCACCAGATCACACTCGCACACTTCCTTTTCCGTTAATGGAAAGTACGAGTTTCCCGATCGCCATTCGGATTAAAGAATGCTGCCAGCATTTTTCAGAGAACCATCGACGACATTCTGCTAGAGCAAATTGGCAATTTTGCTGTCTATGTCGATGATGTCATCGTTTTCTCAGAAGACGAAAACGCCCTACATACGGCACGTAGATTGTGTTCTTAAGAGCCTGCACGACGCCAACATGAGGGTGTCAACAAAAATCGCGGTTTTCAAAAAAGCGTTAGCTTTTGGGCTTTATTGTCACCAACAAGAGGCTTCTTTTGACCCAAAAAAATACAAAGGGCATTCAGGAATTCTGGTGAACCAAAAAATATATTTGAGGTTAGATCATTCCTTGGCCTGGCCAGCTATTACCGATGCTTTATTAGAGATTTTGGGTCAATAGCTAGGTCCATCTCTGATATTTCAGAAGGGAACATGGAAGTGTCAGTAGGCACAGATCCAGAAATATCCAGGTGCAATTTAGTGAACAGCAACGACTTGCTTTCCAAAAATTGCGTAACATTCTTGGCTTCAGAGGATGTCATCCTCAGATACCCTGACACAAAAAAGGCATTCGATCTAACGACGGATGCCTCTGGAAGATTGGCATTGGCGCGGTGCTATTCCAAGGGGAAGGCCCATTACTATGATCTCGAGAACCCTAAAGGACCGAGAGGTTAATTACGCTACTAACGAGCGGGAATTATTAGCCATAGTTTGGGCACTGGCCAAATACGCCATTACTTATATGCAGTAAAAGATATATAAATATCTATACTGATCACCAGCCTTTAACCTTGTAATGATACCTTATTTCAGACTGAAATTATCCAGTCTGTCAGGGTTCTCTGGCAAGATTTTTGTAGATTGCTGGGACTTCAAAAACAAAGGCTTGGCCGTGAGACCGAAAGTAGAGCAGGCGTAGGGTCTCACTACCGTGTAGGTAATTCGCACTTGGCGATGAACAAGAACGTTAACACCGCTCGGTGAGGAAAAGTGCTGACACCAGAGTTTTTGGTGTTTGGTAATATTTAGTTGGGTTTACCTTATTTCCGCTTTCGAGAGGGTTCGGCGAAGAATTGATGACACGTTGTTGGGTTTTGGTTTTGATATTATTTAACTGGCTTTTATTTTGTTCTGCGTCTTTTCCTTTGTGTCGTGTAGTGGTTTTCGTATGTAGTGCTCGCGCGGAGGTGACGCGACTTAGAATAGGGCGATGGACTGCCGTGTTGATTTATGCTAGGGGCGATGGACTGCCGATTGATCGAGGGCTCGGGCTGTTAAGTAGCCCGATCTCGAAAGTGCTGAGTCCGCAAGTCTGGGTGCTGGGTTGGTGTCGGGTTCTCCAGCGGCATTGCCACCACGACCCGGTCGTGCCTCCGGATGCACCGAGAAATGAGCTGAGTCTAGGGTTGTGGGGTCATTGGCTCGGTCGTACCGAGGAATGACCTGCGTCTACGCTGTGGTCGTATTGGCTCGGTCGTACTGGAGAAATGAGCTGTCTGGAGCGTTGTGTAACTCCAAAGTTGGACTGTGGCGCGTGCGTGTCGATTCGGCATAAATCGATCGGCGCGTGTGACTTGTGAGGTGTATGGAGTTCGTAGTTTTGGGTTTTAAGATTACAAAATATGGGACGTGTTATTGTGTTTGTGCTCTGTATTGGCTTGGTCTTACTTATTACAAAGTGTGTTACAATTCTTGTGCTGGAGTGGGTCTTACCTATTACGAACTATGGTAAATGTATACTATTGTGTATGGTGTTTTTGTGTGTTTAGTGTCGTGCATATGAATAGGTGTGTGTAATTGTAACGGCCCCGGTCAGGGGTTCGTTACACCCCCTTCCCGGTGGGGGGTTACAAAATGGACGTTAGTTACGTGGTGCGGGTGTGGGGTCCGTGGCATCCCTCCCGGACGTCGTTTTGGGTCGGGATGGCGAAGGTCTCCTCGGTCCCGACCCGATCTTGGTCGTCCGGGTCCCCCATGGGGTGTCTTCAAGGCGAACTATCTTTGTAGTTCGTCGTGCATTTAGCACCGGTTCCTCGGGCGCCTGGCGCTCGTCGTCGGAGGACTCCGAGGTGGCTGGCGTGGTCCGGGGCTCGTCGTCGGAGGACTCCGAGGTGGCTGGCGTGGTGGCCGGGGCTCGTCGCCGGATCTTCCGAGGGCGCTGGTGGGGAGAGCCGGGCCCAGTGGTTTCTGATCCGTGGGCGTGTTCCGGCGTCCAGGATGGCCGTGGGAGTAGGAAGGGGTTCGAGGTGGTGTGCCCTTCGTCGTCGGAGGACTCCGTCTCGTTGCGGGTCCCCTGGTGTAGGGTGCGGTGGCGATGCTGGCGGTGGGGACCACAGGTTTTCCCAGGTGAACAGGATGGCCGTGGTGGTGGGCTCCTCGTCCTCTCGAGGGGTAGCCGCGTCGTGCTCCGGGGGTAGGAATTGGCTCGCAGCCCACCGAGCTTCCCGGGGCGAAGAGTCCCTGGAGCTGTCGACGTAGATGGTATTGGTGCGATTGAGGGGAGAGTCCTCGGCTCGGGGCTGGTGGCCCGCAAACTCCTCATCGGAGGGTCAATGATGATTGCTTGCTGGTTTTTCATTGTGGTTTTGTTTGTTTTGATGTCTTTCTTCTGTGCCGTCTTGGTGTTGAGTGATGGTTGGTTGGGGCTTCTGACCACGATACCTCGGTGTAGACTGAGGACACTTGTTGGTACCAAATGGTTTTCGCCTGGGTCCGCACCTTTTTTTTTCTTGTTATCTTGACTTACTGGAACTTATTTGCGGCGGGCGATTTGCCTGGCTGGGCGCATCCGGTCGTTTTTCGGCAACGATGTGCATGCCATTTTCCTATTTGACGGTATTGGGTCCGGGTTGACGGTTGGGGCGGACGTTTCTTGCTGTTCGAAGGCCTGCTTCGACGTCGTTGCCAGGCAGCGTTGGTGGCCGTCTTGGGGTTTCCGGCGCCAACCCAACGACGACAATGTCGTGGGGGTAGAGGGCGATGCCTACAGTGATCCAGTGCGGTTGGCGTGACGGTGTGCCAGGGCGTTCGATATACCTTAGGTTACCCAAGCTGAGTTCTCTCTTAGGAAAGGCAGACTCAATTTTTCCTCGTGGCCTGTGATGTTGCTTTGCCGGGGTCGAGACTGCGCCTTTTTCTTGAGGCGCCCAGCTGGTTGACGTACCAGGTCCCGTTCAGAGAGACCCGGTTGCCATACGTGATGAGGTAGGTGCCGCTAAGGTAAGTTGAGTGTCGCCCGTGGGGTCTGTGACGGTCAGGAATAGAGTCGTTGATGATTAGCGTTCCATGATCAACGGGGGTGACGGCGGCAGGTGTCCAGGTAAGGTACGCAGTGGGCGACCGTTCCAGCCACCAGTTGTTGTGCGCAAGTAGGTTTTGCTCCTTTGCAGAAGGTCGACTTTGCTCGATGGTTGTCTCCGCAACCCCGTATTGCTTTGGATATGCGTCCCTTTGATGGGGATTATCCCCTCATGACGAGGTGTGTCGATGTGTTGGAGGTCCCGTGGAATATTTTTGAGAGATAAGGTGGTGTTGGGAAATTTGGATCTGGCAATATGTCCGGGGCGCGTTTTTGAAATCAGTGCTGATCTTGGCTGCCCGCCGGAGTTCCACCAAGTCGGGGTTAAGTCGCTGGTCGTTAAATTCCTGAATATCCGTGCCGTCCAGTAGAGTGGGGCTGATGATATTGGGTTTGGCCAGGGTTGGGCGACGATGAGATTTAGCAGGTCGTTGATGATGATCCTGTTCTTCGCGGTAGGGTTTCGGCCAGCTGCACCCGTTCCGTGTTTCCGGATCTGCGTATGGCCAGGCGGGTCTCAGTGACGACTCTTGTTTTCGCAGCAACGACTTGTTTGGGCGACGAAGATTTCGGACGTGGTGCTAGGCATGGCGTGGTGCATGGCGCTAGCGGGCACGTCAGTACGCGGAAGGTACTCCAGTGGGTTGGCGAAAATCGGTGTGGCGTCGGCCGGGTACGACAGGGCTGCGGTCGGTGTTTCGGGGGTCATCGGGCTAGATTCCGGTTCCGAGTGGATAGGTTCTGTGGATATTAGTTCGATGATTGGACCCGACCAGCAAGGGGATTTGCGTGGCTGTTTCCCCGTGGTTTGGTTGTTGCACTGTTGCTGCCGTTGTCGTTGTTCGGGGCTGGTTGTCGTCTTCTTTTGAGGGTGTCCGTGGGTTCACCTTCTCCGTTGAGGGTAGGGTGCATGGGTGCGCGGTGGCTGAACTTGGACCTGGGCTTCCTGTGTCTTGGGTTCCAGTTCGTTGGGGTTTGTATCGTGGGTGAGATCCTTGTGGTGGGTTCGGGATGCGTGTGCCCCGTAGTTTGTTTTGATCCCGGGCTTCCTGTGTCGAGCGCCTGGTTCACGTGTGTTGATTCTTGTCTCGTGTGTGAGATCCTCGTGGTGTGTTTGGGATGTGTGTTCCTGGTTTGGCTTAGGACGCGGGTGCTCCGTAGTGGCCGTGGGATTCGCTTTCCGTTTGCTTGGTTGCAGTTTACCGGTGCTTTGCTTCGGATTCGTGTTTTCCGTTGTGGGCCGGTTCGCTTTCGCTGGTTGGTTGCGGTGTCGTATTCTTCGTTGCATTGTGGGTGCCGTCTTCTTTGGGGGTAGGTCGGGGACGTGTGTTCTTTGTGGTTGGTTTCGGTGTCGTATTCTTCGTTGCTGTGATATTGGGGGGCCGTATTCTTGTTGGTGGTCGGGGAAGTGTGTCTGCTGTTGACCCAGATTTCTTGGTGCTGGGTTCGGTGACTTGTACACATGGTTGGATTGAACTGACGGTGGCGTTGGCGTGAGGTGGCGATCTTGTAGCTTTAGCAGCGTGGTGCCGCATTGGATCGTCGTTTCGATGGTAAGGCCATAGGAAGTCCATGCCGACTATAACTTGCTCCAGCATGTTGGGGAGGACCAGGAGGGATTTGGGCCTCTCGTTGATCCAGCTTGATGTGCGCCAGTAGAACTTGTGTGATCTCTCTGACTGAGCCGTCAGCCAGGCGTATGCGGACGCATGCATCTTGCAGGTTGGAGTTGTTATTTAGTTGTCGGGCCAGGTTGTCGCTGACGAAACTTCGGATGCCCCGGTGTCGATGGTGGCCTCCCGTTGTTTTGTCCTCCCTATTGTCACTATCGCCACTATTCGGCCGTCGTTCACGTGTAGTGGGTTGCTTAGTCGCGGGTCTGTGGAGGCGTCGTTCTCGGCTGATCCCGGGTCAGTTGAGGACGCGTGTCGTTTCCCGACGTGGCCGTGCGGCAGCAGTCGACGGTCTGAGTGCCGCGCTTTCCACATTCCCAGCAGAATAGGATCGAAGCGTTGGTGCAGTCGTAGGCGGCGTGTCCAACTTGACCACATCGGCGACAGGCTGCGCGTGGGTTGGCAATGGGAGTGGTGATCATTCGATGGGCGATGTCGTGGTTCGTTGCATTATTTTTGATTCGATGACTGTCTGCGCGGTGTGTCGGCTGAATCCCAATGGGGTCGAAAAGGGGTACGGTAGGACTCACCTTCTCTGCGGTCTGGTTGTCTTGCCGGCCTGGTGTCTCTTGATGGGATTCGCATGGGTGCGGAGTCGTTGCGTGTTTCCTCTCGTGAATAAGCTCGTACTCTGCCGCTAATCGGGTTAGCTGTGACAAACTTTCCAGTTCGTCTCGTCGCACGTATAGTTGGAGTCCTGGCATTGCGTTGTCGTAGATCCTATAGAGCTCCTTAACTAGGTCGTACTCGGCATGGTGCATGAGTAGCCGTATCTCGATGAGATAGTCTTTGAATGGTTCTCCCACCGCTTGCTTGCGGCCTCGGATCTGGTCCTCCAATTGTTCGAAATACCTTGGCGGCAGAAAATACGTCAGAAATTCCTGGCGGAAATATGCCCAGGAACTACCCTGTAGTTGGTTGGTACGGTGCCAGCGACTGGCCTCGGTCGGTGAGCAGTTCGGCCATGCCCGAGGCAGCTGGTTGGTGTCCACCCGTAGGCGCGTGCGCGTTCCTCGAGTAGTTCCAGAAACGATAGTGGGTCATCTTCTCCGTTGAACTGATGCCCCATCCGCGGATGCGTTCCGCTGTGCGTGCGACGTGGTTATAGTCGGGCCCGATTATGGGTGCGTCAATCGACGGTATAATTCTCTGTGTGGGCGCACGGAGGTTTCCATAGTGGGTGGCAGCGGAAGATCGGCGGCTGTGACCATTGGTGGTCGGGGCGAGGGCTCTGGGGCTGCGGGGACATGCAAGCTGGCTTTGGGGTCCCATCTTCCGGTGCCTGATGGTCCTAGGTAGTGGGCAGCGGGGACTTGGAGCGTCCTGCTGGTTTTGCGTATTGTCTCTCTCGAGTTCTGCCAAAGCGAGTCCAGGCACCCGGCGGGAGTGGTCCGGCGACTGAGTATGGCAAAGTTGGCGCGCAACTCTTCAACAGTTCTTTGGTGTCAAATTCCGAATTCCTTGGCGAAGGCCTCCAGCTCATCTCGGCGACGCTTGTAGATCCAGCCGATGCTGACGCCTGGATTGGCGACTGGCTCGCTGGTGTGGAAATCAATGCTCGCGTCGTCTTCGTAGGCTTCCATGGTGATTGAACTGAGTTTTCTTCGGCGTTGTTTTGGGCACTTTTCACTGTTTTTGCACTTGGTCACTGCGTATATTTTTCCCGGTGGCACTCGCGACTGGATTCGGGTGGGTGCGCGAATTTGATTTTTTACCGGACTTGTGTTCTGTGGTTAGCTCTACTATTCTTTCTCGGTGGCCGTGGGTCTTAAGCCACGCAGCCCCGCGTTAAGCTTTCTCTTTAAGTTTACTTAAAGTTGCCAGAAAGTTGGCTTTGAAATCTCCTTAAAGTTTCCGTAAGTCCCTGCTCGGGCGCCACTTGTAATGATACCTTATTTCCAGACTGAGGTAAAGCTCAGTCTGTCCAGGGTTCTCTACAAGAACTTTTTGTGGTGATTGGGACTTCAAAACAAAGGCTTGGCCGTGAGACCGGAAAGTAGAGCAGGCGTGGGGTCTAATTACTACCGGTGTAGGTAATTCCGCACTTGGCGATGAACAAGAACGTTAACACACCGCTCGGTGAGGAAAAGTGCTGACACCAGAGTTTTTGGTGTTTGGTAATATTTGATTTGGGTTTACCTTATTTCCGTTGAGGGTTCGGCGAAGAATTGATGACACGTTGTTGGGTTTTGTTTTGATATTATTTAACTTTGGCTTTTATTTGTGTTCTGTGTCTTTTCTTGTGTCGTGTAGTGGTTTCATTATGTAGTGTTCTCGCGGAGGTGACGCGACTTAGAATAGGCGATGGACTGCCGTGTTGATTTATGCTAGGCGATGGACTGCCCTGATTGATCCGAGTGGGCTCGGGCTATTTAAGCCCGATCTCGAGTGCTGAGTCCGCAAGTCTGGGTGCTGGGTTCGGGTTCTCCAGCGCGTGCCACGACCCGGTCATTGCCTCGGATGCACCGAGAAATGAGCTGAGTCTAGGTTGTGGTATTGGCTCGGTCGTACCGAGGAATGACCTGCGTCTCCGCTGCTGTGGTCATTGGCTCGGTCGTACCGAGAAAATGAGCTGTCTGAGTTGTGTAACTCCAAAGTTGAGACTGTGGCGCGTGTGTCGATTCGGCATAAATCGATCGGCGCGTGTGACTTGGTGAGGTGTATGGAGTTCGTAGTTTTGGGTTTTGGGTGATTACAAAATATGGGACGTGTTATTGTGTTTTGTGCTCTGTATTGGCTTGGTCTTACTTATTACAAAGTGTGTTACAATTCTTGTGCTGGAGTGGGTCTTACCTATTACGAACTATGGTAAATGTATATATACTATTGTGTAGGGTGTTTTATTGTGTTTAGTGTCGTGCATATGAATAGGTGTGTGTAATTGTAACGGCCTGGTCCCAGGGTTCGTTACAACCTTCGCAGTATCGGAGTCAAATCCGATCGCGAAAATTAAACGGTGGAAAAGCACGCATCGACGAGAGCGGGGCTAAAATGTATTATAAGCCCGGCAAAGAAAAAATCTCGTCGCTGATGCCCCCTCTCCAGACAGCAACTTAACGTTGTGGAGGAGGAAGAAGCTTTTATTCATGTGCGGCCACTATCCACAGTGAAGTGTCCCTCACACACACAATCGAAACCACGGACAAGCCATTGAATTGCTTTTCAGAACCAGATAACCTGGAGGAAGCACGTTTTCCGTCTAAACGCAGCTTCGTGCTTTGTTTCGGCAAAACTCGCCGGCACATCAGTTACACTGACAAAAGGAGTCGCTTCTTGAGGACGCTCGCGGACGCCATTGTCCCCAATTCTGGGCGTAAATGCCAATATTGCGATTTCCCCACGTTAGCAATGATACAAGACGACTTGGTCCGGCACTTTTTCCTGCTACCCGGTTTTGGCATTTTGCAAAACCGGGTCACTGATATTTTCGCAGTCGCTGAGAGACCAGTTAGAAATCTCACCACTGAGCACCATAGGGCTCACAGAGCTGCACAAGAGAATGTCAAACAAGTACTTTCCGAATACTTTTTTTTCCGAAAATGACCAATTTAAGAATGAAACGTGGCGAACTGTAAGACCTGCACTAAAGCCAAAAATATGATAGGCATCCAAAAAACATGAACTCGGCGAAACGCCATCCCATCGCATACTGGGGAAATGCTACACATTGACATTTTTTCTACAGACAAGTAAATTCTTGACCTGCACATGCAATATAACAACAGAGGATCTCAAACCGGCTATACTACAACTCCCTGAACGTCACAGGCCCCCTACAAAGTTAACCTTTTCCCATCTACCAAGACAATGAACCGTCATAGAACTCCGAGACCATTCTGACCATGTCCGAAACGCCTTCGATTTAGCATCTCGAATGCGGCCCCGCTACTCTCCACAGCGCCTCAAACGGACAAGTGGAACGCTTTCCACAGCACCCTGGTGTAGCTTGCCAGATGCCTCAAAATTGACAAAGGCATCAGCGACACTACAGAGTTGATTCTACTGGCCACTACAAAATACAACAAAAAGTTTCCATTCGGTCATCGACCCGAGAGCCCGCCAATTGGTAGTTCACACAGCAGCCGGTGATCGTCGCAGTGCGTCAAAAGACAGGCTAGTTAAAGGCACAGCAAAATAAGCATCAAGCATGAAAATGCCTTCCGACAAAACAGAGTGTTCAATTTTGAAAAGGTGTTCCAGTAAAAACAAAAGGAGACTAGGGAACAAATTAACTGCCCTTATGCGAAGAGAAAACGGGTATGGAAGCGGACATGGGAACCACAGTTCTTTATTAAGGGTGGTCCACAAGGACAACCTGAAATAGGTGTCCCACCACAATTTTTTGCTAAGTCAAATTTTATCCAGAACAACGTCTTAAGTTACTGTTCATCCATTTTATTTTTTATTACTCACTTTTCTCATAGTACTAGCACGCGGTTTTTGTTCGGATTACCGCTTTTCGCATATATGTCTTGGTTGGGTACCCAAATTTTGTAAAACACTAAAATAAAGTAAAATTACAGGTTCACAAATAACATTTGCTTTTCCTACTGACCCTGACATCGGCACACGTCACGGAAAACTGTCCAATTCCTTTCCACAGTCGCATATGCGCAAATTACTGGGAGGAATTTGCATACAGAGACCTTAGCGAACTTTGTATAGTCCGTTCTTCAGGAGACTGCATCACATGATTTGCCCAGTCGCACATGCAGAATTTCTTGAGCGTAGATGTCGCTCATCTGCGTGTTGCTGGAATCATTGAGCATCCACCAGATTTCCTAAGGAGTTTAGCGTTACGGAGCTCAGTTAAAGGTAGTGTCGGGAACGCCAAACAAATGAAAAATAAATTCGAATTCCAACTCAAATGCAAAAATAACAAATTGACAAAGTACAAGAACAGATGAATAGTATATCCGCCAGTTCAATCAAAGGCGATTTGGTTAAGAACTCCTCATTTATACGGGACCTATGTGAGATGTTATTGGCAAGGAATAGATGATTTAATATGCAAATTCAAAATTTAATGCTAGCCATAGTTGGCAAAATCAAACATAGTAAGCCCAAACATATTTGATCATGCCGATCTGGAGAGTCACTGGATTGAGGAGCCCACAGATACCCCCATTAGAGAAATTTTGTCCGTTAAGATCAAGGTATTTCAATCCAGAATATTTCCACATATTAATATCAAACCCTAAAAAATTGAATTTAGCATGCCAAAATAACTCTGTCTCCCCGTCTCACATCAACAAACCATTCTGCGACTCGAGGAGGAACGTCATGGCGGAATGCGAAAACGGATAGATCCACACCGTCAAAAACGCCCGGAGACTACCCGGAGCCACCTTTTGCCAACTGGCGCGGAGAAGATCATGTGCCCAGGAACTTCATGCTGGGGAAATGGCGCACTGTGACACTCAACACAGCCACCTGAAAACCCGTTACCCCTATGGATGATGGCGTCGTGGTCAATCAACGCCCGGACGCGTGAGTGTGGAGAACGGCACCATGTCCGCGGAAGGAACCGTCTCAGGACATTCATTGAGAGCGCAACTATCAACGAAACTCGGTACGTCAATCACGACACGGCCCAGAGCAGGGCACCTGGAGTAGCCAGGTCGCCCACCCCTGAACATCATCGGAACACGACCCATACTAAGCATACCTTTACCTTCACCGTTTGAGTGATCGTAACCTTGAGTCATATTAAGAAATTCGGGGAGGATATCAATAACTATCGCTCACACCATATAGTGGTTTGCAGGAGCAATTTGAACGTGGATTGATTTGCTCATCGGCCTTTTTATCGGCGAGTCATCCAGGCCAGGAGATCTTCGGTCCAGGGATAAGAGAGGTGATCGGACAACTTTAATATGACCGAGGGCGGCCTTTAATCTTGAGGGGGTAGTTAAGAACTAACCGGGCGACGTTAACGACTTTTCGTGTCAAAGCTCGTCCGGCCAAATTGATGACACAGCGTAATTTGGATGCCCTCAGTGCACAAATTACAACAACATTGGAGTGGCCTTATGAGTTTTTTGCCCTCAGCAACAAAGTAGTAACCGGGCGAAACAATGACCGACTCGCTACTAAGGTTCTGCGCGACCAAATTGCGGACACCGTGTTGCCGGCAAGAATGCATAGCCGGCCGACACTACCCAATGGAGTGAGCGCTATGTTATTTTATGTTAGCTTTAATTTTCAGTAGCCTTTTGTCCATCAAGGAATAAAGAGCAGTTCGTTTTATAAATAAAGTTCGTCCGACAAGCCGTCGTTAATTGCGTATCATTACAATACTGTCTGAATCCAAAGATCAGCAGGTAAGAGGGGCAGTCACCCTCCATAATAAACATCCTAAATCAGATAACTCCGGCCAGCCGGCCAATAATCAACAAAGGACCTGACCCTGCCCGAAGAAGGACATCCACATACGCACCCGGCGTTTCATCTATATCTGGATAACCATGAAATTAATTTATACGGGACAATAGTTGGCCGCAATATATTTATATTCAACTATATATGCATAAAATAACCCTACGCACATCAAGAAAATAGCCCTGTCCGTATTTCTGTGTGTCCACACATGTTTGTCAAGTGCATATCCACATACATTAAACAATAAATTTGCGATTCCGAACATTTTACGCGTTCCAGCACTGATTTTTTTCTCCACAAGATATAATAGGCGGCCAGCGCGGTTAAATTATCCTCAACCCAGGCGCAGCGCATTTCCATAGCTCTCTCGCATTTTTCGCCAATTTGTTGAATAGCGCGGTCTATGTATACTGTTCAGTGTATGTTCCGAACTAGAGGTGACAACGTGACCTGACAACTATCGGTATCAGGAACACCGCCGCAAAAACAAAAATTCAAGCCGCCGAATTATGTGAACCCTTTTGCGTGTTACGTTGGTTCCGCTTAAATTAAAGCCGACTGTACAAGGAATAATTATTTTTGTTATTTCATATCCAGTGGCAATTTGGCCATGGGCCCATTCCTCGTGCTTTGGTTCCTTCGCCGGATCTTCGCCGCCGCAACAGAACAAGAAAAGATAACAATTTCGTACATCAATCCTTTTCCGAGAAAAAATATTATTTGCCCACTGCTCAATTCGTTTTAATAAACGGAGAAGCGCCGCGTTCCGTGATATTTTTATAAATATTATTCAACCATATGAACGTTCTTCCTCGGCGTGTATCAATTGATCACTCATTGTTTGGGAACGCCAGATTCTCGGCAAATAATCCGGAGTTCTATTGAAAAATTTGTCCATCACAGAGCGAGGCTTTTTTTCCATTCACCCAGCAGTGGTTTGTTTTTGCGTATTTACGGAAGTTATTGCCTTCTGTTGTGGTATATCAGGGGCAAAGTCTAAGTTTTTATACCGACATAATGAAGAGTAAAAAGGGTATATTGCTACATGCGTGAAACGGATATGTATATATAAATACATCGGCACACTCCCATGCAAACATAATATATTTAAAGTGTTCAATAGCCGAGTCGATATAGCCCATATCGTCCGTCCGTCTGTATGTATGTCCGTCTATTTCCGTCCGTCCGCAATATATTGTCGCCCATTGCTCGAACGCACATACAAAAATACCACATTCCGTATTTAAAGGGCGCACACATGCATTCGGCGCATATTTTGACATTTAACAAAACCAATTCTGCAGATTCATAGAACAGCTTATATCGTTCAGGGCAACAAATTTGAATCGCGATCATTAATATAGCCACAATAGACAAAAACATACGCAAAAACTTCGCTCCATCCCAGGCGCAGCTCACACAAAAATCGAGTCGATTTGCATTTTTTTTCGTAAAATGAACGTGGGATCTCAGAGACTATAAGAGCTAGAGCAACTAAACTTTTTGACCAAGGACAACTATCGGTATCCGAACCAACAAATAAAACAAAAAAAATTTCGCCCCGCGAATTATCCAAAAAGACAAAAATCCACGTTTTTCCGCTTCAATTAAAGACGAAAATGAATAATTATTTGGTTTTTGATCATATCAGTGGCAGAGTTTCCCGAATTTGCTTGTGGTTCCGGATCGGCTCTATTGCCGCCGCAATGACAAAATGAACAATTCAGCAGCGGGATCCTTCGGTTGTTGTCCCTCGTCCGATTGCTGCTTAAGTCATTCAAGGTAAACGGATTGTCGCTAGCAAATTTTTTTACACACACATCAACCACGCTCAAACGTGCTCTCCTCGTGCGTGTACGTGTGTTGTTGTGAGAAATGTTTGGGAAGATCGATGTAGATGTAGATGTCGATGACAGATTAGCAAACTTTGTAAAATGTAAAACTGAAAAACATTTTAAAAATTCCATTTAAATCACTGGGTTTTCTCTTTTAAAAGTATTTACGGCGTTATTGCCTTCTGTACGTTCTTTTGGTGCCTGCCCAGCCCCATTTTTTTGTTTTCCTTCCGTCAATCCGACTTCAGCTTCAGACTTCGCAGGGGTTTCTGCGCTGGGCGACCTCTCCCGTCGGCAACGGGTGACTCTTCCGCCTCAGGAACTTCCCCCACCCCACTCAGAGGATCAAGTCGCCAGTCACTCCCAGAGCAGCCAGTAGCAGCCCCTGCTGCCAGGACCAAATCGGTTCTCTTCCCGTCTCCCGTCACTCTCAAGGTGCCAGCTCGGATCCAAGACGATCTCACCAGCTCTTCCGTTTTCAGTCCCGTCAGCTCGAGACCCGTTATTAAAATGGCTCAATCCGCCACCACTACGGCACGAGCAAGATTTGCCGCCGCCATCGGCCGTTTGGCTCATTTGGAAGCACGCAGCACTGCCGCACCATCCGCATCTCTTTCCGAGGTTCGCCGAGGGCAAATTCTGAGTATGTGGGCGGATGTCGAGGCGGAGTACAAAGCGTGCTCCGCAGTGATGGTTGACGAGGACCCAAGAGGACATCCGAGATAAGTACGGCGAGTGTTATGGGGTATTTGAGCAGTGCCTCGCTAATCTCAATACTCAGCTGGCCCAAACATCAGTCCATCCGTCTGCACCGCCGACTTACCATGGCGGCTGTCGACTGCCCCCCTGCGACATCGAGGTCTTCACAGGAGATTACGTCCGTTGGCCTGCTTTCCGAGATTTATTTACGGCAATTTATATAAATAATTCTAGGCTGTCTCCGGTAGAGAAGCTATACCATCTCACCGCTAAGACAAGTGGCGATCCGAAGGCCATAGTCGAAAAGTCCCCGCTCACAAACGATGGGTTCGAGTCGGCATGGTCGGCCCTCCGAAACCGATATGAAAATAATCGGCTCCTGGTGACCAACCAGATCAATATTCTGCTCTTTCTTCGAGTCGAGTCCGAGACCAGCCGAGCTTTTGCTTCATAGCACGATGCAAGGGGTCCTCACCGCTCTTGCTCACTCTAAGGTCTGCACGGACAACTGGGATAGCCTCCTTTGACAACTATCTGTGCCTCCAAGTTGCCGAAGTTGACCCGGTCCCCTGTGGGAAGCATCCGTCACCGACAAGAAAGAGGTACCTCCATGGGCGGAAATCGACGCCTTCCTCACTCAGAGCTCACTTGACGCTAGAGGCCATGGAGAGCGACCCGTCCACTTCCAAAGGACATCCGAACCCACCACTGTCCAAAGGTACCCTAAATTCGCAGCCCTCCTGAAGCAACTCCAACCCGTTCCGGTCTCAGGGGAGTCCCGTGCCCAGGAAGTTTCACTCCTTCCAGACACAAGTGAGTCCAAAAGAAAAACGTGTGATCTCTGCTCCAAAAGAGAACCATCCGATCCGACTTTGTCCGCACTTCCTACAGATGACCGTGGATGCGCGGGCCAGTTGCATTAAAAAGGCAGCTGTGCTTGAACTGTTTCGCGAGAGGGCACCAGCTTTGGGGAATGCCAAAGCGCCCACAGTTGCTTGACTTGTGGGGCCCGCCACCACACGCTTCTGCATCGGGGGTACCCTCAGCTCCCAGCGAATTGACTTCCGCGACCGCGGAGGAGTCCGGTTCCTCCGTCGCTCCAGCCAACGTTCAGAACTATTTTTCCTCGGGAACAAAGCGGTGCTTCTCGGCACTGCAATGATCAACATTTGCCACCGAGGGACAAATTTCCGTGCCCGCGCTCTAATCGACTCGGGCTCCGGGGCAACGTTCATTACGGAACGTCTCTTTAATATCATTCAACTACCATTCCGCCTTATTCAAGCCCAAGTTTCAGGCCTTAATCATACTGTAGCAGCTCAGTCCAAGAAGCTCTGTGATTTTTCCATTCGCTCCTGGTTACGCCGAGCGTACAGTTAAACGCCACGGCCTACGTCCCGCCAGAGATCGCCGGCAATCTTCCTTCATATCCGATCCCGCAGAACGCGCTGCGAGACTTTGCCGAACCTGCCATTAGCAGACCCTACGTTTTATGAGAGCTCACAGATAGACGTTCTGATCGGAGCCGATCTCCTTCCGTCCGTATTGTTAAGCGGCTCACAGACCGACATCTGTGGCTCCCTCCTCGGGTGGGGAAACTATTTTTGGGTGGGTGCTTACCGGTCCATTGCAAAGTGCTGTTCCTGACCAGATTGCATCCTTCTCCCTCGAATTTCCCACGTCCGCGACGCTCCGTTAGACAAACTTCTCACAAAGTTTTGGGAGGTGGAGGATCTACCTATCAAGGTAGTAGGAGAGTCGGACTCCTTTTGCGAAAGCCATTTTATTCGAACCACGTCAAGAACGTCAAGCGGGAAGAACGTGGTAACACTGCCGTTTCATGACCCCGCTCATTGTGGGTCAGGCCTGGGGCGTTCAAGGTCCATTGCTCTAGCTCATTTTCTCCGAAATGAGAATCGGCTAAAGAGAAACGTTCCATTTCAACGAGCAGTATAACTCTGTGATCCGTGAATATTTAGATCTCGACCATATGAAAGAGGTTTCGTCCACTAATGATTCCGCCAATTATTATCTCCCGCACCATGCGGTAATCGCCGGAGAGCACTACTACGAAAGTCCGCGTGGTATTCAACGCGTCCAGCCCTTCTGCGAACGGTACGATCTTGAACGATCTGCTTCATGCTGGTCCGGTCCTCCAATCCGATTTAACCATCCAAATCCTGAAGTGGCGCTATTTCCGATACGTCTTCAACGCCGACATTATAAAGATGTATCGCCAGATTTGGGTACATCCGACGCACACCCCCTTCCATGGAATCTTATTCCGAAACCAGGCGGGTGAGATTCGGGATTATGAGCTGAAAACCGTGACTTTTGGAGTCAATTGCGACGACATCCTGTTTTAGCCATTGTGGGTCCTACGTCGACGACGTCTTGCCGACGACATCCAGTCGCGCAGGTTTCCACTGCGTAAATTCCACTCAAAAGAATTTGGACGACATTGTGCGGTGGAAATTGCCGAGCACGGCAAAAATCGTACGTCGACGAGTTCTTCGTCCCGTGTTAAGCCGGAGCAGAGTTCTTCGCGAGTGGTTTTCTCGTCGTCAAAATTTTCATCAGGGAAGCTCAGCTGGCCATTCACGAAATTGTAATCTGCCCACCAACTCCGCAGGTTTTCCACGGTAAAGGTAAAATGGACGTCTCCGAAAATCAAAAGGAGCCATCATATCACGGTTTGGACGGGCTTCCGTGAAAATGACCACTTCCCTGCACACCGATTTTCTGGAAATGGCGATGCCTGCCAAGCATGCCGGCAAAGACCCTCGGAGTTCGCTGTAAGGCAACGTCAGACGAGTTCTTTGTGTGACCAAGATAGCTCAGACTACCGAGTCGGGATGGGCTCGTTACCGAACATAAACCCGCTGACGCGATTCGGGCGAACCAAGGGTGGGTAACCACCTCTGGTGGCATGGACCAGCTTGGTTGCAATCCCCACGGGAACAGTGGCCACCTCAAGCCAACGAAGCTCCACCTATGACTCCAGAGCAGCGGGCCGTGAAGGTCCATTTTGCTGCCGGCCCTGAAGGTTTTCTCCCAAGGCTCTTTTATGTGCCCGTTTTATTCAGTGTTGCCGGAAGGTAACACCCGCACGCAGGGGCCACCTCACTAGTGGGGAAATTAACAACGCGGAGCAGACTCTTATCCTAGAGGCTCAGCGCCGGGACTTCCCAAGAATTTAACTGCCTGAGTGGTAAAGCCAAGTTCGAGCTCTATCCTGAACCTGAACCCTTTCTAGACCGACATGGGATCATGAGATCCTGTATCCGGATCCCACAGCGTCACAAATTTGAAGTTTGACGAGCGTCATCCAATCATCCTTTTCCTACAGTTGCAGCTGTCTCATCTGGCGCATTTCACGCCGGCCCTCCATGGCGGTAGTCAACTGATGACTCGCCTCATCCGCGGCAAATATTGGATTTCGCGAATCGGAACCTGATGAAGGGTGTGGTGAATTCCTGCAAAATATGCATCATCCACAAAAAAAGAACCTACAGACCCAACTAATGGGTGATCTCCCAACAGACCGAGCTTCTTTCTCCAGACCATTTAACCATACCGGTATTGACTACGCCGGTCCTTTCGACATAAGGAACTATACCGGGAGAGCGTGCCTGATCACCAGGGGGTTATGTGTGCGTATTTGTCTGCTTTTCCACGAAGGCCATTCACTTGGAGGCCACTTCCGACGTGACCACCGATAAGTTTCTGGCAGCTTTTCGCTCGTTTCGTTGCTCGACGAGGCTGTCCGCAGCGTATTCATTCCGACAATGGCAAACTTTCGTGGGAGCCGAAACTATACTTTCTCGAGACTTTCTAGCGGCATTCCAGGATTCGGTCACTGAAGCATATAGCCACCAACGAATTGGATGGCGGTTCATCCCGCCAGGAGCTCCACACATGGGAGGCCTGTGGGAAGGCCGGTGTAAAGAGTTTCAAAACACTCTTCTACAAATCTACGTCTACTCGAAAGTATACCTTTGAGGAGCTCTCGACGCTCCTCGCTAAGATTGAAGCGTGCCTCAATTCCAGGCCAATCTCACCGATGTCCGAAAGTCCGACGGAGTTGCTGGCCCTCACTCCCGGGCACTTCTTATCGGAGGACCGTTAATGGCGACCGCAGAGCCTGAAATAAAGGGGAACCTCCAGTCGATGATTAATCGGTGGCAGCATTTAAAGGCCCTCAACCAGCAGTTCTGCCAGAGATGGAAGGATGAGTACCTCAAGGAACTCCACAAACGCAACAAGTGGCAGACGGATATGCCAAATCTTCAGATCGGCGATTTGGTTATCATAAAGGAAGATAACCTGCCTTCCAACGACTGGCGACTCGGGAGAGTACAGTCCGTGTTTCCCGGCGCCGACAACAGGGTCCGTGTGGTAGACATCCATGCCATGGGGTGCCAAACGCCCGGTCGATAAAGTCGTTCTCCTTCCGGGGAGCTCCCTCGTCCGCACAACAGTAACGGAAGCGTTCCTGTGCCTAGTCCGTTGAAAAGGGCCTGTCCTCGTCCACTGTTCCACCCCGTTTCTGTTGTTGTTTTTCGTCTCCAGAACGCCCTCGTGCGTTCAGCCAACTGTACTACTGAGAGTGCCTGTCACCTGTTCCTATGATGAACTAATGCGTCTCCGCTTCTTCTTTTCCATAACAGCTGTTTTTTGCCTCCAGATCAAGATGGCTCCACAACCCCGGGACACCCACACCTCAGGGGAACAGACGAGCACGAACAAAGGTTTCCTTCAGCTGCCGAGTCTGTTCCGGAAGCCATCCGCTACGGGACTGCCGCAGCTTCCTCAAGCTGAGCGCGGCCAATAGGCTCCGAGCTGTGTTGGCGAACAGGTATTGCCAGAACTGCCTGGCTCATCAGCACTCCGGCAAAGGATTGCCGAAGTGGCGGCGGTGCAAAAGGTGTGCCACAAAAGCCACCACACTTTGCTCCACATGCGACCGTCCCAGCGTCCAGCTCGCTCGGAGTCCCCAGGTCCGGTGCGAGTTCCGTCTCCAGCTCCTGTGTCCCGAGCCGCTCACCGCCCCCGGATTCCCATCAGACGCGCAAAGGCAGGGTCCGCCAGCCGTCGAGCCCGCTCAGAGTCGTCAGCGGCGGCTCCGGGTCCGTCTACCGCTCCAGTGCCCCGAGCTGATGGCCGCCCCATCGTGGGAAATCCGGCGCCATCGGTCGACACGCTGCTCCAGCACCGGAGCATCAATTTTTCTCCCAACGGCCCAGGTGGTCTTGCACATGGAAAAAAAAAATCCATGAGATGACGGCGCTCATCGACCCGTGCACGCCGGTGAGCTGCATTGACGCTTCCTTGGCCACCGACCTGAAATTGCCCAGCACACGCATCTGCGCTGAGAAGGTCGCCACCGCCATCATCCGCGCCAGGAGAGGCGAGGTTCAATTGGACGTGGTCCTTAAAATGGAACCCCGTTTGCGCGTCCGTACGCCACTGCGACCCTTGAGCGAGGCGACTCGGGCCAGGGTTCGACGACATCCGCCTTGCCAATGAGCAATTCCATCGCCCGTCTACCATCTTTCTCGTGTTTGGGAGCAGACGTATACCCGAAGGTTATCCAACCCGGGCTCCTCGCGCGAGGAGACGGCCTTCCAGTGGCCCAAAACACGGTCTTTGGATGGATTGTGTCCGGGGCCTGCACGCTCCCGTAGGATGGGATGTTGCAGTCCTGCAAGGGGGGGGAGGATGTTGAGGGCAGCAGCGCTGTTAGCGGAGGTAACTGTGCGCTGTTAGCTCGGGCGCTCTCTCGTGTTGTTCGCTCTCGCGCTCTTGAGCGCGGTCGACTCGGCTCTTCACCATGGGCTCTAGCCGTAGGCCTAGCTTGACCTGTCACTCGCTCTTCAAAGACGAACACAGCCGCAACTACCAAAGCCAGCCCCGATTTGTGAACCCCGTTTTTACTCGCAAAAAATACAAGCCGCATTTAATTGACGCCCCGATCTTTTACTGGGAATATTGCCGGGACATCCACCCTCCTACAAACAATATGTAATGTTTAATCAATGAGTGTTTATCGGTGAATGAAGTACATTGGGTAGTG
The DNA here is from genome assembly GCA_009664405.1 of Drosophila bifasciata. Taxonomy (NCBI): domain Eukaryota; kingdom Metazoa; phylum Arthropoda; class Insecta; order Diptera; family Drosophilidae; genus Drosophila; species Drosophila bifasciata. The sequence goes on from CM019043.1 coordinate 23,907,265, forward strand.
AATATGCGTTTAATCAGACAAAAAAAAAATATTTGTATTAGAAATATTAAAGGTGATGTTGATAATAGGCGCTCATCTGAATTATCCCAAGACACAGCGCCCTCTTACCCAATACGATAAGAGCACTCGTTGTTGGTCCTTCCAATTGTGGGAAGACAAACAATATGTTGGGTCTTATCGAGAGTCCGAACGATTTAAAGTTTGAGAATATTTACGTTTTTCCAAGAGTTTGTATCAACTCAAATACGAATACTTGGGTAATTAATCAAACCAATTAAAGGTATGGGTTATCATACATTGTCATAAAATGAAACAGTTTTAGCACCCGGTGGGCTGTCAGCCACTCGGGTGATACAGGGGAATCACGGATGACGGTCCGACCCGCGATCACTGTACTTCCCCGGACGGGGGCAGGGGTTGCATGGGGCTGGGGCTTGCCCCAACACGATGCTGCCACGCTCCGGTTCTATGACACAGTGGAATCGCGGGCGGTCCGTCACCTGCCGTAACTGTACACACCAGTGGAAGTGCGACTATACTCTCCTCGTGAGGGCGGCTGGTAACAGGTCCTTGGTACTGTCAGGTCTCTGCCAAGTATGCTGGCTAATGGTAGTCGGGCGGAGAGAAGAAAACTCTCAGTGCAATCACCCCAATCCAAGGCGGAACAGCGTGCGCTGATGGATGCTTGGCCGAGGGGGTGCTCGGTCGTGAGTATGTGAACTCTGGATACTTGCCGACCTCCAGTTTAAATTAGGCTTCCCGGGGCACGCGGTCTATGCCTCGGGCGACTTACCCCTTCCCGCCTACTCGTGGGGCCAACTATGTCAACTAAATTAAATATGAAAAAAAACTACCGCAAAGGGAGAGCTCGGTACTCCTCTTAAAGTACCGGAGGGACAAGACCATCAACGCCTGGGAAACCAGGTCCAAAGAAGTCGGGGAAGGAGACTGAGTCGGTCCACCGACTTCTAGCCCATCCACGTCGGGGCACCGGGGTCAAACCGGTCATCGGGGTGGCTGCTAAGCAGAGCGTTATCGCGGCTGGTAAAGCACCTCGCGACCGGGGAAACCCGGTCAACCAACGTAGATCACAGTGGCGGTTCGGCAAGGATGGAGCAGAGGAAACCGGCCAGCTCAATCACCCAAACTTCCAATCCAGCCAAAATGAAGAACCCAGCCAAGGCCCCGGCAAGCGGCAACGGTCGGCGGAGTCAAACGCCACACAGCCAAGGCCAAGCCCAACAAGCCAAGCGGGCGAAGACGCACCTGACCAACAGGTCTTTTGCGGAGGTGGCGAGGGCGAAACCCCAGTTGGCGTCCTGGACAGGGGCGCCAAGGATGGTAATGTCCCCGCGACAAGTGGCACCTGGTGGAGGCAGAGCACCAGGACCGCTTCCAGGAAGAACTTGCCGAGAACGGTGTTCCCCCGCCCAAATGTGGGGACGCCGGGTGGCATCAGGGCATGGTGAAAGCCATCGCCTGCCAAGATGCACGCTCGGCGGCCCTCTACATGAAGGCGGTGGCGGCGCTCGAGGAGGTTTATCCGGGAGCCAAACTGGAGGCCGTACGCTGGGAAGACGTCCCAAGCAGACCGAGGGCCCGAGCGTGGGTGTCGATCAAACCCAAAGAACCTGAGAAGATTCTCAAAAGGTTCTGCAGGTTCTGAAACCCCCACCTTCCTACAGCCGATTGGAAGGTGACAGATTATCGTCGACAGATAATCCTCGTCCTGAACGAGGAGTATGCAGCTCCTAGGAGAAGTCGTCACGAGGTGGTGGACTATGGTTACCATAAGGTGACCATAGTCCCTACAAAAACGACTCCGAGGGCAGGCAAGCGGTGCTCCAGCCAGACCACGAGCTGGACGTCCCGGAAGTGGGAAGGCAACCTGAGGCGTCGGACGTGGCGTCCATAGTGTCTTCGGACGATATCCTGGATCGCTACGAGTCTGACGCGAGCGACCAGCCAAAGGTCCGACGCATTCTTTTGCGTCGGGAGAATTGCTCCCGGATTTTTCGCTCCAAAATTTGGTGGGGCGAGTCTAAGGGAATGTCCCCCATCCTGCAGGCCTGATGTATTTGGCAGCATGCGCTGCCTTGATTTCCAGCCAAGGGAGGGGCCGAAATGTCCCTCATTCAGGAACCCTGGAAAGGAACCAAGTCTCCGGTTTGAGGGCTCCAGATTAAAAGCTATGATGAACCTGACTCCCCAGGTAAAATACGTCCCTGCATTCTTCAAAAACAGAACTGCACTTATTTTTTGCTCCCAAATTGCAGCAATGAAGTGTCACACGGCGGTGAGCCCCGAAGGCCATGGCTCACTCCGCATCTGCTCGGCGTACATGGGTCACGACCAGCCAGAGTCCATATAGCTCTTCAGGGCGTTTTTTCGAGACTGCGAGGCCAAAGACATCTTGCCTTTTTTACATGAGACGCCAGCGCTCACCACAGTCAGTGGGGAAGCATTTGCACGAACGAAGGGGGTGAGTTATTTAACTACTTTACTGACCAAAGATGCTCATCTTAAACCGTGGGGATGATCCCACTTTCAATATTAGGAACCGCAAGGAGGTCCTGGACCTACGCTTGTCCTCTCATACGTTCAGGATAACATGTATCCTGGAGTCCGGGAACCCTCCTTCTCGGACCAGAGGTAAGTGCTCTGCGGTCTTCACGTTCAAAATACTGCGGCAGCCCAGTTGACGTAAGTTCAGGAAGATAATTGGACACGCCTTGTGGCTTGGCTGTTTGAGAAAACTCTCCCTGAGTGTCCGTCCGAGAGTTTGGAGTCTCATGGGAGACCACGCCTCGTCTGGAAAGGTTTTACCGACGCCTGGAACGCTTGACAAAGCCTGACCCGCAAAACCAGAGGTCGGAAGAAGCCGTTGCAGAAGAAATGGTGGACTCCGACGCTGGGAGAACGAAATCCGGAGAGACTTAGCGAAAGCTCTTCAGTTGCAGAACTGGGCCGAATACAAGGCAAGGTGTCAACATACAACAAAGAACTCCTCCCAAAGCGCGTCATGCCAGTTCTGCACTGAAATCGAGAGTAACTCCGAAGTCCTCGCGCTTACGCAAAACTCTCGAAATCCAACCTGGGCTATTTGAGGAAGCCTGTTAATCCTGGACGACATCCAGTTCCGAGTCGCGGATGCCTCCTTCTCAGTACACATTTCTCTCATTGCGCTGTAAACAGACCAACCTACAGAACTTTCCCTTCTAATTCTAAACGGGCTCAAAAGGTACAGTTAAGTCAGGAGAATATATCCTGGGTAATAAAAGCTTCAAGCCCTACAAATCTGCGGGACCAGACCACATCCCATCAATCTGATTGGTCGGACAAAGGCCATAAATTGCCTCAAACGGATTTACGTGGGATTTTTCTCCCACGGACAAATCCTACGCATGGCTTCGGCCAAAGTTGTCTTCATACCGAAGGCAGGCAAGCCCTCGCACACTGCCCCTAAAGATTTTAGACCAAAAGCCTGTCGTCCTTCCTCCTGAAGGCGATGGAACGGCTTTTAAGTCTGCATCTCAGGGCGACCATCCGCCATCAAATCTCCTGATTCTCAGCATGGATATCGGAGGGTTTTGCCGTTCCGAAAATTTCCCGTTATTCACATCCATCATCGAATCGTCCCTAAGCTGCAAGGAATATACCCTGGTATTTTTTCGATAATTGACAAAGCAACCATAAATATTTCAATAACAAAAATCCCGTCCGCCATGAAAAACGTAAACAATGACAGACCTGGGGGTTTATTCCCGGACAACAAGTCTCACCGATCAGATGCAAAAATGAAGGACCGTTGATAAATCACTGGGGACGTCAACGTCCACCAGGATTTTTTCAACAGAGGCATCCGCACCCAGAGTCGTTTCAAACCCTCCCTATGGAACGTAGCAGTGAATGTACACATTGTAGGGAGATAAAGGGTGGCGTTTACCGCGTGGTGGCGTATGCGGATGAAATCGCTAAAGCATTCTCTGGGGAATTTATTCCACAGAATATATGCAAGTGCATGTATATGCACTCTCACAAACCTGTCACAATGGGCAGCCAAATGTGGGCTGAGTGCCAACCCATCTAAGACGGAACTTGTACTATTCAAAGGAAGTTCCCAAGATTCCATTAATTACCCCACTGTTGTGAAACTATGCGGAGAGCCGCCAGTTTTCAACAGCCCAGCCAAATGGCCTTGGCCTTTTCCTCGATGGCTATCGACTGGAGAATTTAGTAGTAGAAAAAGGTTGCAACAAATGAACAACCTTCCTGGCTTCACCTGCAGAAAAACCAGATATCCACGGTCGGCCACTCGTGCATCGTCAATGAATGTCCCTCATCATCATCCATGTCCAAGACTGATTTTTGTGGGGTATGTTTACCTGCTGAACAGCCCACATTTATCCAAAACATTGCAAATGTCATTTAATGGGCATTTTAATTACAAACGTGCAAACGGGCGGATTTCGCACCGGAGTGATGCCCTCGACACCATGTTGGATGGTGGATGGTGTGGGATGTGAATCGGTTTGTTTCGCCCATAGAATGAGGGGAAAACCTGTGGACCACTCCCCGGTGGGCAGAGGTCAGAGGGTATTAGTCCGTTTCGGTGAGTATCCAGACTTCATTTTGGACATGTTCATCTAGTAAAGTCTTCTCGCCTTTTATACAGCAGTCTGGTAATGGCTCTGGGCAGTGTGTTCGAACTCAACCAATTTTAGCACTGTCACGGGTTCTAAATGAGACCAAGTGAACAGCATCATATTCAATTTCAGGGTCCGGACATCTAAACCGGGAACGAACCTTACGTAACGGGCATTGGGCAGGTACTTCCGCTTCCGGAGGGAAAGCTGGCGATGCCTCATATTGGATATTGACGGACTGCCCTTACGCGGCAGGGCTTGCAGTCACACGATAGAACACGGTTGAGGCATGGAGGGGGCTCGCCCCCAACGATTTTGTATACAAAGGTCCATTTAAATAAAAACCACTGAGTGGGCGAAAGACCTCCAATCATACTCACAATCGACATTTTGACAAAAAGTTAACCTAGCACCCGGTGAAATTAACATTTTGTATTTTTTTAATTTTATTTATTATTTATTTTGATATTTTTGTTTAACATTATTTTTATATTTTGTTTAGTTTTTTTCGACACAAGAAGTTTTTTGTTTCCCTTTTAATGGTTTTGTTCGAGGGACATTTACACATTTTCCAAAATCACTTTAAACAACTCGATTCGAAACATGATTAAAATGTTTAAACAAGATGATGCGAAAGCCAATTGCTCGTACTTTGCCAGGATCAGATAAACGTACAGACGGGGAACGGTATGCAACCATTTATGAAAAATTTTTATAGAACTGTTTCAGGGATAACTACGGTCGATTAATCAGCAAAAGACGCGGCAGGTGCAGAGCGCCGTTAATAGAAAAAGCGCAGCAGCACTAATTAACTTTGGATACAACATAAGTTTAGGTTTTAACAACAAATACAGGAATGTTACATTAAATTGACGTTTAAAATCGTTGGCCCGGAAATACCCCCGTATAGAAACAAATTTTTCAACTGAATTGTTGAAGGGGTGAGCAAGTGTGCCGAGCAATTGAATTCCCTGATGGTTCCTGAGGAGGCCGTCCTGTCAGCCACGCGGCAATTTCCATCATATTTTGACGATATGTTCGAACTATAGCCAGGTTGTATGAACTCAACGCATTGGCGGTTTATCTTTACGACGTTCACCAGGACGACATCGTGGCCCAGAGGTTTTGCGCAGCCGACGCCTGTTCGAGCGCTCCTGCAAAAGTCAGCCCACTTCGTGCCCAACGCCGCCAGAATGTCTGCTGACGCACGAGTGACCACCTGAAACCATCCGAACACGATTGAAAGATGAGCTTCGTTAGGTCAGGCTCGAGAAAAATTCGGGCGGGCCACAAACGCTAAACATGCAAAGTTATCAACACATCCAATTCGATTGCAAGGTATTTAGTTGAAAGCGAGAGCAAAGGGCGAGAATTAACAATTGATCAGATCTGGTGGATCACGGTACGCAGCTCGAATTAGCTCCGGACGGATGGCCCAACCGGGCGGTACAAGGAATAATTGATCTACACAGTGGAAGCTTCAAAGGAATCCGCCAAAGTGCGGAACGTACGGGATGAAATCGTCGTTTATGTCGGCTCAACAGCGGGAGGGCCTCGATGACCACCTTCATGTGCGAGTTGCTTAAGAAGATCACACCTTTAGCATTTTTTTTCTACGATTAAGTAAGCCAACGAAGTTTGTCGCATTCAGTCTAACACCTTCATTTCCCTTGGCCTTCCTCCAGGGACGTAAACCGTTTTAAAAAGGAACGACCAGGGTGGAGATCCCTAACTATACGGTCTTGGCCTCCGCTACGTGAAGCATGTTCAAACAAGCCTGTTTTTTGATTGGAGGCCTAGAGAGTCTTCGAGCATATGACCGGTCGTCGGTCCACAATAGTCCACTCCAGTTACTTTATTAAGGCCCGGCATCTCCCAGATTTTATTTGGCAAGTCTAGAAATGTGTTCAACGATGGCCTCGTCCTGAAGCATCATAACTACTTTTAACCACCTTTGAAACGGCAAATGTAATTCGGCTCAAGAGAAGTTTGGCAAGGGTGTAAGGTCCGGCGTGGAGGCTCCGTTGATAATAATAGTTTATCACTGCAGCCATTCAGGATGTTCCATATTTGCACAACACCATGACTGAAAGTTAAATGGAGATCGATGAGTTGCAAGCGACCCTCCAACTCGAAATGTCCTTATACTGGACGGAGAGAGCGAACTGATACATGGTTGACTTGCCCAGAGTGCCTAAATCCTTTAGCAAGGACCATTAATGAAGAGTGTGAACATGCCGAACTAGAAGATGCGTTCGACGGTGAATGTCAGAAACCGTGAGCCAAGGATGTGAAGACGATGAATGAATTTTTGAAGAGCAAAAGCTTTGAGACCAAGAACAAAGGTAGCAAAAATGCATCCGGGAAAAGATCAGCATGTGGAGAAACGAAAATGTCAATACACGTTTGCGAAGCTAAAATGGTCGGGTTTTCAGAAAGGGAGATGCTTTACTCAAATCGGTGAGACCAACAAAACATCCGTCTGCATGTTACCAGAAGCCTGACTGGATAAGGTAATATGGGAAGTAAAGCCTAGTAATATTTGTCGAATTCAAAGATGTGGGAACGTCATGCCTTGCGTCAACTCCTGAATTGTTGCCACTCGATTTGCCACGAAACATAATTCGTCGACGAATCCGACCTGCAATGAAAATGGCCTCAAACATTTTTTGGAATAGCGGATAACTTTGATATACCTCTGGGCTCCACTCAATTGCGTCAGAATCGACAATGATTTTGGATGGCGCCAATCGTGACTTTGACCACTTCCAGATCGACGAAACAGGAGGATACGACATATACGGGTGAATATGCTTCCATACTGGCATCACAAAATCCGTCGGCGCAAAACTGGAGTACACAGGGGATGGACTCCGTCGAGGAAATGAAATTGAGAACACTTGCCAACTGTAGTCTTAGGTCCATCCAAGTTGAATACAGCGGACTGCCGGTAGCCCTCTCATCCCAGTCCAAGTTTTTCCTCCAAAGGTCCAATGAAGGAAAATCTTGCACCTGAAAATAACAGGATTATCCCACCTTCAGGTATCAGCTGATCGGAAGGGGTCCCATGTAAACCAAGAGTTTTGTGGTCGCTTCCATCATGAACCTGCAGAAATGTTCCGACGTCGCCTTAGAATCCACATCGAAGAGGACCCCTGGCCACGTCGAGACAAACGGTCATTTTCTAAATATTGAAGTTACCGATCGAAAAGTAAACTTCCGGAAGTTTGGATGTCCCTTTTAACCACCGACCGTTAACCGCAATAAGATGGGACAAAAATGTAAAACTTCCAAGATAGAGAGCAGCTGAGCCAAGAGGGTACTCACCTTCGTCGATGGCCAGCTGGTGCATTGAGCGGACAAAAAACGATGAAGCCCTTTTACCATATGGACGGTGTCTAGAGTGTAAAAGATGAGGATGGATGGACTCTCGCTGACTGGATACGGAGATAATTGTATGGGGGGAGATACTTCTTTACTTAGCCGGTACATTTTACAACCAAGTGCCCGGCCAAAATTGGCGACGGCAAATGGTGTCGAACCGGATAAGAATGGTAATGAAATGCCGGCTGAATACCAGGTTCTGTCCTGGCATCAAAGCGAATTTAAACTTCTCCAGTCCTTTAGCCTTGCAGAGCCATCGAAAACGACACGGAGTTTTGTGTAAGTGCCTGTCCTCCTTGTTTCGAGAGACAAAAACCTAAGCCTCTTTGGTAACAATACCTGCAGCGGTTACGTGCACCACAGGATGGATACCTGTCGGACATATGCGGTGGTCAATGGACTCCTTCATAAACTGGTGGGTCCGTGAGCGTGGGATTACGATGGAGTTTTGGTTCCGGAAACTGAGGTCGGTACGCCGGACGTATGAAGATTCTGCTAAGCATGATCAGCGATCATGCATAAAGGCAACCTAACGGAGTACCTCAGCGATGGTAAACGTGAAGGTGGCAAACGAAATGCTGCTTCACGGGTAGTGGTCTATTTCTTCCTTACTTTTTACTTTGACGGCGGGCTGACTCAGTTGGCACTTGCAAGTCCTGTTGAGTTAAAGCAGCCTGCGGTCACTCAGCCAGACCTCCCAACTGCATACGAAGAGTGTTGATCCGACCTTGCATTCATTAAAGCCTCCGAATCAGTGGAAATTTGATTTCCCAACAAGCATAAACGAACTTCGATACCCACCGTCCGGCAATCCTCAGATACGATAATGCAAGCCGTTTGGTTGTTCTGCAGAAGCGGCATCACCGTCTAGGAGTTTGATTTGCCCTACGCAGAAGAAGGTCATAAATATGCTCGCGCCAGCAGGTATGTTCTACTGATCTGTGAGGACTAAAAAGTGCAGGATTTTTTGCGCAGACCACTGAATGTTCCAATCGTTTACATTTAACTGCCAGACTTGGTTGGCTATGTTGGATTGCTGGGGCGATGAGAGAAGTGAGCGTGGTCGAAAGCCCGATGTGCGGACTACTGCAAATGCTCACGGTGGAAGCTACTGACAAAAAGGTTTATAAGACCAGAGAGAGGCAGACATTGAGTTTGGGTGATAGCTGGGCGAACCTATATGTCTAGATAAGATGAAGCTGCGATCCAAATCCAGAATGGCGCGACACGGAACCAAAAAGCGAACATTCTTCACCAAACGACAATTACCCGCAGCACAAAATCGGTCAAAAAACGTTTGGTTTATACACAAAAAATAGGAGACGGAGACGGCATTTTGCCAGCAGAAAAACCGGCGTAATAGGTGCTGGTTATGCAAATTTAGGAGAAAACACCGGTTGTTTTTATATATATATGGAAATCGAAGCGCAATAAAAATGACGCCTTTTTCAGCTAAAACTAGACTGGAACCGGTACCTTCTATTCAAAGTCAAATTGAAGGACTTTAAGCAATTAAACAAAGTGAAAACTTCTTCGTAAATATAATACAGAAAAAGATAAATTTTTAAAATGAATGCAGGAATATATTTTAATACGGAATGCTGTCAAAGGGCATCCATTTGATTTGATAAAAAAGATTTAGAGTCCAACAAAAACAGTAACTTTGATGTATCCGATGGCTTTTTAAACATTCTGAAAAATAGTTTTACCATACAGCGTTTGCATTTTGTCCATATCTGGCATCGGATCCAGGAAATCGTAAAATCCCCAGCTGTGGGATCCCGTCCGATGATGCAGTGAGTTTGGTATGTGCTTGTGTCTTGTTCCATCAGGGTTTAAGCAGCATGTGAATTATCATGCATCCAGATTCTTCGCACTGAAACACCAGGGAACGCGTATGCAAATTATACGACGTGATCAGAACGGTGAAGCCTTTAAGCAAAGGCGGCGAATCTGGTAAAATATAATTTCGAATATTGCCTGGAAAACAATTCGTTTGATTATATATCTTCAAAAGATCGAACCGAAATCAGGGCCGCATCCGACAGAAGGGAGCGTGTCTGAAATTTAATTTCACTGAGGTCTGATCTCGAAGTGATGACATTGAATTGGAGCATTCCTATAAAATTGGGCATATTTACATAGCGGGACCAGAGTCTCTGAAAGCTCCAGGCGCAATTTGTGAGCCATAAAATGGTAAATGAAATTTTGTTTGTACGGGCTAGACCTTTGAGCGGCTACGTGTGTCCTAATTTCATACATAGAAACCATATCAACTTTCGTTCAATGAAAATGATGAAATTCGTATTACAATTCAAAGATCTATACATTACTACCATCCAGAGACTCCAGTTCATTATGGGACTTATTTAACTATATAAAAAGACATTCGTCGCAGTTACAAAATGAATTTAGACACCATTCTTGAGAAAAATAATTGTATGCGATCATTTATTTGATGAAATAAGTTTGTAAAAGCCTCAGGATGACGAAACCGATAAAATATTTTTTCTTGTCGTTACTTCAACATTGAAAAACTTTGTTTCTCTTGCTGTAATTCAAAATAAGAAAATGCATATATAAGGTTGGACGTCGAGTAGCTAATTATCAGATGAAGAATAAAATTAATTTTTTGCTACGGCTTAAAAAATCAATAGATTTGCTTGGCGATTTTAAACAGGTTTTGTTAAACTGCAAACATGAACACATTCTGATAGTATCTTTTAAAAAATATGTTTTTGTTTGTACAATATGATAATAAAATGTTCATTGTACGAGTTACGAATATATCTTGGAAACGTAGCGATTTAAACACCAGCAAATAATGCAAAGATAAAAATGTATGATGTTATAAAAGTGGTGTTAATCTATTTATTTCATTTTCAATTGGGAACGTATGTTAATCCTAAACTATCTAAAATGTTTATTCATGGGGTTTGGAATGTTTTAGTTTATTACAGTTTATTACAAATGATTTATCAAACATAAAAGTGCATTTGAATTCGATTCAACCTTTGCGGATGACTTAAATGTAGAACTACCTTATCGTTATGCACATCTTTTATGATATGTATAAATATTTGCAAGCGCCTACTACAATCGTGACGCAGCAAAGTGCTGGATGAAAACATTTACTAGGGTTTCCGATTATTGTAGTAGATCGCCTCTTATCAAATTGATTTTAAATAGCCGGGGCCGATTGATGTGAGAATTTCTGATAGAATTACATGAAAATAGGCCGTCAGCCACTCGGGTGATACAGGGGAATCACGGATGACGGTCCGACCCGCGATCACTGGGTACTCTGTACGGGGGCGGGGTTGCATGGGGTTGCCCCAACCCGATGCTGCCACGCTCCGGTTTTATGCCGCAGTGGAATCGCGGGCGGTCCATCGCCTGCCGTAACTGTACACACCAGTGGAAGTGCGACTATACTCTCCTCGTGAGGGCGGCTGGTAACAGGTCCTTGGTACGGTCAGGTCTCTGCCAAGGATGCTGGCTAATGGTAGTCGGGCGGAGAGAAGAAAACCTCAGTGCAAATTACCCCAATCCTAGGTGGAACAGCATGCGCTGATGGATGCGTGGCCGAGGGGGTGCTCGGTCGTTAGTATGCGAACTCTGGATACCTGCCGACCTCCAGTTTAAATCAGGCTTCAAGGGGCACGCGGGAGATGCGCTCCTGACTTACCCCTTCCAGATAAACTCGTGGGAACAAAATGCCTAAAAATCACCAAATATCAAAACAAACCGCAAAGGAGTTCGGTACTCCTCCTAAAGTACCGGAGGGACAAGACCATCCCTCTACATCAACGCCTGGGGAAACCAGGTCCAAAGAAGACGGGAAGGAGACTAAGTCGGTCCACCGTCTTCCAGCAGAATCCGCTGCGAGGAGGGCTCCGATAAGCCAATCGGGCCCTTCCACGTCGGGGGGCACCGGGGTCAAACCGGTCATCGAGGTGGCTGCCAAGCAGAGCGTTATCGCGATTGGTAAGCGCCTTGCGACCGGGAAACCCCGTCAACCTCGGCAGGCGGCGGGTCTGCAGGCCAAGCAGGTAAAGCCGTCCTACCAGGACAGGAGGCGTGCTGCCTTTATACTGGCCAACGACGATCCGGAGTATGTGGCATCGGCGAAGGGATGGAGCAGAGGCTTTGGGCCAGCTCAATCATCCCAGACTTCCAGCCAGCCAAAACCGGAAAGGGAGCAGCCAAGCCCCCGAACAAGCGGCACCGCTCGGCGGGAAGACAACGCCACAGCCAGGCCAAGCCCAGCAAGCCAAGCGGGTGAAGACGCACCTGACCAACAGGTCTTTTGTGGAGGTGGCGAGGGGCAAAACCCTAGGTTGGCGTCCTGGACAGGGGCGCCAGGATGGTAATGTCCCCGTGACAAGTGGCACCTGGTGGAGGCAGAGCTCCAGGACCGCTTCCTGGTATGGAACTTGCCGAGAACGGTGGACCCCCGCCCAAATGTGAGGACGCCGGGTGGCATCAGGGCATGGTGGCCATCGCCTGCCAAGATGCACGCTCGGCGGCCCCTACATGAAGGCGGTGGCGGCGCTCGAGGAAGTTTATCCGGGAGCCAAACTGGAGGCCGTACGCTGGGAAGACGTCCCAAGCAGACCGAGGGCCCGAGCGTGGGGTGTCGGTCAAACCTGCAGAACCTGAGAAGATTCTCAAGGTTCTGCAGGTCTGCAACCCCCACCTTCCCACAGCCGATTGGAAGGTGGCCAAGGTCGAGGAGGTCGCAGGACAGAGGCGACAGATTATCCTCGTCCTGAACGAGGAGTCGCTAGCGCTCCTTGGAGCGTCGGGTGGAGTGGTGGACTACGGTTACCGTAAGGTGACCATAGTCCCCTACAAAAAATGACTCGAAGGGAAAGCAAGCCGAGGTCCAGCCAGACCTCGAGCTTGAAGTCCCGGAAGCGGGGAGCCAACCCGAGGCGTCGGACGTGGCGTCTATGATATAAGACGATATCGAGGATCGCTACGAGTCCGACGCGAGCGACCTGGCCAGAGTCCGGACGCATCGACGTCGGGGGAGGACGACGACTCCCCGGAGAGCGACGTCGACACGACAGTGGTGGAGGCGAGTCTCAGGAATGTCCCCGACACTCCCGCAGATAAACCTCCACCATTGTAAGGCAGCATGCGCTGCCTTATTGCTCCACCAAGCCAAGGGCGGGCCGACATAGTCCCCATTCAGGAACCCTGGATCCTTGGAAAACAGGGTCTCCGGTTTGAGGACTCCTGACTATAAGCTTTACTTAGCTGACTCCCCCAGGTAAAAATACGCACCTGCATTCTTGCAAAAAAGAGAACTGCACTTATTTTGCTCCCCAAATTTCAGCAATGAAGACCACACGGCGGTGAGCCTCGAAGGCCAGGAGCGCTCACTGCGCATCTGCTCGGCGTATATGGGTCACGACCAGCCAGACCCGCCTCCCACATGCGCCCTTGAGGGCGCTCGTCGCAGACTGCGAGGCCAAGGACATCGGCCTTTTAGTGGGATGCGACGCCAACGCTCACCACAGTCAGTGGGGAAGCACCGACACAAACGAACGGGGTGAGTTCCTTTTAATTACTTACTGACCACACAGATGGTCATCTTAAACCGTGGGATGATCCCACCTTCATTATTAAGAATCGCAAGGGAGGTCCTGACCTTACGCTTGCGTCTCTCATACGCTGCAGGATAATATAGTATCCTGGAGGGTCCTTGAAGAACGGACCTTTTCGGACCACAGGTACGTAGAAACTGTCTTTACGTTCACCATACCGAGACCAGCCCAGTTCCGCAACCTCCGGAGGACTAACTGGACTCGCTATGTGGACCTTCTTAAAACTCTCCCTGAGACACCACCTAGGAGGATATCTCAGGGGAGACCACGACTCGTCTGGTAAAGGTTTTACCGACGCCTGCAACGCAGCGCTTGACAAAGCCTGCCCACCCGGAAAAACCAGAGGTCGGAAGAAACCGGCATGGTGGACTCCGACGCTGGGAGAGCTCCGGCGATCCTCACGGAGACTTTTTAACAAAGCGAAAGCTCTTAACGTTGAACAGAACTGGACCGAATACAAGGCAAGTCTGTCAACCTATAATAAAGAACTCAGGAAAGCCAAACGCGCGTCGTGGCGCCAGTTCTGCACCGAAATCGAGAGTAACCTGAAGCCTCGCGCTTACGCAAAGTACTCTCGAAATCAACCCCAACCTTGGGGTATTTGAGGAAGGCCGACCAATCCTGACGACATCCAGTTCCGAGTCGCTAAGCCTCCTTCTCTTAGTACACATTTCCCAGGATGCGCTGTGAACAGACCAACCTACGGAGCGCATCCTTCCTAACGTCCCAGGCTTAATTCTGAACCTGCTAAGTCAGGAGAATATATCCTGGGCAATAAAAAGCTTCAAGCCCTACAAATCCGCGGGACCAGACGGCATCATCCCTGCCCAGCTGATCCAAGCCGGACAAAGAGCCATAAATTGGCTCAAACGGATTTACGAGGGGATTTTCTCCCCACGGACAAATCCCGAAGACATGGCTTCGAGCCAAAGTTGTCTCTTCATACCCAAGGCAGGCAAGCCCTCGCACACTGCCCCTAAAGATTTCAGACCAATAAGCCTGTCGTCCTTCCTCCTGAAGGCGATGGAACGGCTTTTAAGTCTGCATCTCAGGGCGACCATATCGCCGAATCAAATCTCTGATTCTCAACATGCCTATCGGAGGGGAAGATCCACCGAAACGGCCCCTACACGCGATCACATCGATCATCGAATCGTCCCTCAGCTGCAAAGGAGTATACCCTGGTAGCCTTCCTTGACATTGAAGGGGCTTTTCAATAACATCATCCCGTCCGCCATCACGAGAGCATTGACTGACCTGGGGGTTGACTCCCGGACGGTGAGTCTCATCGATCAGATGCTGCAATGCAGGACCGTTGAGGCATCACTGGGGACGTCAACATCTACCAGGTTTTGTCAACAGAGGCACTTCGCAGGGCGGAGTCCCTCGCCCCTCCTATGGAACGTAGCAGTGAATGTACTGCTGCGGGAGATAGAGGGTGGCGGATGCCGCGTGGTGGCGTATGCGGATGACGTCGCTATAGCATTCTCTGGGAAGTTTCCACAGACCCTATGCGAGTGCATGACAAGCACTCTCACAAAACTGTCCGAATGGGCGGCCAAATGTGGGCTAAGTGCTAACCCATCCAAGACGGAACTTGTATTATTCACCAGGAAATACAAGATTCCGACACTTACCCCACCGAAACTATGCGGAGAGCCGCTAGTTTTCAGCAACCAGGCCAAATACCTTGGCCTTATCCTCGATAGGAAGCTCGACTGGAAGCTGAGCATAGAGGGAGGGTGAAGAAGGCCACAGTAGCCCTCTACACCTGCAGAAAAACCATCGGTCTAAAGTGGGGCATGACCCCTCATATAGTCCGATGGCTATACACCGCCATCAAACGACCAATCCTGATCTACGGGGTAGTGGTCTGGTGGCCAGCCCTGACAAGAAAAACTTGTCTTGACAAACTCACAAGAGTCCAACGCATGGCAGAGCTATGCATAACTGGCGGATTCGCACTACCCCAAGTGAAGCCCCTCGATACCATGTTGTACCTTCTACCTGTAAAACTTATGGGGAAAAAAAGGTTGCAACACTCTCCGCCCTAGAATGAGGGAATCCAACCTGTGGAAAACCACCACGGTTGGCCATTCGGGAATACTAATAAAACTCCCGCAACTTCCAGAGAGGACAGACTACTGCATCCCAAGTGACTACCTCTCGACGCCTTTCCAGGTATCCATCCCACACAGGGAGGACTGGGAGAGGGGCGAACCTGACCTGCGAACGCGATCCACTTCTACACTGATGGCTCAAAATTAGACGGCCGCGTGGGAGGGGGCGTCTTCTGCGATGAGCTCAACATCAGTCTCTTTTTTCAGACTTCCGACCACTGCAGCGTGTTCCAGGCAGAGGTCTTAGCCATAAAGGAGGCCATTTCCATCGTCTCCAAACTATCTTTAGACGGACACTCGGTGTGCGTCTTCTCGACAGCCAAGCGGCCCTAAAGGCTCTTGGCTCTATTTCGTCGAACTCAACGACCGTAAACGACTGTCGCAGGTCTCTAAATGAGACCGCAGAGCAGCTAGATCTCTCCCTAATATGGGTCCCTGGACATAGGGACATTGTCGGGGAACGATGCCGCCGACGAGCTAGCTAGGCGGGCACTACTGTACCTCTCCTTCCGGAGAGGGAGCAAGTGGCAATGCCTCTAGCTACGTGCAGGCTATTAACGCACGAGGCTTTCGAGCAAATTGCTGACAGGCGATGGCAGCTGACCATCACATGCAGAACTTCAAGAGCGATTTGGCCAAATCGTTCGAAAAAGCGCTCGGAAGAGCTTTATAGACTCAGCAGAGCACGTCCGCCGTCACCCGAGCCATCACGGGGCACTGGCAGATCGGCACACATGCTGCACGACTGTTGATCCCTCACAACGACTTCTGCAGAAGTTGTAGGGACGAGGAGGAGGAGGTTCGGTTCACCACTTTTTTCTGTCTCTGCCCGGCCCTGGGAAACCGAAGACTACGGTTCCTCGGGGCCCCTTTCCTTACAGATATTTCGGACCTTTCCGAAATCAAACCGGGGACTCTGTCCAAATACATCCAAGCCACCGGATGGGACTGCCCTTAGTTCGGCACTAAGTTGCTCACCACAGTTGGGGCCAGGAGAAGGGGCTCGCGCCCATGCGGCATCACAATGGTCCACTAACTGACAAGTGAGCGGGGAGGCCTCCCCCCTCCGCTACCGCCTTAACCTAACCTAACCCTACATAAAAATAGTAAACCAAACACACAGGCATATTGTCTCCCCTCATTCATGATCGACTAGTTGAGTATAATCATTTGAGAGGTTTAGTTCAACGTATTGTGTAATAGACCACAAAAAAAGTCAAGTTTAAGTTTATTTAAGTTTAAGTTTATTGTAAAAGAAATTGGAGTAATATTTGAAGAAGATCCTAAACCAAATCAACATTTCATGATACATCCTCCATACAATATTTCCAAATTAAATAAAAAAGGATAGAAAAACTGTTGATTGGTTACGTCACAGGATTAATTGGTATGATGGTAAACAACACCAGACAAAAACACAAAAAATATTTGAGGAAAATAAGTGCTGGAAAAGAAATTGTGTGTAAAGGAGTTGAAAAAAAATTTTCTAAAAAACACTTCTTACGAACATTTAATATACAAAATGTTAAAAGGAAAGTGGATGCGCCAAACTGAAAACACTAAATGGTAGTGAGCTTCCATTTTGTTCAGCACAACCAAAGTGAGGGTATTTGCGCTCTTAACAATGTCCACAAAATTTTACAATTTTACAAAGGTGATTCTATTTAAATTAAAAGTCATTAGATTCATTAACATATTGTTCGGTGAGGAAGATAAATGATATAATCGTTCGTTCAAGATCGTTCGTTCCCTTTACAGTGACAGACATGAATTTTTTTCTTGCGCTCCCCGCTTCTTTCTCTCATATATATTACAAAAAAAAAACGGTGTTTGGCCTAATAAATTTAATAATTTCCTCCTAATCTGATTCTCTATCAAAACTGCGGGTGCATGTCTATTTTTGTGTTTAAACACAACGTTTTTAACCAATTTTTTAACCAATTTTGTGCGGCGGGTAATTGTTTTTGTTCTTGCTTACAGTAAGTAAGAAAATACATTTTTGGCCGCTCTTTTTTAGCTTTTGTCTAGCAACAACTCTCTCTATCACCCAAACTAACTGTTCTTTCTCTCTCGCTTAAAAACCTTTTGTGCAGTAGCTGGGGTTCTAACTTGAAAGCTGTTGCAGTAGTTCTCTCTTTTTTCTTCCATTTCTTCTTTAAGCATAGCTTTTTTAGAAACTGCTTTCACTGTGGTTAAATTTAAAACTAATTATGGAATTTTCAGTGGTCTGCGCAAAAAAAACCTGCAAGCCGAAACCACTCACGATCAGCCGAACATACCTTGCTGGCTTTGCGACAGCGTAGTGCACGCAAAGTGTGCAGGTATTTCTGGTCGTGGGTGATGACATCTCACAACGCAACGGCTTGCATTATAGTTGCGGGAGGATTGCCGTGCGGTAGAAAGTGAAATGCGCACCAGTTTATGAGGCAAGACGAGGAGTGGCTTTAAGGAGCTGAACGTGGGCTTTAAAAGCAATACGATCGGCTCTTAGCCATGGACACTCAGTTCAGCAGTTACATTTGCTGGCTGAGTCTCCGCGCTCACAGTCCGGTCCACGGACTTGCAAGTGCCAATGCCTCACGCCCGCCGTCATCTGAAAAAACTAACTCCGACCACTACCGCCAGTGCAGCAGTTGATTTCGTTTTGCTACCCACGGGGGCAACGATCACTGCTGGTGATGCAGATTCGTAGCCGAATGCATCGTCTCGGAGAATATGCAGCCGACTGTAGCGTCCGTGTCCGTAAAGTCCGTACCAAACTCCATAGCCATCCCATCGATTACGAACCCACCAGTTGTTGAACGTCCGGGGACCGCCGGATATTGCCATCACAGGTACCGCACCTGTGGTGTAAAACCATGGTGGTGGGTGTCCTGACCAAAGCGACAAGTTTTTGTCTCTCGGCTTGCCCCTGATCTTACATCTAATGATGTAACTGCTTTATACAAAGCAAAATAAAAAGCCGAAGGCCTAAAGGTGGGAGAAGTTTAATTTCGCTTTGTGGGGGAGATAGCTTCTTTCAAGATAAGCGTCTCCCCAACTCATTTCAGCACCATCTGTTCTGCCAATTTTTGGCCGGAGCACTTGGTTGTGAAAGAGTATAAGGGCGTTCATAAGAAGAAGAATAGGCCCCCATAACTCTCCCCGGCAGTCAGACCTGTGCTCCATCCTCATCTTCCCGCTCTTCTTCCACCCATCCAAAAAACTAGTTTCCTCTCTTTTAATTACTTACCAGAATGCTAGAGGCTTACGTACTAAGCTCAGCACTCTCTATCTTGAAAGTTTCACATTTTGTCCCATATTATTGTGTTAACTGAAACCTGGTTAAAGCCGGACATCCTTAGTTCGAAGTTTTGGCAGATCGGTACACAATATTTAGAAATGACCGTTTGTCTCGACGTGGAGGAGGGGTCCTCATCGCAGTGGAGTCCAACTTCACGTCGGAACATTTCATATTCCAGGTTCCACAAGACCTGGAATTCCTGTGCATAAAACTGATTCTTCCAGTTTTTCTATTTTACTTTACCTGCTCGTACATTCCACCGTCTTCGGATATCTCTATATACGAGCAGCACCTGAAATTTTTAAAAACTGTTTCTTCCTCGCTATCAGATAAAGACCACATGATAGTTCTGGGGATTTCAATTTGCCAGGCACTGTTTGGTCTTCGGTGAAACGAGTCGAATAACCTTGTGCCCATATCACGACATGACTTTATTGACGGCTTGCTAGACCTGTCCCTGTCCCAAGTCAACCATGTGAAAAATTTTTTGGGCCGATTGCTCGATCTCTGCTTCGTCTCGGATCCGACCATAGCGTTGTTAACCCGAGCCCTTCCGCTAAACTATACCTGAAGACTCTACCATCCTACTTTCGGAAGTATCGGTCGATATTGGACCTTCTGTATTGGATCGATCAGATAAGCTTTCTAAACGTGTCCGCTGCTTTCGTAAGGCCGAGTTTACGAAGCTTAATAGCCTGATTAGGGATTTTGATTGGTCCGCTCTGTACTTGTGCACTGACGTTCTAAAAGGCACAAAATTTTCTATAATGTACTTGTTGACAAATTCCTTGATTCTTGTGTCCCATATTTTTGTCCGATTAGATCTGGGAAGCCCCCTTGGTTTACCAAAAGAGCTATCCAGTCTAAAAACATAAAATCAAGACTTTATACAAAATTTCAAGAAGTTGGTTCTTCTTCTCTCTCTCGCTATGTAATAGCTCGGTCAAATTTTACCATTGTAAACGCTCAATGCTACAAAATTACCTAGCTCGATGCAGGATGCGCTTTTTCTCAGTACCCTAAACAGTTTTACAGCTTCGTAAACAGCAAGCGTAAAACGTCCGCACATCCATCCTCGCTATCATTTAATAATTCGTCGGCAAACAATGATCAGGCCATTGCCGATCTTTTTGCAAAATTTTTCAAACAACCTATTCCATGAAAGCTACTCCGGTCAGCCGTATCCATACAGTTTACCAAGATCGAACGGCATTTTTCAGTCCTACGTTAAATGAAAGCTCACTGCTTCCCAGGATCTTCGACTAGTTAAGCCAGTGTTCTCACCGGGTCCTGACGGAGTCCCCGCCTGTGTACTCAGGTACTGCGCCGACGCTCTGTGTGGACCCCTGCTTAAACTATTCACCCTATCCCTTAACTCCTCCTGTTTCCCTCCGATCTGGAAGGAATCGTTTATTATTCCTCTCCATAAGAAAGGTATATAAGTCTGACGCAATGAATTACAGAGGTATATCAAAGTTATCCGCTATTCCAAATATGTTTGAGAAAATTTTAACCCCGCACTTGCAACATCTCGCCAAATCACTTATATCTCCAGCTCAGCACGGATTTATAAGGCGACGATCAACAACTACAAATTTACTAGATTTTACCTCTTTTATTATTAAAGGCTTCCATGGTAACATGCAGACGGATGTCATTTACACCGATTTCAGTAAAGCATTCGGACTCTGTAAACCATTCCCTTTTAGCACAAAAACTTGACATTTTAGGGTTTCCGCCCACTGAAACGAAAATGGAAAGAAAGCTAGTTTGCTGAAGGTCTCAAAGAGTGCTCTTCAAAACTCCTTGTCTTCACTTGTTCAGGTTACTTCTGGAGTACCACAGGGCAAGACCATCTTGGCCCCCTACTTTTCACACTCTTCATTAATGACCTGCCTTCAGTATTAACAAACTCTCGAGTACTCATGTATGCGGATGACGTTAAACTCTGGTAACCAGTATAAGGACATTTCATTTCACTCTCGCTTGCAATCCGATCTCAATAACATTTTCAGTCATGGTGTTGTGCAAATATGTTACACCTCGGAATGCCTCGGAAATGTAAAAGTAATGACATTTCATCGCTCCAGCCCTTGTTGGCTCCTTACCCCCTCTGCGGTGGTTCTCTCTTTGAGAGAATTACATTGGTTGATGATCTTGGTGTTAAACTAGACCCCAAGTTAAAATTTTCTGAACATATTTCTACCATGGTAAAAAAAGCCATGGGAGTGTTTGGGTTTATAAAGAGGTGGTCAAAGGAATTTGACGACCCCTATATAACGAAACTCTCTATATTTCATTTGTTCGTCCGATTTTAGAGTACGGCTCATGTGTATGGTGTCCTCAGTACAAAGTACACCAAGACCGTATAGAATCAGTCCAGAAAACTTTTTACTTTTTGTTCTGCGTGGCCTCAACTGGGATGAAGGTGTGAGACTGCCTTCTTACTCTTTTGCAGATTGCTCTTAATAGACCTTCCATCCCCGCTTAATCGTAGAAAAATGCTTGGTGTGATTTTCATGCACAACTTGCAAAGCCAAGATCATCGACAGCCCTGGACTTGTTGAGCCGCATAAACTTCACGATTCCTATTAGATCCTCTAGAAATTTTTTTTCCTTTGTACCTTCCCCTGTGTAGATCGAATTATTCCTTGCATGAACCGTTTCTGGGATCTTATGCTCGGATTATAATTCGTTCTACCATATAATATCCACCACTAAATCACTTCCTCTACTTAAATCACTAATACTAACATACCTTGCACGTAATTAGTAATATTCTTTTGTAACTTTGCATGTTTAGCGTTGTGTTTTAGATCATTTTTTCCTCGAATATTAGTCTAACACCTATCTTTCCTGCATGTTCGCGATCGGTTTCGGTACTCGTGTCGCGCGTCATGCGGCAGCGCCCCTCGGTCGGTTGGGCGGGAGGAGGGCTGCGTATCTCGCCTGGGATCCCGCGCGTAACAGGCTTCGGCTTGGTGTCGGAATGGGCCAATTTTGATGGTGCAGTCATTGCACATCAACGTCCTAAAGAAGATAATGAGCGAGAACGAGAATGAAGGCCTTGATGAATTAAACTACAACTTAAAGGAGTATTCAAGTGTAGTAAATAAAAATTAATTTATTTATTAAAGAATATTAAAAGAAAAGAATATTAAAGAATATTATTAAAGATGAGATGTTTCAAGAACATGTGACGCCCAGCACCACCACACAAAAACGCCGGCGCCACATTGATACATAAATAACCACCTAACCTAAGACAACAAATGAAGTTCAAATTTTTCATATATATATAACCAGAAACTAAGATATCCAGACAAAAACATGAAGTTCCTTATATTAATAAATACCAATACATATAACAAATCAAGAAATATCGATAACGTTCAAATTTAAACAAAACGCACGCGCGTTAAACCCCAGTGTGACCCACGATAACCAACAAAGGGTCACACTAACAGCTGGACAAAAACGCGTTATGGCAAACCGAGAACGCGTTAGGCCCATATGGGGCCACCAACAGCTGACCACCAGCACAAAAAGGAGGAGCGGCAGATCGAATCGGGGCAGTCCAACTTGGAAAGCCCTGGCGTAACAACCCAGCAATTTGTGACAACGGAACTTGGGATCCAGGTAACATTAACCTCTCCACTCGTTCTGCTGAATACTTTTCTTCCCTCCAGAGTGTGTTTAAACCTCTGAATCCTCCAGAGTGTGTTTAATCCTCTGGATCCTCCCCAGAGTGTGTTTTAAACCTCTGAATCCTCTCCAGGGTGTGTTTACACCTCTGAATCCCTCCCAGAGTGTGTTTTAAGCCTCTGAATCCTCTCCAGAGTGTGTCCAAACCTCTGAATCCTTCCCAGAGAGGTGTTCAAAACCTCTGAATCCTCCAGAGTGTGTTCAAACCTCTGAATCTTCCGAATCCTCCCCAGAGTGTGTGTTCAAACCTCTGAATCCTATCCAGAGTGTGTTTAAACCTCTGAATCCTCTCCAGAGTGTGTCCAAACCTCTGAATCCTTCCCAGAGTGTGTTCAAACCTCTGAATCCTCTCCAGCGTGTGTCCAAACCTCTGAATCCTCTCCAGAGTGTGTCCAAACCTCTGAATCCTTCCCAGAGTGTGTTCAAACCTCTGAATCCTTCTCCAGAGTGTGTCCAAGCCTCTGAATCCTTCCCAGAGTGTGTTCAAACCTCTGAATCCTCTCCAGAGGTGTCCAAACCTCTGAATCCTCTCCAGAGTGTGTCCAAAACCTCTGAATCCTCCTTCCCACGGAGTGTGCTTCCAACCTCCGCAACGATCTTCTCCCTCGGAGTGTGTTCAAACCTCCGCACCAAACTTCGACGGTGAGTGTGCTTCAACCTCCGCAACGATCTTGATCCTCGGAGTGTGTTCAAACCTCCGCACCAAACTTCGACTCGGATGTGTTTAAACCTCGCAACGATCTTCTCCTCAGTGTGTTTAAACCTCCGCACCGATCTTTCTCTCTCGGAGTGTGTCTAAACCTCCGCAACGATCTTTCTCTACATTCGAGTGTGTTCAAACCTTCATCCACCCCGGGTGTGTTTAAACCTCCGCAACGATCTTCTCCTACGGAGTGTGTTTAAACCTCCGCACCGATCTTCTCCTCAAGTGCGTTCAAACTCCTTTTAACCTTCTCTCACGGAGTGTTTTAAACCTCCGAATCAAATGTATCGACTCGAGTGTGTCCAAACCTCCGCAACGTCTTCTTTCTCGGAGTGTGTTTAAACCTCCGCGCCATACTTCGACTCGGATGGTGTTCAAACCTCCGCATCCCTGATCTAACTTGAACCACCAGGGTAGCCCGCCGATGACACCTACCGCAGCACGTCACCAAACAGCCACGTGCGGCCGAGTAGCCATTCTGAGGGAAGACCTTGGATTGAAGGAAGAAGGATCCCGATCCCACTTATAAAACGGACTCTGTATTAATAAGAACAATAAAAACAATCCCTGGGGACGTAAACATTTTAGTCGCCTCTTTTTTCTTGAACCAGAATCTCTTTCCAGCTACCACAGCCAGAAATCCGACAAATTTCTGTGAACCCGGCACGGCGAATACCCTTCGCCGAACCGACGTCGGGTTGGCGCCCGAGCAGGTTGTGGTAAAAAAAGGGATCCCTAATATGGTCAAGATGGCACGGCAGTGGATTACACAAGCAACAAAGTCGGAACTGAACAGCTACTGTGAAGAGTTTGGAATAGAAAAATCGGAAGGCACCGAAACTAGCAAGGAAAGCACTGATCCTATTCGCAGACAGAACTAGATCACTGGACAGACTGCAACAGCTAGAGAACACCAAAATCAACATCACCGAAATCAAACGCTAGCCAAACCACAAATGGAAGAGCAAATGGCGGAACTTGAAAAACTGCAAGGAAAAATCTCTTTTCCGAAGCAAATAAAGAAAGGTTCACCCGAAGCAATAGCCATGATAGACAAGATCCGCAAATGGGACCTAACGTTTGCAGGGGGAAAAGTCAAGTGCTGGAGTTTATAAGCCGAATGGAGGAATTAGCAGAAACATACGGGATAGAACTGGATCACCTGGTGTTTGCAATGCCGATAATCTTGGAGGACAGCGCACTAGACTGGTGGCATACAAAAACCAGCGCCGATCAACACATGGGAAGAAGTAAGGGACGGATTGAAGGAAAACTTTATCCCCGCGATACCTGAGGAGGTAACAAAACAGGTCACAGACCGCAAGCAGGCCGAAACGGAAACGGTGAGGGACTACGTCCAAGACCTATGGAAACCAATGAGGTTCAGGACATACTCAGAACAACAGAAACTGGAAATCACGTACAAAACTGCAGACTGCCAATTAAACTATACGTAAAGAGATTGAATTTGAAACACTAGCAGAGTTTATTGGCATAGCAGAGGAGTTCGAGAAGCTGGAAACAGAAGCAGGTCTCTCAAAGACGAACCAACAATGGAACAGTGAACCAATCCATCAAACAACATGGCAGCGAACGCCTACCAGACTGAACAAATGCCACAGATGTGGGCAAACGGGGCACGACAGCCGAGCATGCAACAGGGAACCGGTACTGTACTGCTGGACATGCAACAAGCAAGGAGTGAAAACTATAGACTGCTGCAGGAAGCCGCAGGGAAATGCACAGGGTCCCAAAACAAACCCGCGGCTTTCGAGACCCAGAACAACGCAAGCGGAACACAACCCAACTAAAATACGAGGGTAATCAGCTCCTAGGGTGGGCCAGAGTCGGAAAACAAATGGTGGAAGTAATCATCGACACAGGAGCCACGAGATGCATGGTCAACGAACACACGGCCAAGAGACTGCAACTAGAAGGAGTAGAAAAACAGAATCAAGACTAATACGACTAGCAGATGGCAGCAACACGGCGAACAACAAAATGTTTTGAAACAAAAAGTGGAGCTGGGAGGACGTGAAACCATGCAGTCATTCCTAGTCATCACTGGAATCCCAGATACCCCGATATTAGGGATGGTTTTCTGAAAGACGCGGGGACAAAAAATAACATGTGAGAAGCCAAGTAATGATAAGCGAGATGGCATCCCGAATGTAAAGCAGGAACAACACAGCCAGAGCCGATCGACGAGGAAATAGAAGAATGGATAGAAAAAGAAATACAGAAATTCGAGACAATACAAGGACAACATGAATAAATTTGACGAATCTGTGAAAAAGTTCAAACAGAGGTTGACGGCCAAACAGGCCGAAGGGAGAAGGACGAAAAAACTGATACAATCCAAGAGGAGCAAACAAGATGAAGGTCTCGAAAAACAAACCTGTAGTGGTGGCCCGCCAAGACTGCCAAGACCACGAAAGAGTTAAAACCGCGAATATAGGATAAACCTACCAGAGAGCGTGCCAGGCAAAAACGCATCAGCTGGGCAAAACCAACTAAAACCGAAGCCAGCCACACCAACGCCAAATCAGGCGCCACAGGAAACACCAGCACGACCAAAGCCAAAACCAAAGTTAGTCGCTGGATGGGCAAAATGGTAGAGGATGAGGAGCAAGGGACGCCGATATTTTAGAGTTGGCACGAGCGGCTGCCTGCGTCCGAAGGACGGCAAACGCCAGAACCCGAAGGAATGCCACCACGGTGGAAATTAGCAAAGGGGCACCAAACTGATGCCAATGTTGGAGCCTATAAAGAAAGAGGAGTGTCGAGCGGCATGTCAAACGCAGCGGCGTTTCAAGATAAGGAACAAGGAAGGAGAGAGAAATGCTGGATAAAAATCGGGGAATACAGGGGACGTGCACGTCGGCAAATGGTACACCACCCAATAAAACACCCCAATGACGCCAACATAGGAAAGGAGGGGAGTGACGCCCAGCACCACCACACAAAAACGCAAGCGCCATTGTTTTTATACATAAATAACCACCTAACCTAAGACAAAAAAATGAAGTTCCTAATTTTCATATAAATATATAACTAGAAACTTAAGATATCCAGACAAAACATGAAGTTCCTTATATTAATAAATACCAATATATATAATAAATCAAGAAATATCGATAACGTTCAGAATTTAAACAAAACGTTTGGCGCGCAAATAAACCCCAGTGTGACCCACGATAACCAACAAAGGGTCACACTAACAGCTGGACAAAACGCGTTATGGCAAAACCGAGAACGCGTTAGGCCCATATGGGGCCACCAACAGCTGACCACCAGCAATAAAAGGAGGAGCGGCAGATCGAATCGGGGCAGTCCAACCTGGAAAGCCCTGGCGTAACAACCCAGCCAATTTGTGACAACGGAACTTTGGGATCCAGGTAACATTAACCTCTCCACTCGTTCTGCTGAATACTTTTTCCCTCCAGAGTGTCCCTCTGAATCCTCCCGGAGTGTTTAAACCTCTGAATCCTCCCCGAATGTGTTTAAACCTCTGAATCCTCTCCAGGGTGTGTTTTTGCACCTCTGAATCCTCCAGAGTGTGTTTAAACCTCCGAATCCTCTCCAGAGTGTGTCCAAACCTCTGAATCCTTCCCAGAGTGTGTTCAAAACCGCACTGAATCTTCTCCAGAGTGTGTTCAAACCTCTGAATCGATCGAATCTTCCCCAGAGTGTGTTCAAACCTCTGAATCCTATCCAGAGTGTGTTTAAACCTCTGAATCCTCCAGAGTGTGTCCTCCCTGAATCCTTCCCAGAGTGTCCAAACCCTGAATCCTTCCCAGAGTGTGTTCAAACCTCCGCAACGTCCAATCCTCTGAGTGTGTTCCTGAATCAGAGTGTGCCCAAAACCTCTGGAGAGTGTTTAAAACCTCTGAATCCTCTCGCAGTGTGTCCAAACCTCAAACCTCTGAATCCTTCCCAGAGTGTGTTCAAACCTCTGAATCCTTTCCAGAGTGTGTCCAAACCTCTGAATCCTCTCCAGAGTGTGTCCAAACCTCTGAATCCTTCCCAGAGTGTGTCCAAACCGACTGAATCCTACTCCAGAGTGTGTCCAAACAGCCACGTCCGGCCGAGTGTGCCAAAGCTGAGGGAAATCCTGAAGGAAGACGGGTGATTCAAACCCACCTATAAACAGGTCTTGTCTAATAAACCTCTGAATCCTCTCTTGTTACTGTAAACACGCTAGTCCAAACCTCTGAATCCCTTCCCAGCCACCACGGTGAGTATACTGGCCGAAGCGACGTCACAAACTTCTTACGTTGAAATCGGGCAAGCGAGTACGGGAGCGGTCGTGAGTAGTTCCTTTAGTTGGTCGAAGGCCGCTTGTTGATCTGCGGTCCATGTCCGTTTTGTCCTTTCTTGAGTAGCTGGGACATTGGTTGGACTACTGTAGCAAAGTTTGGCACGAATCTTCGGTACCAGGATGCCATTCCGATGCACTGACGTAGTTCCTTTAGGTTCGTGGGTGGCTTGAGTTCTTTGACGGCAGCAATCTTGTCGGGGTCCGTGTGGATACCTTCTTCGCTGATGACGTGACCAAGATATTTGATCCGGTTTTGGAAAAATGTGCACTTTTCCGCGTTTATCCGCAGGTTCGCTTTTTCGAAGGCGAGAGAGGACTATTGCCAGGTTGTGTAGGTGGTCCTTGAAGTCTGGTCCGACGATGACAATGTCGTCTAAATATGCGAATGCGTAGGGTTCCATGTCGGCTCCGATCACAGTATCAAGGGCCCGTTGGAATGTTGCTGGTGCAGAATGTAATCCGAAGGGCATCACTTTCCATTGATAGAGACCTCTGCCGGGAACCGTGAAGGCGGTGGCTTCTCGACTTCCGTTGGCCATGGGTATTTGCCAGTATCCGTTCTTCAGATCCAGGGTGGTTATGAAGCGTGCGTTCTGTAGGCGCTCCAAGATGTAGTTGATTCGGGGCAGTGGGTATGCGTCAGGAATAGAGTGAGCGTTGAGTTGTCGGTAGTCCACGCACATGCGCCATTTGCCGTTCTTTTACGTACGAGTACGATGGGGGCGCTGTGTGGGCTTCGTGAGGGTTCGATGACCTTCTTGGATCAGTTGGTCGACTTGCTCGTCGATAATCCGCATCATGGCTGGGTTATTTTGGGTAATACCTCTGTTTGATGGGTCGATTATCCCTCATGACGATGGTGTGCTCGGCTATGTTGGAGGTCCCGTGGAGATTATTGAACTTCGAAAGTTCTGTGTCCAGAAATTCTTGGATCTGTGGCGCTATGTCCGGCGGCCAGGGATCGGAGATCAGTTCTGGATCGGGTTCGGTGAGATCGGGGGTGTCGGGGTCCTTTGGCTGTCTTGGGTCTTCTGGGAGGATGGTTGTGTCGAACGCGCTGGGGGGTTCGATCCTACCTGGGTATTCGCTTATGTGGGCGACGATCGGGTTAGCGTTGTTGGCCGTGGGTGGCGTAACTTCGGGGGTCTGGCGGTATATCTGGGGGTAATGTCTCCAGATCTACGTATGGCCAGGCGGGTCTCAGTGGCGACTCTGTTTTCGCGGCAACGACTTGATTGGGCGACGAAGATTTCGGACGTGGTGTTAGGCATGGCGTGGTGCATGGCGCTAGTGGGCACGTCAGTACGCGGAAGGTACTCCAGTGGGTTGGCGAAGATCGGGGTGGCGTCGGCCGTGGGTGCGACAGGGCTGCGGTCGGTGTTTCGGGGGGTCATCGGGCTAGATTCTGGTTCCGTGGATCTTAGTTCGATGGCTGGACCCGACCAGCAAGGGATTTGCGTGGCTGTTTCCCTCGTGGTTTGGTTGTTGCACTGTTGCTGCCGTTGTCGTTGTCGTTGTTCGGGGCTGGTTGTCGTCTCTGAGGGTGTCCTTGGGTTCACCTTCTCCGTTGAGGGAATGGTGCATGGGTGCGCTGTGGCTGAACTTGGACCTGGGCTTCCTGTGTCGAGCGGGTTCCAGTTCGTTGGGGTTTGTCTCGTGTGTGAGATCCTTGTGGTGGGTTCGGGGTGCGTGTGTTGTAGTTTGTTTTGATCCTGGGCTTCCTGTGTCGAGCGCCTGGTTCAAGTGTGTTGATTCTTGTCTCATGTGTGAGATCCTCGTGGTGTGTTTGGGATGTGTGATCCCTGTGGTTGGCTTAGGACGCGGGTGCTCCGTAGTGGCCGTGGGATTCGTTTTCCGTTTGCTTGGTTGCAGTTTACCGGTTCTTGCTTCGGATTCGTGTTTTCCGTTGTGGGCCGGTTGTTCGCTTTCGCTGTGGTTGGTTTCGGTGTCGTATTCTTCGTTGCATTATTGGGTGCCGTCTTCTTTGTGGTAGGTCGGGGGCGTGTGTTCGCTGTGGTTGACCTAGATTTCTTGTTGCTGAGGTTGTGGATTTGTACGTGATTGGTTTGAACTGCCGGTGGCGTTGGCGTGAGGTGGCGATCTTGTAGCTTTAGCAGCGTGGTGCCGCATTGGATCGTCGTTTCGATAGCACATAGGAAGTCCATGCCGACTATAACTTGCTCCAGCATGTTTGGTAGGACCAGGAGTGGGATTTGAACCTCTCGTTGATCCAGCTTGATGGACGCCAGTAGAACTTGTGTGATCTCTGACTGAGCCGTCAGCCAGGCGTATGCGGACGCATGCATCTTGCAGGTTGGAGTTGTTGTTTAGTTGTCGGGCCAGGTTGTCGCTGACGAAACTTCGGGATGCCCCGGTGTCGATGGTGACCTCCGTTGTTTGTCCTCCTATTGTCACTATCGCCACTATTCGGCCGTCGTTCACGTGTAGTGGGTTGCCTAGTTGCGGGTCTGTGGAGGCGTCGTTCTCGGCTGATCCCGTGTCAGTCGAGGACGCGTGTCGTTTCCCGACGAGGTTCGACGGCAGCAGTCGACGGTCCGAGTGCCGCGCTTTCCACATTCCCAGCAGAATAGGATCGAAGCGTTGGTGCAGTCGTAGGCGGCGTGTCCAGCTTGACCACATCGGCGACAGGCTGCGCGTGGGTTGGCAATGGGAGTGGTGATCATTCGATGGGCGACGTCGTGGTTCGTTGTACTATTTTGATTCGATGACTGTCTGCGCGGTGGGGCTGCTGAATCCCACTGGGGTCTCCGAAAGCGTGTACGGTAGGACTCACCTTCTCTGCGGTCTGGGTGCCTTGCTGGCCTGGTGTCTCTTGGTGGGCTTCGCATGGGTGCGGGGGCCGTTGCGCGTTTCCTCTCGTGAATAAGCTCGTACTCTGCCGCTAATCGGGTTAGCTGTGACAAGTTTTCCAATTCGTCTCGTCGCACGTATAGCTGGAGTCCTGGCAGGGCGTTGTCGTAGATCCGGTAGAGCTCCGTGTCTAGGTCGTACTCGGCATGGTGCATGAGTAGCCGTATCTCGATGAGATAGTCTTTGAATGGTTCTCCCACCGCTTGTTTGCGGCCTCGGATCTGGTCGTCCAATTGTTCGAAATACCTTGGCGGCAGAAAATACGTCAGAAACTCCTGGCGGAAATGTGACCAGGAACTGCCCTGTAGTTGACTGGTGCGGTGCCAGCGACTGGCTCGGTCGGTGAGTAGTTCGGCCATGCTCCGAGGCAGCTGGTTGTTGTCCACCCGTAGGCACGTGCGCGTTCCTCGAGTAGTTCCAGAAACGATAGTGGGTCTTCTTCCGTTGAACTGGATGCCCCATCCGCGGATGCGTTCTGCCGTGCGTGCGACGTGGTTATAGTCGGGCCCGCTTATGGGTGCGTCTATCGCTGGCACAATTCTCTGTGTGGGCGAGCGGGAGGTTTCCGTAGCGGGCGGCCTTGGAAGATCGGCGGCTGTGACCACTGGTGGTCGGGGCGTGGGCTCTGGGGCTGCGGGGACGTGCAAAGCTGGCTTTGGGGTCCCATCTTCCGGTGCCTGATGGTCCTGGAGTAGTGGGCAGCGGGGACTTGGAGCGTCCTGCTGGTTTCGCGTACTGTCTCTCGAGTTCTGCCAAGCGAGTCCAGGCACCCGGCGGGAGTGGTCTGGCGACTAGTGTGGCAAAGTTCTTGCGCAACTCTTCGACAGTTCCTTCGGTGTCAAATTCGAATTCCTTGGCGAAGGCCTCCAGCTCGTCTCGGCGGCGCTTGTAGATCCAGCCGACGCTGACGCCTGGATTGGCGATTCGCTCGCTGGGGTGGAAATCAATGCTCGCGTCGTCTTCGTAGGCTTCCATGGTGATTGGACTGAGTTTTCCTCGGTGTTGTTTTGGGCACTTTTCACTGTTTTAGCTCTTGGTCACTGCGTTTACTTTCCCGGTGGCACTCGCGACTGGATTCGGGTGGGTGCGCGAATTTGGTTTTGTACCGGACTTGTGTTCTGTGGTTAGCTCTACTATTCATTCTCGGTGGCCGTGGGTCTTTAAGCCACGTAGCCCCGTGTTAAGGTTTTTTTCTTTAAGTTTCCTTAAAGTTGCCAGAAAGTTGGCTTTGAAATCTCCTTAAAGTTGCCGTAAGTCCCTGCTCGACCATCGGGCGCCACTTGTGAGAACCTATCTCAGGCTGAGGTAGGCTCAGTCTGTCCAGGATTCTTCCCTACAAGGAATTTGTAGTTCGCGGGAACTTTAGGGCAGGGCTTGGCCGTGAGACCGAAAGTGGAGCGGGCGTCGAGTCTGACTACCGTGTAGGTAGTTTGGTAATCGCTCTGGGCGATGAAAGGGAAAAACGCTGACACCTGAGTTTTGGTGTGCGCGGCAATGTGTTTCTGGGTCACCTGAGTTGTGTTCGCGCTCGGCGAAGAAATGATGACACTTCGTTGAGTTTGTTTTGATGGGTTTTCTTTAATGCTTTTTATTGTAATTATTTAATTGTCTTTTTGTGTTGTGTGGTTCTTGTTCTGGACTTGTTCTAGTAGCCACGGCGGATGGACTGCCCGGATTGACCGAGGGCTCGGACTATTTAAGGCCGATCTCGATGGCTGAGTCCGCAGTTTGTGGTTACGGAAGTGGTATCGAGTTCTCCTGCGCGTTCCACTGACCTGGTCATTGCATCGGTGGTACCGAGAAATGAGTTATGTGGTTTTGGTCATTGACTCGGATGTGGAGTCGGGTAATTTGGTGGGAATCGTGGAGTGGTGTAACTCTGCGGAAATTGGGGCGTGTGTGTTGCTTCCGCAAAAGATCGATCGGCGTACAGTGCCGGGTGTATGGTGTTCTTGGTTTTGGGTTGTGCTTTACAAAATATGGGACGTGGTATTGTGTTTTTGTGTTCTTATATTGAATTGCTTACCTATTACAAAATATTTCGAAATATGGTAAATGTATGGAAATATGGTAATATGGTAAATGTATGGAAATATGGTAAATGTATATATATTATTAAATGTAGCGAGCCCTGGTCCCAGGGTTCGTTACAAGATGGACTTCCGACCCGTGAACATGCCACATATAATTGACCATGGGAAAAACATGGATGTTCTAGATTCAAACCACAAACTTGTATGGATTGGCCTTGTGATTTGTTGATGGTCATGGCAAATACAAGACGGATCGGAAATTGAAGTCTTTTAAAGTCAAACGGCATATCGGTTGGGATCTCGTTATCCTCGGAATGAGAACTTCCTCACCTTTGAATTTTCCCTTTCAGAATCGTCGCGTTAATTAAATTGTTCATCAATTTTCTAACCATCAAACGCGTACCGTTGCACAGTTTTTGTAGGTTTTTGTTTCGAAGCATGATTACTACGGAGCCTACCTTTAGGCGTAAAATGAGCGGTGGTAAACCAGGCACATCCCAGGAGTTTAAAAATTAAATTGGATAGTTCATGGCTTCATCTTCATTTGTGACCCAGTCAATAGATTTTAATAAATGCATTGTTCCAATGATATTATTTTGAATTATGTAGTTGAGGTCATCTACATCTTTATTCTTAGCCGCTAAAATTGCTCGCTCACTCAACCATTCATTATTTTTGTAGTTAGATATAATGCTTGGAAATACATTGTTGATAAGTTCGTCTTCTGATGAGACAAAAATTACAGAAATTATTTGGAAATTATATCAATCGGCTCGATTCATCGACAGGTACTTGACCATTACCTATAGTCAGCAATTGCTCCGCAATTGCTATTACACATATGTATTACACGTTGGCTCTTCAATATTTTGAAGACTTAACGATAATTTTAATGCTGAATGAGCCGTACGGCATCCTTCTAACAATGTGGCTGCTATTCCAGAAGAAGCAACTGCAACCGCTATGTTGGATCTCGCACGAACAGTGGCTAAAACTACTGACATGAGGAATGTCTTACCAGTTCCACCAGGGCATCTAGGAAATATAAACCACCATTTTCATCATCGATTGCTTTCATTAAAATATCAGAAACGTCCTTTTGTTGGGATTTCAACAGGGGTACAGTACATTTGTTTGAACTACTAAATCTAATTCCTGGTGATCATATTCGCGTTCCCGTTTCAATTCTCGATTAAATGCGCCATTCATTTCACGATTTGGCGCTGGCATTCCTAACCTGATTAATAAACTACCGCACATGAGGTAACACATGTCTTCGATCAATATTAAAGCACGATTACGTATCTCCTCATTCATCTCAATATCGTGATTTCTGGAACTGACACGAACTTGATATAAAATATCTTCTGACATATTATCCTTGTATTTGTGCCACAGGTTACATGGATTTGATGGAAAGCATGTCGAAATTATGATAGCGAATAATGTATGTATCTGACTTGGAGATGCAGAGATAATGGCTTCAACGATTGTCGCATCCCATTGGGTATCGTTTTCTAATAACTTCAGTTCTTCACATGCAGCACGATATGTTGGGAATATTACACCAACAGACAGTCCGTAGTGGCTCAAATGACGTTGGCCCACGCAAATTTACCAGCAATAATCGCAAATAGAAACATTCATCATTTTTTTGATGAACTGTATACATACGACCAAGAGCATCAGTAGCATCGTTCGTTCTCTTTGTAGTGACCAGACGTGTTTTTTTCTTGCGCTCCGCTTCTTTCTTTTATATATTACAAGCAACCGGTGCTTGGCCCAATAAATTTAATAATTACACTCTTAATCTGATTTTCTATCAAAATCCGCGGGTGCATGCCTATTTTTTTGTGTATAAACCAACCGGCTCTTACAGTAAGTAAGGAAATAAATTTGGTCGCTCTTTAGCTTTTGGCTAGCAACTCTCTCTCTCTATCACTAAAACTAACTGTTCTTTCTCTCTCGCTTATAAACCTTTTATGCAGTAGCTCTCTCACTTACAAGCTGTTGCAGTTCTCTCTCTTTTTTTTTTCCATTTCTTCTTTAAGCATAGCTTTTTAAAACTGCTTGCACTGTGGTCTGATCGCTATTTGTTTTGATCTTTCTTTTTGTTATTAAAAAAAAAATTTTAAAACTAATTATGGAAGCAGATCAGCCGAACATACCTTGCTGGCTTTGCGACAGCGTAGTGCACGCAAAGTGTGCAGGTATTTCTGGCCTATTGTTGCGAGGATTTCCGTGGGTAGAAAGCGAAATGCGATCGTTTATGAGCAAACAGCAATACGATCGGCTCTTAGCCTTGGAAACTCAGTTCAGCAGTTAACAGCTGCTGGCTGAGTCTCCGCGGCGCAAGAAGTCCACTCCACGGACTTGCGCGCCAACTGCTTCACGCCCGCCGTCATCTGAAAAACTAACTCCGACCACTACGCCAGTGCAGCAGTTGATTTCGTTTCCACCCAGGGGCAACGATCGCTGCTGGTGATGCAGATTCGGTAGCCCAATGCATCGTCTCGAGAACATGCAGCCGACTGTAGCGTCCGTGTCCGTAGAGTCCGTACCAAACTCCATAGCCATCCCATCGATTACGAACCCACAAGTTGTTGAACGTCCGGGATCTGCTGGTGATGCAGATTCGGTAGCCGAATGCATCGTCTCGAGAACATGCAGCCGACTGTAGCGTCCGTGTCCGTAGAGTCCGTACCAAACTCCATAGCCATCCCATCGATTACGAACCCACAAGTTGTTGAACGTCCGGGACTACCGGATATTGCCATCACAGGTACCGCACCTGTGGTGCCAAAACCACTGGTGGGTGTCCCACCAAAGCGGCAAATTTTTTCTCTCGTTTTGCCCCTGATCTTACATCTAATGATGTAACTGCTTTTATACAAAGCAAAAATAAAAGCCAAAGGCCTAAAGGTGGAGAAGTTTAATTTCGCTTATGCCAGGGAGATAGCTTCTTTTAAGATAAGCGTCTCCCCATCTCATTTCGACACCATTTGCTCAGCCAATTTTTGGCCTGGTTGTGAAAGAGTATAAGGCTAAGAAGAAGAATAGGCCCTCCCCGGCAGTCAGACCAGTGCTCCATGCTCATCTTCCCGCTCTACTTCCACCCATCCAAAAAATTAGTTTCCACTCTTTTAATTACTTACCAGAATGCTAGAGGATTACGTACTAAGCTCAGCAGCTTGTTCGTCCGATTTTAGAGTACGGCTCGTGTGTATGGTGCCTTCAGTACAAAGTACACCAAGACCGTATAGAATCAGTCCAGAAAAACTTTTTACTTTTTGCTCTGCGTGGCCTCAACTGGGATGAAGGTGTGAGACTGCCTTCTTACTTTTGCAGATTGCTCTTTAATATACCTTCCATCCTTACTTAATCGTAGAAAATGCTTGATGTGATTTTCATGCACAACTTGATCAGGGGTGACATCGAAAGCCCTGACTTGTTGAGCCGCATAAACTTCACGATTCCTATTAGATCCACTAGAAATTTTATTCCTTTGTTCCTTCCACTGTGTAGATCGAATTATTCCTTGCATGAACCGTTTCGGATCTTATGCTCGGATTTTAATTCGTTCTACCATATAATATCCACCACTAAATCACTTCCTCTACTTAAATCACTAACACTAACATACCTTGCACGTAATTAGTAATATTCTTTTTGTAACTTTGCATGTTTAGCGTTGTGTTTAGCCCCAATTTTTCCTCGAATATTAGTCTAACATGTAACCTGCATGTTCTTGATAGGTTTTGGTATTCGTGTCGCGCGTCATGTGCGACAGCACCACCCGGTCGGTCGGTTGGGAGGAGGGGCTGCGTATCTCGCCTGGGATCCCCGCGTAACAGACTTCGGCTTGGTGTCGCATGGGCCACTAGATGAGTCATTGCACATCAACGTCCTAAAGTAAACAAGAACGCACATCCGGATACCCAGGCACCGCATCGCCTTGCTTCTGTCTTTGAAAATTCTGCGATGCAGCATTCCAAGTATAATAACGTGGCATCTCCGAGTAAACCAAAGTTCGTGCAAATGGATCGCTTTGGCAGATCGCAAAAAAACTGGTCAATGTAGTTGCTGGAGGTGTTTCAGCACGTTGCATAGCATTCGAAGCCGTGAAATATACTTTCGTTGACCATTCTCCAGATGCACCGCCAAATGCAGTACAGTAGGATAACGTTCGTGAATAGGGAATGCGAATGTACGCCAAATCGCTTCATTACAGTTCACATAACGACCAATTTGATATCGTGAAATTGCATCATTGGTATTTGAGGATTGCAACCCAAAAACCGCCATGTTGCTGCCTTTCGTGACATATTTGCAAATATATTTTATGGACTTTACTGAATTGCAGTTACTCAACGTTGCAATGTGTCTTGAACGTTTTAGAAATAAGTGGGGAATATGAAACAATCCAACTGTTGTCGACAACGAAATCCATTCGTATCGTTTAGAGCACTTTCCATCAACCATGCAAGGTGATTGGGGATTGATGGCGCCACACTGTCCATGAATCATATTGTAATAACAACATCATGTAGGTATGGATGGGCTTCTTGATCTGGAATCTCGGCACATATGATATCATCTATTTGGTCAGGCTGAAATCTTTCCGCTAACCAAATAAGAATGTGTGCGTGCGGCAGGCCACGCTTTTGCCATTCGATTGAATACATCCAGCATCGAGTATCTCCAAAGATCAGTGACCGAATTTTTTTGCCTGAATATACGTGCTGTGATGTCATGTCTATCATTTGATGTTTTTCCGGGAAGCAGCAATTGAATAATTTCTATCCATTTTGGATTACAGGTAAAAGTAATAAAGAGATCTGGCCGACCGTAATGACGAACTTATGTCATTGCATCTTGCGCATATTCATGCATATGACGTGGACTATCAATATGCGTGTAGAATAGTTAATCGACCAATATTAGCTGCATTTCCTTCAGTACTAACTGCATCACGTAAATGGATGTACTCCTCAGAACGTAGTTTGGCTTGGTTCAACCTAATGGAAGTTAAACGTTTCGTTTCTATTTTGACATACATGTCGACGCAATATTGCTGAAACAATCGACGAAACCGCAGCAAATAGTTGTCAGCTATTGGACGAATCATCAAACGATATGCGTAATAATTCATTGAGCTAACTTTCTTTAGATTTAATATTTCGTATGTACATTTTTTGCATAACTAATTACTGGCTGCCAGTCATTTTTCCGATTTTATCGATGCCATTTTTATTTTTATCGATGCCATTTTTATTATTTGATATTCACTATTCAATGGATTTTTCATTTCGATATTAAAATAATATCCATCTTCTCCCTTGCCAAAAAACATCAGCGTGTATTGCAATGCGTCATATGATCGATGTGTTTCAGATACGGCCAACTGAAACGGCCAGTATCGCGACGTGTAAGCACAATATCGCGTGTGTTAACCCACTCCTTCCCCACCCTTCCTTGGTCTTGTTTGGGCCTGTAACTAAATTCACTACTAGACCCCTTTTTTATGTTTGCGGGGCCTACAGGGGCATTCTGTTGGAGATCAAACCAATCGCTTTCTACTCACACATTATAATATGTTATTGAGTACTGAAACACTAACAGTTAATTCTCTGAACTATTCCCCTTATGTGTTTTCCCCAGGTTATTATAAATACAAATTAATTATAATTAAATATAAATATTTAGACATAAATAAATAAAGGAAAATGTATCAAAGGTAAAGATTTCAAATGTAGAAAAAATAGACTGCAAACCAAATGGGCATGAGCCATTGGCATCAGAATGCAAACTATATCATATGCAAACTATTTTTTTTTTGGATACCCTTTAATTTTTATTTGGGTGTGTGACCGCGACATAATGTCATGTTTCTTTTCTGGCTCTGTTGAGCTTTGGCCACCAATGCATTAATTGTGGACGCCAATAAAATTAAAACAATGATTTAAAAATTACTCACAATAAGACCTCCATCGACGAAGCGCCTGAGTTGGTCACTGTATATCATGCTAAACGGAAAAAATATAGAAACACACCAATTCGCAATTCTTACAAAAAAATGTACCGGTGCCATCGGTTTGGGGTTTTATAATTTTTTCTTTTCTTTCTCCCTTCTCCTTTACACCGTCATGTCTCGCACTTTTTTTTCTGATCACCGGTACTTTTGGATTTGAATTACCGGTGTTTGAGGGCTCGGCCTCAGCAGCGGAAAGCAGAGAGAAGCAGAGAGAGATATGTGTAGATAGAAAGAATAGATAGAGCGATACTTCTACATTCGGAAGGAATTCGATATGGTCACTTATTGATATGGCCCACAAAAAATGTTCCGGCAACTTTATCACCGAGTTAATTTATGTCTTTATATGTTTTAAGTTTGACTTTCGTTTCTCCCTCTTCAGCGTCCCGCACGGTAACGACGCCGCGGTTCGCGTTGAAGAGGCTGCTGCCTGCCGGGTACTGTCTTTCCCTCTTCTGCTGATCGCTCTTCAGTCCCAAGCGAGGCCCAAAGCTCCGGCGAATTCGCTGTTCCAGCTGGGTTGATGTGGCTGACGAGCCTCCTCCAAGCATAAGCCTACCTACATACATACATACGCATATATATATTTTTTTGGTTTTTACCTCGCTTGCTAACTGCTGCTAGCTATCGCCTTGCTTACCCGAACGGCTGGTGGGCGAATTTGTTGTATAGTTATCCGCTGGTGCGGTATAGTGCCTCCAAGCAGTACACGGGTAAGAACACGGGTAAATTGTAAATTTTTATTTTTAGATAAGTATACCCTGGCACTCAACAAGAAATCTTTACATAGTCTCCACTCATAAAAATGATATTAACCCAGACAACGATGGGAAAATGACATGATGGCGTCCAGATGACCTCTATTTAGTGACTCGCTCTCTTCGAAATTCGCATTCGAACCCGCTCTCATTTTTGCTGCTCTATTCGACCTGTCTAAGCAGTCTCCATGCATTCTGCTCTCTTACCTGCCACCCTCCGTCAACTAACCAAGAGAACTGTTTCCAAAGCTTCGAAAGGCAGTGCCTAATTTTCGGCGGAACAGCTACAAACCTCACCTTACAACTCCCCCCTGCCAAGATCAGACTTGGGATGCAGAATGTTCACAAGGATGACTCCCTTGTAGCTGTTATTGCCGGATATCCTTTCCGTGATACTTT
The DNA here is from genome assembly GCA_009664405.1 of Drosophila bifasciata. NCBI lineage: Eukaryota > Metazoa > Arthropoda > Insecta > Diptera > Drosophilidae > Drosophila > Drosophila bifasciata. The sequence goes on from CM019043.1 coordinate 23,947,137, forward strand.
CCTATGCTTCGGCCCTGTACATCTTCCAGCTCGTATATTGAATTTCCAATTTTTTCCGAACCCTAGCCTTTACGAAAGCCTGTCCCAGCTTTGCATTATAGCCAGTTTGAAACTTGGTTTGTTTAAAATTTCTTCTATAAACTTCCCCTGTCCTACTTGGTACACTATCTCTCTTCGACCTCAGATTGTACTGTTTTTCATTACGAGTATTTTGCTTTTCCATAACCTCTCGCGCTTTTTTCCGGACTAACTCCAACGAAAGTTGGAAATTTTTTGGCAAAGGTTGCCGCTCTATCTTCTAGCATCTCTAGCGATCTCAAGAGGGAGGGAGTAGCCCCAGATGTGATCATCTGCTGACCAAACACCATGTAATAAGGGGTCGCGCCTATTCCTGAGTGAATGGCGGATCTCAACGCGCAACAAATGCTTTTTAAGTTTTCGTCCCAATCTTTTTGATCTGGACGCACATACGCTCTGATGGCAGCAATCACTGAGCGATTGACTCTCTCGGAGGCGTTAGCCTGTGGCGCGTGCACCGCTGTCAAGGTATGTGAGATTCGGTGACTTTTTAATAGTTTTTGGAATTTCTCAGCTCTAAATTGAGATCTATTATCCGACACTCAAAAAAAAAAATTGTATCCACAAAAAAATTCCTATATAGTTTGATCTCCTTTAGACTAGCTCCCTGCAGAGCCTCTCATCATCGTCCGAATTACTTCACCAAGTATGGCTAAAGAGGAAAGCTACTCTTGACAAGTTCGAACATATAAGCCGTGGGCAGAGGTAAAATTAAATTCTGCGCATCTGCATCCAATTTCGGCTAATACTTTGCTCCTTATAGAAGCCCCTCATCAAATTTGCCAAGAAAAGAAAAAAAGAGAAAATACAAGCTTGAGTATTTCATGACATCAGCCGTGGCCAGGAGTGCTCTTTTTCAAATGGCATCACCTGTAATTCCAAACACCTGATGTACATTTTCACGCAGCCTGCATTAAGTTGAGTAGTACGTCCATCTCAAACTGACCTGACTTGGACAACAGACAGCCTCTCAAAGCTATTCTTGTAGTATTCCAAAAAAATCAGGACAGTCTGACTGTTTGTACCGAAGAGAAAAAAAAGAGAACTCACTCAGAACCCCCAGAATCCCTGGCCCGGAACATACCCTAAGGTTAAGTTATTTTCCGGTATTCCAAGACCCGGATGAGAACTGTATGACAGCGGAAATGTTTTATTTATCCCTTCCCATTCATCCACAATAATGACCACGGAAAACTTGCGGAATCTTTTCCCCTTATTCCTACCCGCAAATCAACGAAAAGTAACAGAAAAATTCATTTAGAGGTAGTTTGTTTTAGGCCATTGTTCGTGAGCCCCACCTCTAAGTAAAACTCTCATGAATTTCTACCCAAAATTCGGGCCCCACGTTGGGCGCCAAAAATAATAATAAATGTAATGGTTAGCCCACTGGATAGGCAAGCTGTTATTCAAAGCTTTTGGACGGCACGCTAGTTGTTTTTCCGGCTGCTGGCTTGTCGGCTACTAGTGTGGTGTTCTTGCCATGAGCCATTGGCATCAGAAAGAGGGGACGGTATGCGGAGACAAGGAGAATCAGGAAGAAAACTGATTATTTGCATATGCAAACTATTTTTTGGATACCTTTTTAATTATACCCGTACTCGAAGAGTAAAAGGGTATATTGTATTTGTGGTAAAAGTGGATGTGTGTATGGATGTGAAGGGCGTTTCCCGACCCCTTTAAAGTATATATATTCTTGATCAGCATCAATAGCCGAGTCGATATAGCCATGTTCGTCCGTCCGTCTGTCCGTCCGTCTTGTTTTTCACTCATTACTCGAAGGCTATAAGAGCTAGAGCAACCAAACTCACCCAAACTCTCACTCCTAGAAAAGTTTTTCAAAATTTCGCCCCGCCCACTTCCGCCCCCACATAAGAGAAATAAGAGAAAACGAAAAATTCAGAATCAAAGAGACAGCCCATATCTATCAGGCGCCCAAATCTGAATTGGATCGGATCATTAATATAGCCACAATAGAGGAAAATATACGAAAAACTTCGCTCCTCTTTTCGCACTCACACAAAATCGAGTCGATTTGGTTTTTTGTATTTTGTGTAGCCTGGATCTCAGAGACTATAAGAGCTAGAACAACCAAACTTTTGGCCAAGACTCCTGTGATACCAAACCTGAACAAGTGTATTTCAAAATTTCGACCCGCCCCCTTCCGCCCCCCCAAAAGACGAAAATCCACAATTTTGAATGATCATATCTACCAGATTCCCGAATTTCATTCAGATCGGATCATTATTGTAGCCACAATGATCAAATGAATTTTCCGCAGCGAGCTGCCCCACCTCCCGCTACAACCATAACAAAATATACATTTATTTTGAGGGTTGCTGCTGTTGATTTCTCTCACACTCAAACTCGCACGCTCTGTCTCGTGCAGTGTGAGTGTGTTGTTGTGAGAACTAATGTAGATGTAGATGACAGATACATTAAACAAATGTAAAATGTAAAATGTAAAACTGATAAAACATTTGAAAATTCCACATAAATCACATGTGTACTGACTGAGTACGGGTATAAAAGTAGAGTCGCGCCTACAGCGACTCCGTACGTTCTTTTTCTCGTTTTATTTGGGGTGTGACCGCGACATAATGTCAAGTTTCTTTCTGGCTCTGTTGAGCTTTTGGCCACCAATGCATAAATTGTGGACGCCAATAAAATTAAACAATGATTTAAAAATTACTCACACTAAGACCTCCATCGACGAAGCGCTTCCGAGTTGGTCACTGTAAATCATGCACTGTAAATCATGCCACAAAGCAATAAATACAATGGCTCAGGTGGCGGGAGTCAACAATGGCAATTTCACTTTACCAGTAAGGCAGCATTATCCGGGCGTTTCTCCGAAAAAACTTTAAGGCACCACAATACTGCAAACAACGTTCATTTTCCCAATGGAAATGCAAGGATGCAAGCTGTAATCATTGCTACAATCGAATCGAAACGCTGCTCGATTAAAATCTCTGCGTCGCAAATTATCTATTTATTGACCTCTGTTGTTCGCTCGACGATTTTGCATTGCCACCCGAGTTTTCACGGGCTGCCTCAATTTGCTCTTGTGATCGAGAAGCACGAGGTCGAGCCATACTAACGCGGCGCTGTTCACGTGCAATTTCTTGTTCTTCTTCAGTCCTTTCATTTGCAGTGTTTCGTATCCTTCTTGCAATACGGCTTTGTTGGGAAAGATTCGATCGTCTTGGTCGCGGCATTGTTAAATTAATTTCACTTCACTTCAATTCACCAAAAATTTATTTCAAAACTCAAATTTTTGAACCATTCATTTATCGACAAAATTACGTTTAGCTTTTCGAGCTGCGTTTTGTTATTCCAAGTCTGATGCGTTTTTGTTAATAGTTAATGGACCAATATTAGCTGCATTTCCTTCATTTCCTTCCAACTAAATAGATGTACTTCTCAGAACGTAGTTTGGCTTTGTTTATTTGGGTGTGTGACCGCGACATAATGTCATATTTCTTTTTCGCTCTGTTGAGCTTTTGCCACCAATGCATAAATTGTGGACGCCAATAAAATTAAACAATGATTTAAAAATTACTCACACTAAGACCTCCATCGACGAAGCGCTTCGGAGTTGGTCACTGTAAATCATGCTAAACGGAAAAAATATAAAGAAACACGCGATTCGAACACAAAAAAAAAAATGTACCGGTGCAATCGGTTTGGGGTTTTTATTTTTTTTCTTTCCACCTCCTTTACACCGTCATGTCTCGCACTTTTTTTCTCTGATCACCGGTACTTTTGGATTTGAATTACCGGTGTTTGAGGGCTCGGCCTCAGCAGCGGAGGCAGAGAGAAGCAGAGAGAGATATGTGTAGATAGAAAGAAGAAAGAATAGGGGAACAACGGGATAGAGCGATACTTCTACATTCGGAAGGAATTCGATATGGTCACTTATTGATATGGCCCACAAAAATGTTCCGGCAACTTTATCACCGAGTTAATTTATGTCTTTATATGTTTTAAGTTTGACTTTCGTTTCTCCCTCTTCCCGTCCCGCACGGTAACGACGCCGCGGTTCGCGTTGAAGAGGCTGCTGCCTGCCGGGCACTGTCTTTTCCCTCTTCTGCTGATCGCTCTTCAGTCCCAAGCGAGGCGCAAAGATCCGGCGAATTCGCTGTTCCAGCTGGGTTGATGTGGCTGACGAGCCTCCTCCAAGCATAAGCCTACCTACATACATACATACGCATATATATATTTTTTGGTTTTACCTCGCTTGCTAACTGCTGCAAGCTATCGCCTTGCTTACCCGAACGGCTGGTGGGTGAATTTGTTGTATAGTTATCCGCTGCTGCGGTATAGTGCCTCCAAGCAGTACACGGGTAAGAACACGGGTAAATTGTAAATTTTTATTATACCCGTACTCGAAGAGTAAAGGGTATATATTGTATTTGTGGTAATTGGTGTCTGTCCGTCTGTCCGTCTTGTTTGTCGCCCATTGCTTGGAGATTTATAAGGTGCTAGAGGGACCAAATCTTTTTCCAAACTGATGTGATATCTCACTCCTAGAAAAATGTTTCAAAATTTCGCCCCCCCCCACCTGTCACCCCCACAAGGGCGCACATCTGTGGCGTGCACAATTTTGAAAATACCAAGAAACTAAAAATGCAGAATCATAGCGAAAGAACATATCCATAAGGTGCCCAAATCTGAATCGGATCGAATGGTTTTTCGTACAAATGAGCGCCTCGATCTCAGAGACTATATGAGCTAGAACAACCAAATTATCAGCCTAGACTCCTGTGATATCGCTTCAGTGCAAGTTTATTTCAAAATTTTGCCACGAAAAGACGAAAATCCACAATTTTGAAGATAGAAAAACAAAAATGCAGTATGGTAGGAAATGACCATATTCAGATCCCGAATTTGGTTTAGATCGGATCATTATTGTAGCCACAATGTTCAAATGAATTTTCAGCAGCGAGTCCCCGCAACAAAATATCCATTTTTATTAGGGTTGATGGCAGCAGCGGCTGCTACTGATTCTACTCACACTCACACTCACGCTCACAGACTCTGCCTCGTGCAGTGTACGTGTGTTTCATTTGCAGTGTTTCGTATCCTTCTTGCAATACGGCTTTGTTGGGAAAGATTCGATCGTCTTGGTCGCGGCATTGTTAAATTAATTTCACTTCACTTCAATTCACCTAAAAATTTATTTCAAAACTCAAATTTTGAACCATTCATTTATCGACAAAATTACTTAGCTGTTCGAGCTGCGTTTTGTTATTCCAAGTCTGATGCGTTTTTGTTAATAGTTAATGGACCAATATTAGCTGCATTTCCTTCATTTCCTTCCAACTAAATAGATGTACTTCTCAGAACGTAGTTTGGCTTTGTAACTTACATGTCGACTCAATGTGATTGAGAATGCGAATTCGAGGATTTCTTTTTTGTTGTACCACGTTTTCAGTGACTGACGTTTACGGTATCCTATATTACTCTTCTGGCTTTTAAGATACCTACGCATCAATTTTCAGCCATATCGGTACAGCCGTTCTTGAGTTTTAAATGAGGTAACAACATGACTTTCTTTTATATATAGATAGAATGGTCAAAAATGATTGGACTCAGGTGTCAATCCATTAAGTTATGTGCTCAATGGTTGTGGTGGACTCCCCAATTCTGGCAATTTCTACTTCACCTTTAAATGTATATGCCACACAATGGCGACAACAGTCGGTCATTGAACCAATTACAATTTGCTTATGAGAAGCGCTATTATTACGCTATCACTATTATCACTATTATTGAACTTACTTACATTTTGTATTCAATCTAAGCGTTTTCGCAGAGTGCCACAAATGTTTACAAACGCTCATTAATTTCATCAGCAGCAGTCTTTACATATGTACATCCATGCATACCTTCCTTCATTCTTGTAACCTATTAATGGAAAAGTAAATATTTGTTTGTGCAAACAATGTCCCATTCTCTGGCTATCATTTCAAAAAACTGTCATTTTTGCATGCGTTGGTGGAGATCTTACGCTACTCTGCATTTGTTTACATATTTATAGTATTGATATATTTCTTATATAATATATATATATAAGTAATAGATTAAGTACAAGAAAACCTGTAATAGATTAAATTACAAAGAAAGCAGTCTAAACCATTGTAAAAATTCACGTATATCCTAATTGAATCAGGTGTATCCAACAGTTTAGATGACCAAGATCATTGATAGGGAAAACCCTATCAGCCCCCATTACATAATACTTATCCACATACCAGCCATTGTATGCTAAGGCAACTGAAATAATCACTAAATCTACCGGACACACTGGAGGAAAACCGAAAACACGGCATCTTGGACTCGGAAACGGTCACAGCCCCCAAGCAATTGTCTGAAAGACAGTCAACTACACCCTTCCTGATTGCTTTTAGGTTCCGTTTGCAGTGTAATCGAACTATCTCGGTCTCAATTTATTTTCTCTATAGTAGACATGGTAGGGAGCCGTTAGGTACAGAGATAATGTAAACATAGACTGTCGAAATCCTTGTATATTTTTCAATAAACTCTTGATTACAACTTCGTAAGCTAATTCCTGCCCTGAAACTGCCTATATATCTTCTGAGTACCTGATATACCATCTTCGTCGATGGAAATCTTTTGCTTTATTATGGCAAAAAAGAAAAGCTATAATCTGTCTCGAGAAACTAGGGGAGAATATTCAGGGAAAGCACTACCATCCTTCTTATACTTTTATATATTTGTCTCCGTTTAGAAAAGTATTTGTTGAACTGTTGAGATCCTGATACTTTCAAAGTAAGTTTCTTGGTCCTTTTCAGTGAAAGTACGTGATCTACGTGATTCAGTACCTGGATGGAATTCCGTCCGCTGATTGAAATCAGGTTTAATTATGGCAAAAGCCAACCTATCTCGTGGTATATGGAACCTGTCCAAATCTGGAGTTCATCTTTTCATCTATGTTAGTTTGTTAGACAGTGAGATTCAATAGCGATCGAGTGTCAGCATAGCTACAGTGTGCATCGAAGGAAGAACATGATCCTTTCGTTTTGTGTAAGAATATTTGGGAAAATTCCCTTTTGCAATTTTTAGTTTGTTTATAATTTTTAGCCAGTAATTTTCTATAGTTACCAATAGAGTAAGAAATTATATTTATAGTATATATGTAGCGATATTCGATAATCGCCTTTAAGTCGTGAAGTTCCGCAAATTTAGTTCAAATAGGAAATCGGAAATAATTTATTGCATTTGTGCTAAAAGCAGCATTTGTTCACTCAGCTCAGTTGTAATACCACCAGTTGTGGACACCAATTCCATCGCCTCTGCTTTAACAGGAAAAGTGGGAGTTAAAAAAGATCTGTCCTGTCCGCAAAAGTAAGCTTATTCCTCGACCTTAAACAAAGCGGAGGAGATTGCAGCAGCACTGACCCTCAAATCAAGGTCCCAGCTCAATCATGACCCAAAAGCGAGGTCCAAGGGTAAGGCAGCTGACCCAAGTGGCGATGCCCCGTGTGGATCAAATGTTAGCGAAACCAACCCGAAGTGCCAGAGGGAAGCAAGTGTCGGTACACACGGCAAATCCAAGTCTACACCAGGCTATTGCCGACGCCATTTTTAGCCGCCTTGCAGGCTCAAACCCAAATTTTAGCGCAGACCATAGAAAATAGACTGCAACGATTATAGATTCACCAAGCAGCTTCTCGTGACAGTGGGCGACCACAACCAACCAATACTCAAACCATCGAGGAGGTAGAACAACAAACGTTTCAGCAGCTGTTCGGTGTGAGTTCGGAAAGACCATCGCACAGTGGCCCCAATGAGTCATCTAGCGGAATAAAAAAGTCGAACTAAAATTTGTTGAATATTTAGTTAAATTTTGTTTTATTTAATTGGTAACACTCAATAAAGCTCACAAAAGCTGTTTAAAAGCTTTCAAACGGCAGCTCTGATCAATTGTGAGCTTTCAAAGTCATCATATGTTTTCCACGAGCGA
>CM019043.1:23955501-23999919 GCA_009664405.1 Drosophila bifasciata
TATCACCAGCTCTGCACCTGTTCAGGTTACTTCGGAGTACACACAACAGCTATCTAGGCCCCCTACTTTTCACACTCTTTTTATAAATGACCTGACTACAGTATTAACAAACTATCGAGTACTCATGTATGCGGATGACGTTAAACTCTGTGTGTCCAGTATAAGGACATTTCATTTCACTCTCTTTGCAATCCGATCTCAATAACTTTTCAGTCATGGTGTTGTGCAAATATGTTACACCTGAATGCCTCTGAAATGTAAAATAACGACATTTCATCGCTCCAGCCCCTTATTTGGCTCCTTACACCCTCTGCGGTGGTTCTCTTGAGAGAATTACATTGGTTGATGATCTTGGTGTTAAACTAGACCCCAAGTTAAAATTTTCTTGAACATATTTCACCATGGTAAATAAAGCCATGTGGGAGTGCTTGGGTTTATAAAGACCGTATAGAATCAGTCAGAAAAAACTTTTTACTTTTTGCTCTGCGTGGCCTCAACTGGGATGAAGGTGTTAGACTGACTTCTTACTCTTGCAGATTGCTTTCTTAATCGTAGAAAAATGCTTGGTGTGATTTTCATGCACAACTTGATCAGGGGTGACATCGACAGCCATGACTTGTTGAGCCGCATAAACTTCACGATTCCTATTAGATCCTCCTAGAAATTTTATTCCTTTGTACCTTCCACTGTGTAGATCGAATTATTCCTTGCATGAACCGTTTCGGATCTTATGCTCGGATTATAATTCGATCTACCATATAATATCCACCACTAAATCACTTCCTCTACTTAAATCACTAATACTAACATACCTTGCACGTAATTAGTAATATTCTGTTGTAACTTTGCATGTTTAGCGTTGTGTTTAGCCCTAATTTTTACTCGAATATTAGTCTAACACCTATCTTTCCCGCATGTTCGCGATCGGTTTCGGTACTCGTGTCGCGCGTCATGCGGCAGCGCATGTTCGGCTTGGTGTCGCATGGGCCCACTTGATGGTGCAGTCATTGCACATCACCGTCTAAAAGATATAAATCTGTCACAATGGACAGACAAATGCGTGGCCCTCTACAACTGCAGAAAAACCATCGGTTCGAAATGGGGCATAGCCCCATTGAAATTTGACATATCGCTATCGATCTCGGACCCAGGCATCTATCTATCATTATTTGACAGGCGACAATCGCACAGGCGATTAAAGTTAGGTAAGGCAACAAGTCACGGTGTCAGAATGACATTTCCCTTTTTCCGCCTCAAAAACCTTGCCTCGATCAGTTGTGCAGCGCGCAAACAATTTTATACTAAAGTGTAATCCTTGAGAAAAATCAGTGCAAATCAAACAAATACATTGCGGAAGGGATTAATCTTCATACCATTATTACATTTAGGGTGAGTACGATCAAAGAAGTAGTCTGTGCAACGATTTTAATAACAGATTTTCTGCAGCTTCCGTCATCGCTGAGGCTAAGTAGAGTGGCGGTAAAGGGAGGCCGTAATAAAATTTTTATTCAGCATCAAAGTCCGTACGGTCTTTCACCTATCGCGTGGGGAAACGAACCTACCTATCAGCACCCCACTTTTCAGTCTTGAGCTAAGTAAGCCGCAGAGCGCAGACAGCTAGAGACTAGAGTAGAAACCAACCAAACATTCTCCTTTCGTGAATCGTCGCCGCTAGGAGCACCCGAGAGAAGGATCAAAACGCGCGCGCGCCAGGCAAGCATGAAGAAGAAGTGGGAGTAAAAAGGCACATGAGTCTTACTAGACCCACCTGAGGCTATAGTAGGCTCTTAAGGATCTGCGCCTACGCGGATGCCATATTCTTCATATCATATTATAATAATTAGTTAAACTTGTTATATGCATATTCGCCTTGCATCGTGTACTTTGAATATTTGCCTAACCTGTTGTGGCCTGAGCCTACGTGCTTCGCCTTGAGCTGTCCTTTCATTTTGTTAACCAGAATTGCCTTCTGCTTTCTGTTATCCGCCGTGCTCCGTGCCGGGCATTCTCGTTTCATTTGCCAAATCAACTCTATGGCCTCAGGATAGAACCTGAACTTAAATTTAACACCGAATCTATTTATAATTATGCAGTAAAAAATATACAAACGTAAAAAAGTATTACCAAATTATGTTATCATCTCATTGCCTATTGTTACGGTCATCGTATATCGCCTTTAAGATTTATGTATATTCTTTTAGTTATTAAGTTCTCATTTTTAGTTTTGCCATGATTGTGTAACGAAACGTTTCTGTCCGTCTGATAAGCAGGGCTGGCTCAGCGGCCGACGGGCTCGTCGGCCCTGCTGGGCTTTCGCTGGCCATCCTCGGGTGACTCTGGCCTCACGTTACCACCACTTAGTTACTTTGGAACCCGCGTGCTACGGCTGGGGGTTCTGGTGGTTTTCCATCGGCGCCTCCGCGAGTTTCCCACCTCGTTCTTAACGGGATCAAAGCCGGTGGCGTGATCTCATGTCCATATTTGGACATGCTCTGGACCGCTGCCGGCCCGATCGCGCTTTCTCCCGAGCTGCGTGAGCGCCTCTCTTTGCGCGCTCCTCCATTCCCCGTCTCTCTGACGGGCCTCGGCGCTACAGGCGTGCTCTCACGACCACCAGTGGGCAGCGGGGCTGGGCTACCGCCTCCTCGTCCCACCGACCCCTCTCCTTTCGATCGGCTCTCTGGCCCGGCCGAATTCGCCGTGCCTTCTCCCGCTTAACCCTTTATGTGCCCTTGTGAGGAAATTCAGATCCTCACACTTCCCCATTTCTTCACTAGAGGACAACTCCCTCAGTTTCCTCTTCCAGCCACCTGCCGCTTTGACCGCATTCAAATTTGGTTCAAATGCCGCCAGATTCGAATAAATCTGAATCGACTCCGTTCGTGCACTCCGACCTGGTTCGCTCACCCGTCGATCGGTGCACCGCCCATCGATACATTTTGCCGATCGCGTCGACCGCCAGCGCGCAGCCTATGTCGGCGCCTACTCGCACAACGACCGCTCTGCCGTTGCGGCCGCCCGACCTCGGCCCGGGTCTCGTGGCACGAGACCTGCCGTAGTAGGCCCGGACTTGTTGGCTTCACTACCGGTGTGGGTTACACCCACGGACCCCGCTCCGGGTTCTCCGCCTTCGTCGTCGCTGCCGCCTCCGTCGTTGATGCCGCCTCCGGTTCCGCCTTCGGTGCCGACTCCGTCGTCGCTGCCGCCTCCGGTATTGCCTCCGGTGCCGTCTCCGCCACCTGCGCCGGCTCCGTCGCCGACTCCTGGGCCGTTGCTGCCTCGCCGGCATCCGTTTGCCGCTGCCGCGGGTCGCGCCCGTTACTCCTGTCTCGGTGGCTCCTACTTTCACACCTTCTGCTTCTCCTCCGCGCCCGGGGGTGTCTGCCCCGACGCCCACGTAATGTGAATGGTCTGGTGGTGCCACACCAGACCACCCCGGACCGCCGTCTGCACACATTGCGACACGAAAGGCCCGCACACCGCGTTCTCCGGACCCCTCCACTGCGGCTGTTGCTCCTGCCGTGGTGGCTCCCTCGCTGTTGGTGGCGCTCGTGTGATGATCCGGGCTGCTGCGAGCTCGGCAGCTGCGTGCTGTGCTGCTGCGGGCTCTGCTGCTGCGGCTTTCGCTGTGGCTCGGTGGCGTACAGCCCCTGGCGCACCCTCAGAAACTTCGGGGCCGGCGGAGCCTCCTCCTCGAAGGAAGCCTCCTCCCGTATCGCGGCCGCCAGCAGCCGCTCCATCGCCGCGCTTGCATCGCGCATGATGGCGCGTGTAAATATGGCGTCTCTCCGCGCCTTCTCTTCCGCCGCCTTCCGGGCCTCCTCGTCGCGCCGCCGCTGCTCCGCTTCGCGTCGCGCCTCTGCCTCCTCCTTATAGTCCCCGCCTTCGTGGTAATATATTTTGGTGCATCTCTTCGTTGTTGTCTTTTTCGGCATGGGTGTGATTGTCTGTCCCCTTTTCACCAATAACCATCATTTAGCCACCTCTTCCGTTTGTCGCTTCAGATCACCGATGTGTACCGTCCGTGTATGCTTATCGCTGTCTCTCCTCAGCTTGCATATCACAGGTGACACAAAGTCGATGATCTGGTATGGCCCCGAATACCTTGGTGCCAACTTTTCTGCTTGGCCCAAACCACCTCATGAATCTTCGGCGCCCAGGGTCTCCTTCGCAAGTTTTAATATCTTGCTTGATCCTGGGCCGCCCTTTTGTAAATTGCGCCTCACCAGCTGAAACAACTCTCGCAGTTTGTTTGCGTTTTCGTCCGGGGTGGTTGGCTCCTGGCCACTACCAAGCGTCTCCTTGTCGTACAAGGCCTTCGGTAGTCTGGGCTCCCATCCTTGGATTATAAACGCCGGTGCGTATCCCGTTGACTCCGTGACCCCCGAGTTTACGGCCTACATAAAATTAGGCCACTTCTCGTCCCAGCATCTCAGGTCCCCTTCGGTGAACTGCGCAATCATCGTTTTCACCGTCCTATTCGCGCGAATTGATGCCGCACTCCCATCTGATCGAGGAACTTCTTAAATGCCCATGGTTCTTTTTGGTACTTGGGTGAGCATCTTTCCGGCCGCCTGTAGCTGACTTGGCTTGAATCGAAGGCAAGTAGTGTATTAATGCCGGTTTGAAACCAATTAATCATTCTTATTTTGACAGGTGGGGGTGGGGGTGATTAATGATCGTTAAAAGTGACAGGTGGGGGGGTGGGGGAGGTAGTGATTAATGGTTAATTATGGTAAAAAGTGACAGGTGGGGGTGGGGAGGTAGTGATTAATGGTTAATTATGGTAAAAAGTGACAGGTGGGGGGTGGGGGGGAGGTAGGGATTGATCGTTAATTATGGGTAAAAAAGGGTCAGGTGGGAGGTGGGGGAAGGCAATTAACAATCGTTAGTTACGGTAAAAGGGTTAGGTGGGAGGTGGGGGAAGACAATTAAAAAGCATTAGTTACGGTAAAAAAGGTTACATTCATATAGGTGATACCCCAGGCGGTGTTTTTGATCCCAGAGATCTCAAAAGGGTCATCGGTATCCCACCCGAAGGCGTTTTCGTGACCTAGATAAATAAAAAGGTTCATAGCTACTTGTAGGCACAGGTGCGGTTTTGTTTATCAGCTACTCTGGGTTACACTACTATGGTATTAGGTGGGAGGGGTAATTAATGACCCATAAATATCAAAAGGGTTCACATGCTCATGCGTAAGTGGTTCACACGGTGATAGGTGGCGGGGGGTAATTAATGACCAATGTGCTTGCACGATCATGTTTACACACACACATCTTATTAACGATCGGGCGGGCGGACTAGTATCAATGGGGCACACGTGCTCATGCGTAAGTGGTGTACTGGATTGGGGAGGGAGTGTGCTTGCACGATCATGTTTCTCATGCGTGCACATGCGTAACGGTGGTAAAGTAGCTATCATCGCCATCGGTGGTTTTGTTTAACAGGTTCTCTTGTGTGTCTAAAGATATTAATTGAAATATTTCAAACCTCTGAATTTCTGTGAAATAAGGTACTGGCATATTATCCTCTTTTGATTTGTACACAATACACAACTGTATTCTATTGTGTACTTGTTTTCTGTATAGATGTGATCTGAGTTATTTATCTCTTGCTCTCTTTATTTGCAATGCTGTAGGACTGAGAACTTCTGCAAATTCAAAACAATTTATTCTTAATATAGATGTAAATTTATTCGGAGATGAGACTTCCTATACAGCTTAGACCTGTAGTGACATTTTACACCAATATCTATATTCGCGAAATCAACTAGAAAATATCTATTGAAGCCTCTCTGCCCGCATCTACAAAACCTCCTATTGAGGCTTCCTTTTCAAGAAGAGTACTTTTAAAGTTAGCTATAATTGGTGTTTTACCCGTACTCGAAGAGTAAAAGGGTATATTGTATTAGTGGTAATTCTTGGATTAGATTCGTGGTAATTCGTGGATATTCTTGATCAGCATCAATAGCCGAGTCGATAAAGCCATGTCTGTCCGTCTGTCTGTCTGTCTGTCTGTCTGACTGCCTGTCTGTCCGTCTTGTTTGTCGCCCATTCGGAGGCTGTAAGAGCAATAGAAACTAGATGTAACATCTCACTCCTAGAAAAGTGTTTCAAAATTTCGCCCCGCAAAATTGTTGGGTTGTTCAGACTGTCTGCATCAATCGAATATTCAGTTGTTGCTCTCTCCAGTCATTTTCATTGTGTGCGCCTGTTATTACTAATTTGAAAAATGTATACTATATCAGTTATATTAGTTTTGATTTGTCTCGCTCTGAATAATATGATTTCAGTTCGGCGCCAAATGTTTTTATAAGACTCTAGATCATTTTAAGAGTAATCATTAGGCTTACTATGAAAAATCAATGAATCAATAGACCAGGTGATAAGTTCCAAGTGTTCCCACTTGATAATTGAATTTTAATATTTTTATATTTAGTATGCTGCTACCCAACATAAGTTGTGATTGGGAAGCTCCATTAATAGGACCTTATTAAGCCTTATCTAAAAGTTTATCTCTTGATAGTTGGAGGCTGTTGATATTAAGAATCCAACTATCAATTGTTGATCTCTCAACTTCATTCTCAGCTACGAGTATATTTGATTGAGAAAAGAATTCATCATTGTCATCGTCGTCATCATCCTCTTCATCATCATCATCATCATCATCATCATCATCACCATCAAGAACATTTTCATTTCCATCAAAATGAATACTAGTACTAGTATCAGCATACATGGGTTCTCCATTCGAATTTCGTTTCTTAATAGAGACATTTTTTAATTCTTAAAATCATTAACACTAAAAGTCTGCTCCAGCTTCTTCTTCTTCTGATCTCTGAGTTCATGTTTAATATCTTCAATTTCGAGTTTCTTATTCTTGTTAACAAGTTCATGTTAAGGTTCTGTAATCAATCCAAAAGTTTCTTCCAATTGAAAAGCGTTTTCATTTTTCAGCTGCTTAAGCTCATGCAATTTTCGAGTCTTAGTCAATTGTTCTAAAATATTACGACTCATTGTTCAATCTAGATGTAACAACAAACAATACAAAAGTTATACTGTTCAATATTAAAATGAAGTAATATTTATACATATATCCATTTGTTTTCAACAATAGAAATTACAATAGATATTAAAAAAAAAAAATACAAGATCAAATTTGGTTGTGAAATATATGTTTTTTATTTATTTATTAATTTCCAAATGATTTCCAATATTGTCTTCAGTCTTTTTTAATGACACGATAATGCTTATTTTTAAAGATTCGAATGTTTCATCACTAATTCTAGTATTCCTCTCTGGTAGATATAACATGAATTCCTCCAGCTCCAGGGCAAGGGAGTTGCTTTTGCCTACGAGTCGCTTTTTAAAATTGAGAATCTAATATCGGCTTCCATTTTCAGTTTTGTTAGTAGGGGCTTAAGCACTGTAGACTTAAAAATTCCATTAAAGTCCTTGAGTACTGGATCATTATTCTGAGTCATGTTTCTTCTGGTTGTGGAACAGGTGCTGGATCAGGTACTGTACAGGAGCTGATACACAAGCTGTTTGTAGCTGGTTCTGGAGCTGTTTAGCTGATACACGAGCTGTTTTTTGAGGCTGTTGTACCTGGTTCTGGAGCTGTTTAGCTGATACACGAGCTGTTTTTGAGGCTGTTGTAGCTGGTTCTGGAGCTGTTTAGCTGATGCAGGAGCTGTTTTTGAGGCTGTTGTACCTGGTTTTGGAGCTGTTTAGCTGATACACGAGTTGTTTTGAGGCTGTTGTACCTGGTTTTGGAGCTGTTTAGCTGATGCAGGAGCTGTTTTTTGAGGCTGTTGTACCTGGTTTTGGAGCTGTTTAGCTGATGCAGGAGCTGTTGTAGTTGGTTCTGGAGCTGTTTTTTAGTGGATGCTGGAACTGGTATTGTTCTTGTTGTTGTTGTTGTTGCTGTTGTTGCAGAGTCTAGGTAATAATTTTATATGTGCTTCATATATCTATATTCTATATTCTACTAGCAAACCCGGCGAACTCCGTTTCGCCACCAGATGGCTTCGTGTTTTTATGTAACAATTCGTTTGGTAATTAAAAGATGAAGAACAATTTTTTGTTTGTTTTATATTTGAAAAGGAAAAATTTTATTTCATTTCACAACAGTAATGAGTTCATTTCGATTACAAAAATGAAGTGTTATTTAGTTGAACTTCTCTAAGTAAATGAAAGTGAATCCAAAGTAAATACTGAATCAAAGCGTTATACGTGTTCGCAAATTATCCGTTTCATTGAAGTGCACTTTGGTAAAACCACATTTTTGTTCTTTGGTCTGACGTTAACACAAACAAAGCGGATGGTTTCCCATGCCCATGTGAAAACAATGATTTTCTAAATTTATCCCGCACACACAAAACGATTAGCCTTGCTACTTATTAATTGTCATTGCGAACGCAAGGCGAACTGAAATTGCAATCGTTTGAAGTCAAACGGAAGATTAGTCGGAATCATTGGTATTCGAGGAATACATACATTTTCACCTGCGTACTTTCCGTTAATAATGGTTGCCTCAATCAAATTCGACATAAGTCTTTTTACCGAAAGTCGAGTACCGTTGCAAAGTCGCGGTGGATTCAAATTACGCAATATCATAATAACTGTACCAACTTTGAGTTGCAAGTTATGTGGTGGAAATCCTTGTAACTCCAGAGAGTTCAAAAACTCTGTTGGATAATTTACTACATCATCGGGATTTGTTATGGAATCAACAGATTTGTATGTCACCAAATCGCCAGCAATTTTTGATTGAATTGTGAAATTCAGTGCGTGTACATCATTATTCTTTGCGGCAAGAATTGCTCGTTGACTTAACCAAGCATAATTCTGATAATTCAATAATTGCAATTGCAATAAGAGCCAAAAGACTCTCAGTCTGTAAATCGGCAAAAGTCGTTGGTAAGACTAATTAATCCAGATTTCCCATCAACTGGGTCCTTTCCATTTCCAACAGCTAACAATTGTTGGAAAATTGTGCAGCACTTTGATCATTTTGAAGTTGAACTCTCATATTAGTGGTTAGCGATAATGTTTTTACGTTATTCCATAAAGGTGATGCCTTCAGGCAAGCATTCAATTCATCTGCAGGCGTTCCACGGGGAATTACTGGCAATAATTTCATCAAGCCGCCAAAGATGTTGTTATTTCACCGAAGATCCTTCAGTGTGAAGTTAAGTGGTCCAAGTGATTTCTTATGTGCCTTTGTGCACTCATCCCAAACAATGAGCTTGCATTGCATCAACAATTTTCCCAATGCACTGGATCGGGAAATATTGCATGTTGGAGTATCAATTTTGTTTAAATTGAGTGGCAACTTAAGCGCAGAATGTGCGCAATTCCAGATGATGCTAACGCCAAAGCTATATCACATCTTGATCGAATAGTGGCCAAAATCAATGAAATGACAAATTTGTTCCCTGTTCCTCCAGGTGCGTCCAGGAAGAAAAAGATTACCAGTATTATTATTCACAGCATTATTAGCGTGAAAAAAATGCTTGCAACTGTTCAATAATTCGTCTCTTAAACTGTTGTGTTCCTGTATATTGCACCGCACATTCAGCTGATCCACCATCGACGAAATGAAATATATTTGCAGAAATTGATGCGGTTCATCTGGTGTTGGCACCATTGTATCTGTAATTGCAAACAATCATTTGTTGAAGAATACGGAGTAACTTCTGATCGTGTGATGGTGTACACAATTCATTGTGTTGGTGTGAGTGATTGGGGTTATGTGTGTTGTATCTATTACTTTGCAAGTCGGAATGAAGTCGCCTTCTCGAATGATATTAGCTCCAAAGAAAGTCATGCGAAAGCAGTTATTGTATTCAAGGATGTGTTGAAGAAAATGGCTGGAATCGGGATCACTTCCATCGAACAATGGTTTCAGTGGCTGTGGTGGTGTAAGTAATGGATCCAGTTTGACTTTTCCACTTGCGCAGCACAATCCAGCCGTTTCTCTTTTTAACTTTAACGCATTGCAATATCAGCATATAGTCGTCATTGGTCCATTATCTAAATTTTCATCATCACTGTAGTTCGCAGTGGGATCATATTGGAATGCCAAGCGATTGTATGATACCAATGACCTCGTGTCCTCACGCGTTGCCCCAATCGGGAATTTTCTCTTATTATATTTTGTCTTTCTTCGCTTAAGTTCTGTGACTGCACTTGTTGCTGGCTTGCATGTCTTGTGCGGCGGCCGATGTTCGCACGTCGTCCTTTAGGCATTTTGGACTGTGGACTCTGTCCACTTTAACCTCTAAATGCACGATCCACATAATTTACACAGTTCAACTTACCACCTTAAAGACAAATGCCTTATTTTCAAATTGAATAACAATTTTCACAATACACGTCATTGATTTGATGGTTTCCAATTGAAATGTGAGGAAACGAATAACTTTTTTTTTCATTTCGTTTTCACAGTGAACACAATACCTGTTTGTTACATGAAATTAACTGAGCAGAGAACAATGAGTAGCTGTCAAACAATGTATCACGCACCGGCGCCTACTTAAAATATTGATTTGTAGTACATGCAATGTATCAGAGATGGCGCTGTATGTAGTATATAGTAGATAATACAAATGCATTTTCCGCTTTTCTTTTAAAAAATTTTTCGTGAATTTTCTTTGCTATAAACCTAACGGAGCCCGAGACCTTTCAACGAATGCAAAACCGTGCAAAATCGGTTCGTGCGTTCTGGAGTTATTACGTCAATAAGAAAACCCGACTTATTTTTTATACCCGTACTCGAAGAGTAAAAGGGTATATTGTATTTAATGGTAAAAAGTGGATGTGCGTAACATAGAGAAGGAGTAATTTCCGACCATATAAAAGTATATATATTCTTGATCAGCATCAATAGCCGAGTCGATATAGCCCTGTCTGTCCGTCCGTCTGTCCGTCTGTCCGTCTGTCCGTCTTGTTCGTCGCCCCTTGCTCGAAGGCTAAAAGAGATAGAGCAACCAAATTTTTTTTTCCTAACTGATGTGTTCTCTCACTCCTAGAAAAAGTTTAAAAATTCCGCCACGCCCACTTCCGCCCCACAAAGGGCGCACATCTGTGGCGTCCACAATTTTAAAGATAGCAGAAAACAAAAAATGCAGAATCATAGAGAAAGACCATATCTATTAGGGGGCCCAAATCTGAATCGGATCGGATCATTAATATAGCCACAATAGACAAAAACATACGCAAAAACTTCGCTCCATCCCTTTCGCACTCACACAAAATCGAGTAATTTTGGTTTTCGTATAAATGAGCGCCTCGATCTCAGAGACTATAAGAGCTAGAACAACCAAATTTTTTGCCTAGACTCCTGTGATATCGCTTCAGTGCAAGTTTATTTCAAAATTTTGCCACGCCCACTCCCGCCCCCAAAAAAAGACGAAAATCCACAATTTTGAAGATAGAAAAAAATAAAAATGCAGTATCGTAGAAAATGACCATATCTACCAGATTCCCGAATTTGGTTCAGATCGGATCATTATTGTAGCCACAATGATCAAATGAATTTTCAGCAGCGAGCTGTCCCGGCCGCCGCTACAACCAAAACAAAATATACATTTATTTTGAGGGTTGCTGCTGCTGATTCTCTGACACTCACACTCGCACGCTCTGTCTTGTGCAGTGTACGTGTGTTGTTGTGAGAACTTATGTAGATGTAGATGACAGATGCATCAAATAAATGTAAAATGTAAAAACTGATTTGAAAATTCCACATAATTCACATGTGTACTGACTGAGTACGGGTATAAAAAGTAGAGTCGCGTTTACAGCGACTCCGTACGTTCTTTTCTCGTTATATATTAGATTACAATTTTTCAGAAAACAATGTTTGACATAAAAGTTCTAAAAAAAAAATCTAACACAAAATGTTCTGTTACAGAATGACACAAAATGAAATGAAATAGACGTTTAAAAACACATTTTTAGACCAAATTTGAGAAGCATACACGCAGATTTTTTTTTCTACAAATTTATAGTACAGATTTGGAAACACTCTAAATCAAGTATTCCTTCGAAGTATTCCTAACATTAAGAGTCAGTTGACTGGAAAACAAATCTGCTGAAGCATCATTTTGCAATTGAACACGTACATTTGTAGTCAATCTAAGTGTTTTTACAGACTGCCACAAATGAGATGTTTTCAAACACGCATTAATTTCATCAGCAGCAGTTCCTTGTTTGACTTGTCTGAAATCACCTGCTAACAATATCAATGCACCACCAAACAATCGATTATCTCCACGAATATCTTTCAACGTACGATTTAGTGCTTCCAGTGACTTCTTGTTTGCCATTGTACATCCCATACAATAAAGAGCATTGCTGCTGCACTCTCGCCATTGCAGATCTTTTTGAAATGTTGCATGTAGGATTATCGTCAGCCTGCATGTTCGGGGGGCAACTTAAGGGCAGCGATGCCTGACGAAGCCAGAGCCAATGCGATTCTACCTTGTGCTCGGATGGAAGCCAAAAAATTCGAAATTACAAACGTTTTTCCGGTACCTCCAGCTGCATCCAAAAGAACAGTCCACCATGTTGTTCTTCGATAGCTCGAAATAATTGGTCGTAAGCCGATTGATTGGTCTTTGATTGATATTTAACCTTGGCTCATTGTTTTGCACAAACGCATTAAGCTCGGCACGATCATACTGTTGTTCACGCTCCAGTTCTTTGTTGAAAAGGTCTTGTATTTTTACGATTAGGCGCTGTCATACCTAATTGAGCTAATGCTTTGCATGCCATTATCAAAGCAAAGGTATTCAATAGCGATCAATGCTTCGTTGTAAATTTCCAGCGTATAGTCCTGGTTTATATCACCCGTTTGACGGCGCAATCGAAAAAATCCTCTGACAAATGATTTTAATGTTTTTGCTACAATTTAGTTGGCTTTGCTGGACTGCACGTGGCAATAATAATTGCGAAAAGTGTCCGAATTTGATGTGGACTTGATGACAATACTGCATCTGCAAGTGTAAGATCCCAATGCATGTCATTCTCAAGCAAATTCAATCGTTCGCATGCTTTGCGATACGTCCCACACAATTCTTCATCAACAGTTCGAATAGATTCAAATGATGTTGGTCCACGAACATTTATTCTCAACAATAGCAAATAATATTAGGATTGATTATTAGGCTGAACTGTTTAAATTCGTCCTATCGAATCTGAGTGAAACAATTTTGGCTTACCATAAACGGCTTCTCCGCGTCTTCGCCTTTGAAAAACCTTTGACGAATTATTCCACGTATAATATTCGGGTACTTCAGCGTAAAGCAATGTTTTCGCAAAATCATCTGCTTGACACAACGCAAAAAAAAATGCAGTTAAAGTTGGTGCTGGTGGTTGCGCAGCTCTTCGCATTGCATTTCCGGGTGTGAAAAACGCGTTGACCGTTTTTTCAAGATGAACAGCTAAATGAACTACAGTTGGATGCCTATCATGGAGCGGAAATGATAATGTTCATTTGAACTGATGTATCTGCCCATTTGAAATTGAGTGATTTCATCGGTAACATTAGCAACTGCTCCAAAACAGCCATGTCACTTCCTTTGTGGATGTACTTGCAAATGTATTTAATAGATTGAACTGAAATGCAGACCTCTACGTTTATGTGCGCTTTATAAATCTTTAAATATATCTCACAACCCAACGATTATCAATTTTCAAATCTTGATTTTGAACTCTCAAACTTACCGAATGATCATTATCTTCAGTTGATCGATTCGGAATATCCATCGTTGCCCGTCACTGTATCGGAGACCAAATTTTTGGAAAACGTTTGGAGCATTTCCTTCAACCATACGATGACGGTAATATTATCATACTTCCAACGTTTTGTGCAGTTCCATCGATGTAAATAGCATCACGCAAATGAACATACTCTTCGGAACGTATTTTGGTTTGGTTTAATCGAAGGAAATTCAACAGTTCCGATAAAATTTGTGCATACATGTCAACAATATACTGGTGAAAAAGTGCTGGACACTTCAATATGTGGTTGTCTGGATTGTGTGGTATCTACAGCCTGTATGCGTAATAATTCATAGCACTAACTTTCTTTTTCCTTCTCAACATACAATTCAATTAAATTTAATTTCAATTAAAATATAAATCGATCATAAATTATTCATCAATTTACCGTTAACTGAATTTATCATTTTAATGTTGAAATGTTAGCCATCTTGGCCGCTCCAAAACAATATCTGATATTGTAATGCATCATAACAGCGATGAGTCTCGGATACACGGTCAAGTTGCTCATTTCTACGATGAAGCACAATGTCACGATTATTATATTGGTCACCAACTATGACTATTACCACTTCGTCAACTGTTTGTGCATTGATACGCCTTGCATGTTGACCACCCGGTGTTTTATCAGCTCGAATAACAATTTTATTATCGTCCGATGGCATTCAATCAGGAGAAGTTTTGAATAACTGAACCAATTTGTTATGCTGATGGAACATATCTTGCAAATCGAAAACCATTTTTTTTTCGCGTGTTGGTAATAATGGCACACCGACTATCAGCTTCGTCTTCCGCGTTCCCGATAAAATATAATTGCCAAAATTGGTGGTACGCGTTCTCGAAAGGTAACAAAGAGCCAGCTCGATGGTATATTTGACCTTGAATCTGAATAAAAATACGATAGAACGTTCTTTGACTACCTAACAAAAGGTATTCTGTGCGGCGAAATCCCTCCCTCCCTAGCAATTTAGTGTGTAGCTGCCACCACATTGTAAGAGATCGGGCAGATGCTAAAGATTTAATTTCAAAATATTACAAGCTACATAAACGTTTGATTACAAAAACTAGAAAATAGATACACACACATGCATACATACATACATAAATACATACATACATACATACATACATACATACATAAACATATCTGATGAAATACAAAACCAGTTTTAATACAATTCTCTAAATAAACGAATACTTGTATACAAAAACAAAACAAAAAATCTATTGCATTTTTGTTCTTACCTTCTTTCTTTTTTTGAATGCGTAGCAAAAGCCAAAAACGAGAAAGAACGTACGGAGTCGCTTCGAACGCGACTCTACTTTTATACCCGTACTCAGTCAGTACACATGTGATTTATGTGGAATTTTAAAATGTTTTATAATTTTTTACATTTTACATTTTTTGCTACATCTGTCATCGACATCTACATCTACATCATCTACATCAGTTCTCACAACAACACACGTACACTGCACGAGGCAGCATGTTTGAGCGTGAGTGTGTGTGTGAGAGAATCTGCTGCGACAATCAACCCCAATAAATGACTTAAGCAGCAATCGGACGAGGGGTAACACAACCGCGGGGTATTCCCGCTGCTGAAAATTCATTTGATCATTGTGGCTACAATAATGATCCGATCTGAACCAAATTCGGGAATCTGGTAGATATGGTCATTTCCTACAATACTGCATTTTTAGTTTTTTTTTATCTTCAAAATTGTGGATTTTCGTCTTTTGTGGGGGCGGAAGGGGGCGGGGCGAAATTTTGAAATACACTTGTTCAGGTTTGGTATCACAGGAGTCTTGGCCAAAAGTTTGGTTGCTCTAGCTCTTATAGTCTCTGAGATCCAGGCGACACAAAATACAAAAACCAAATCGACTCGATTT
The DNA here is from genome assembly GCA_009664405.1 of Drosophila bifasciata. NCBI lineage: Eukaryota > Metazoa > Arthropoda > Insecta > Diptera > Drosophilidae > Drosophila > Drosophila bifasciata. Next base: position 23,971,180 of record CM019043.1, read on the forward strand.
TGTGTGAGTGCGAAAGGGATGGAGCGAAGTTTTTGCATATGTTTTTGTCTATTGTGGCTATATTAATGATCCGATCCGAATCAGATTTGGGCCCCTGATAGATATAGGCTGTCTCTATGATTCTGCATTTTTCGTTTTCTGCTATCTTTAAAATTGTGGACGCCACAGATGTGCCCCTTTGTGGGGGCGCAAGTGGGCGGGGCGAAATTTCAAAACACTTTTCAGGAGTGAGATATCACATCAGTCTGGAAAAAAATTTGATTGGTCTAGCTCTAATAGCCTTCGTGCAATGAGTGAAAAACAAGACGGACGGACAGACGGACAGACGGACAGACGGACGGACAGACATGGCTATATCGACTCGGCTATTGATGCTGATCAAGAATATATATATACTTTATGGGGTCGGAACGCCTCCTTCTGTGTGTTACACACATCCACTTTTACCACAAATACAATATACCCTATTACTCTTCGAGTACGGGTATAAAAACAGGTTGCACCAAATACACACCCCCTCTCTTCCCTCCATCGCTAGCAATCTAGTGACGTACCATCTCATCTAACCGCTAAGATCTGGTTATCTGGGTTGTTAGTGATCAGGTGTGAGTGTAAACAAAGGTACACATCTTCAACACATTTCTGTATTACCCACTCTTTAGCCATGAATAATAAATCAATTAATATCTTCAGACACACACACAAGAGTACCTGTTAAAGAAAACCACCAAGGTACACATCTTCAACACATTTCTTTATTACCCACTCTTTTAGCCTGGGAAAATCTATCAATTAATATCTTTAGACACACAAGAGAACCTGTTAAACAAAACCACCGATGGCGATGATAGCTACTTTACCACCGTTACGCATGTGCACGCATGAGAAACATGATCGTGCAAGCACACCCCCCCTCCCCAATCCAGTAAACCACTTACGCATGAGCACGTGTGCCCCATTGATACTAGTCCGCCCGCCCGATCGTTAATAAGATGTGTGTGTGTAAACATGATCGTGCAAGCACATTGGTCATTAATTACCCCTCCCGCCACCTATCACCGTGTGAACCACTTACGCATGAGCATGTGAACCCTTTTTGATATTTATGGGTCATTAATTACCCCTCCCCACCTAATACCATAGTAGTGTAACCCAGAGTAGCTGATAAACAAAACCGCACCTGTGCCTACAAGTAGCTATGAACCTTTTTTTATTTATCTAGGTCACGAAAACGCCTTCGGGTGGGATACCGATGACCCTTTTGAGATCTCTGGGATCAAAAACACCGCCTGGGGGTATCACCTATATGAATGTAACCTTTTTACCGTAACTAATGCTTTTTAATTGTCTTCCCCACCTCCCACCTAACCATTTTACCGTAACTAACGATTGTTAATTGCCTTCCCCCACCTCCCACCTGACCCTTTTACCATAATTAACGATCAATCCCTACCTCCCCACCCCCACCTGTCACTTTTACCATAATTAACCATTAATCACTACCTCCCCCCACCCCCACCTGTCACTTTTACCATAATTAACCATTAATCACTACCTCCCCACCACCCACCTGTCACTTTTAACGATCATTAATCACCCCCCCCCCCCACCTGTCAAAATAAGAATGATTAATTGGTTTCAAACCGGCATTAATACACTACTGGCAACTTTAAGGCCAGTTCAAGAAAAACCTTAATACGGGGCTACGTGGATTAAAGACCCATGGCCGCCAAAAGAGAAAGGAACAGTGCTAATAACAAAACACACAAATCCAGTCGCGAGGGCCACCGTGAAAGTATATAAAGTGTGCGAGTACCGAAAACAGTGATCAAGTGCCCAAAAACACCACAGAAACAACACAAGCACCATGGAATCCCACGGAGAGGACTCAGGCATCGGACTCCACACCGGAGAGAAAACCAGCAATCCGGGCGTCAGCATCGGCTGGATTTACAAGCGCCGTCGAGAGGATCTGGAGTGCTTCGCCAAAGAATTTGGATGCAGCAGTGACTGTGACAGGGACTATCGACGAGATGCGTAGGAACTTTGCCATACTAGTCGCCGGACCACTCCCGCCGAGTAGATGGGTTCGCCTGGCGGAACTTGAGCGACAATACGCCAGACTAGCCGGACGCCCCAAGTCCCCGCTGCCCACCACCCCGGGACCATCAGGCACCCAGAAGCAGGACCCAAAAGCCATCTTACAAATCCACACCATCGCTGAGAACGAGCCCCGACCACCAGTCGTAACGGCCGCCGATTTCCCCGGGCCGCCAACCACGGAAACTTGCCGCTCGCCCACGCAGAGAATTGTGCCAGCGATCGACCCACACATAGACGGGCCCGACTACAACCACATCGCACACATCCGCGGATGGGGCCTCCAGTTCAGCGGAGAGAATGACCCAATATCGTTTCTGGAACTACTCGAGGAACGCGCAAACTCGTATGGAGTGGACACCAACCAGCTGATTCGGGCCATGGCCGAGCTACTCACCGACCGAGCTAGCCGTTGGTACCGTACCAACCAACTGCAATGTATCTCCTGGGAATACTTCCGCCAAGAGTTTCTGTCATATTTCCTGCCAGCACGGTATTTCGAACAACTTGACGACCATATCCGGGGCCGCAAGCAAGCGGTGAGAGAACCGTTCAAAGATTTCCTTATCGAGATACGGCTACTCAGCCGTCAGCCACTTGGGTGATACAGGGGGAATCACGGATGACGGTCCAACCCGCGATAACAGGACTCTCTGGACGGGGGCAGGGTTGCCTGGGACTGGGGCTTGCCCCAACCCGATGCTACCACGCTCCGGTTCTATGACGCAGTGGGATCGCGGGCGGTCCGTCACCCGCCGCAACTGTACACACCAGTGGAAGTGCGACTATACTCTCCTCGTGAGGGCGGCTGGTAACAGGTCCTTGGTACGGTCAGGTCTCTGCCAAGGATGCTGGCTAATGGTAGTCGGGCGGGGAGAAGAAAACTCTCAGTGTAAATTACCCCAATCCTAGGTGGAACTGCATGCTCTGATGGATGCGTGGCCGAGGGGGTGCTCGGTCGTTAGTATGCGAACTCTGGATACCTGCCGACCTCCAGTTTAAATCAGGCTACTCGGGGTACGCGGGCTATGCCTCGGGTGACTAACCCCTTCCCGCCTACCGTGGGACCAAATATGCCAAATTTATCAAATATTAAAAACAATACCGCAAAGGAGCTCGGTACTCCTCTTAAAGTACCGGAGGGACAAGACCATCCCTCTTTATCAACGCCTGGGAAACCAGGTCCAAAGAAGACGGGAAGGGGACTAAGTCGGTCCACCGTCTTCCAGCAGAATCCGCTGCGAGGAGGGCTCCGATAAGCCAATCGGGCTCATCCACATCGGAGGGCACCGGGGTCAAACCGGTCATCGAGGTGGCTGCCAAGCAGAGCGTTATCGCGGCTGGTAAGCGCCTCGCGACCGGGGAGGCCCCGTCAACCTCGGCAGGCGGCGGGTCTGCGGGCCAAGGAGGCAAGCCGTCCTACCAGGACAGGAGGCGTGCTGCCTTTATACTGGCCAATGAATATCCGGAGTATGTGGCATCGGCGAAGGGGATGGAGCAGAGGCTTTGGGCTAGCTCGATCATCCCAGACTTCCAGCCAGCCAAAACCGGAAAGGGAGCAGCCAAGCCCCCGAACAAGTGGCAACGCTCGGCGGAAGACAACGCCACACAGCCAGGCCAAGCCCAGCAAGCCAAGCGGGTGAAGACGCACCTGACCAACAGGTCTTTTGCGGAGGTGGCGAGGGCAAAACCCCTAGTTGGCGTCCTGGATAGGGGCGCCAAGGATGGCAATGTCCCCGTGACAAGTGGCACCTGGTGGAGGCAGAGCTCCAAGACCGCTTCCTGGAGGAGCTTGCCGAGAACGGTGGACCCCCGCCCAAATGTGAGGACGCCGGGTGGCATCAGGGCATGGTGAAAGCCATCGCCTGCCAAGATGCACGCTCAGCGGCCCTCTACATGAAGGCGGTGGCGGCGCTCGAGGAAGTTTATCCGGGAGCCAAACTGGGGGCCGTACGCTGGGAAGACGTCCCAAGCAGACCGAGGGCCCGAGCGTGGGTCAAACCCGCAGAACCTGAGAAGATTCTCAAGGTTCTGCAGGTTCGCAAACCCCCCACCTTCCTACAGCCGATTGGAAGGTGGCCAAGGTCGAGGAGGTCGCAGGACAGAGGCGACAGATAATCCTCGTCCTGAACGAGGAGTCGCTAGCGCTCCTTGGAGAGTCGTCTGGAGTTGTGGACTATGGTTACCGTAAGGTGACCGACGCGAGCGACCTGGCCAGAGGTCTCGGACGTATCGGCGTCGGGGAGGACGACGACTCCCCGGAGAGCGACGTCGACACGACAGTGGTGAAGGCGAGTCTCAGGAATGTCCCCTGACACTCCTGCAGATAAACCTCCACTATTGTAAGGCAGCATGCGCTGCCTTATTGCTCCACCCCAGCCAAGGGTGGGGCCGACATAGTCCCTCATTCAGGAACGCTGGATCCTTGGAAACAAGGTCTCCGGTTTGAGGACTCCAGATTATAAGCTATACTTAGCTGACTCCCCAGGTAAAATACGCACCTGCATTCGTGCAAAAAGAGAACTGCACTTATTTTTGCTCCCAAATTTCAGCAATGAAGACCACACGGGGTGACCTCGAAGGCCAGGGCTCTCTCCTCCGCATCTGCTCGGCGTACATGGGTCACGACCAGCCAGACCCCCTCCACATGCGCCCTTGAGGGCGCTCGTCGCAGACTGCGAGACCAAAGACATCGGCCTTTTAGTGGGATGCGACGCCAACGGTCACCACAGTCAGTGGGGAAGCACTGACATAAACGAACGGGGTGAGTTCTTTTTAACTACTTACTGACCACACAGATGGTCATCTTAAACCGTGGGGATGATCCCACCTTCATTATTAAGAATCGCAAGGAGTTTCTGGACCTTACGCTTGCCTCTCATACGCTGAAAGATAACATAGTATCCTGGAGGGTCCTTGAAGAACACTCCTTCTCGGACCACAGGTAAGTGGAAACTGTCTTCACGTTCACCATACCGAGTCCAGCCCAGTTCCGTAACCTCAGGCGGACTAACTGGACACGCTTTGTGGACTATCTCTGCCAAACTCTCCCTGAGACCCCACCGAGGGAGGACATCTCATGGGAGACCACGACTCGTCTGGTAAAGGTTTTTACCGACGCCAGCAACGCAGCGCTTGACAAAGCCTGCCCACCCGGAAAAACCAGAGGTCGAAAGAAACCGGCATGGTGGACTTCGACGCTGGGAGAGCTCCGGAGATCCTCACGGAGACTTTTTAACAAAGCGAAAGCTCTTAACGTTGAACAGAACTGGACCGAATACAAGGCAAGTCTGTCAACCTATAATAAAGAACTCAGGAAAGCCAAACGCGCGTCATGGCGCCAGTTCTGCACCGAAATCGAGAATAACCTGAAGCCTCGCGCTTACGCAAAGTACTCTCGAAATCAACCCCAACCTTGGGGTATTTGAGGAAGGCCGACCAATCCTGGATGACATCCAGTTCCGAGTCGCTAAGCCTCCTTCTTAGTACACATTTCCCAGGATGCGCTGTGAACAGACCAACCTACGGAGCGCATCCCTCTAATGTCCCAGGCTTAATTCTGAACCTGCTAAGTCAGGAGAATATATCCTGGGCTATTAAAAGCTTCAAGCCCTACAAATCCGCGGACCAGACGGCATCATCCCTGCCCAGCTGATCCAAGCCGGACAAAGAGCCATAAATTGGCTAAAACGGATTTACGAGGGATTTTCTCCCACGGACAAATCCCGAAGACATGGCTTCGAGCCAAAGTTGTCTTCATACCCAAGGCAGGCAAGCCCTCGCACACCTGCCCCTAAAGACTTCAGACCAATAAGCCTGTCGTCCTTCCTCCTGAAAGCGATGGAACGGCTTTTAAGCCTGCATCTCAGGGCGACCATATCGCCGAATCAAATCTCTGATTCTCAACATGCCTATCCCCTCGGCGAACTACCATCTTGCCGTGATGAGGGGGCTTAGTAAGCGTAAGGACCCCGAGAGCTATACCGGCGGCAGCTCATGCTGCCAGAAGGGCCACCCAAGCCGGGCAGGTCAAGGGCGAGCGCCGAAGCCAAGAGTAGTTTCACCCTGGCGGTAGGGCTAAAACGCATCGTTCAATGGGAATGTCCGTTAACGAATTAACAGTTACGGTGCAGGGAGTCGGAGACCCAGTACCGGCGGTGATTGGGGTGCGAGCGCAGGCCCCGGCGTCGATATCCGGCGACTGCAGGAACCCCGAGTTGGCAGTGGAGAGCTTGGCTGCCAGCTCGTGTAATGCCACAAGCGAGAGGAGGATCCGCAGGCAGAAGGGGACAATCTAGGATCTGGAACCGGGAACCAGCGACGGAAGCTTCGTCTTCACTGGCCCCTCAGTGTCGGAGGCAGAGTTGGCCAAGGCCTTCTCTCGCCTTGGACAGAGCGAGGAGCTGCCGAGGGCGGAGCCGCAAGTCACGGTTCCCACCATCCAGGTCGACTCGAGTCCACTACCTGGGACGGAGGATGAGGATCAAACCCAACGCAAACGGCTTTCGGGATACAGGGCATCGATGAAATACCTTCGTGGTATGAGCCAAAGGCCCCCGAAACGCTGACCGCGAGGAAAGGAGCCTTAGGAAGAAGCACGAGCAGAACGTGCGGAGGTACGAGCGGCTCAACGGAGTCGCTCCTGCCAACGGAGACCAGTCCCCACCAAGCGTACACGCGACGGTGGCAGAGGACCCCAAGCCATCGTCTTCACCGTCAGCAGCAGCTGGCACGAAGACGATGTTGACCAACCCTCAACGTCATCGTCTGCGAACTCGCGAGGGAGAAAGGGGAAGAAGGTATCCGGGAAGCAGAGGGAGAAGACCACACCTCAACCGCAGAACACGGCAAAGCGCCAAGGTACCACCAACGCCCCTCTGTACAGAAGGCAACGGTGGAACCGACTGGTCGAGAGCCAAGGTTCAAGCGGCAGAGAACGGATGACTCCGTAAGAGCCTCCGAGCCGAAGAAGGAGAAACCAGAGGACATCCTGGCAAGCCTAGGAGAACCGCCTGAGCTACAGACGGCCATAATCGACCGAAGCCACCCGGAAGGGAAAATATCGGACGCAAATTGGCTGAAGGCGGAATCGGAGATCCTGACCGCCATGAAGGATGCCATTGTTCGCGCAGACAGCCCGTTTGTCTGCGAGTTCAAGGGAGCCAAAGCAGTGGCCTGTGGTAATGCAGAAACTCTCGAGTTTTTCAAAACCACGGTCCAAGGTTTTGGTGAACTTTGGCCAGGAGCGGCTCTTTGCGTGGTCCCCATCGATGAGATTCCCAGAAGGACGATCATGAAGGTTTGTATTCATCCTCTAATCAAGGCGGATGAAGACACACTTGTCTTGATCAAGGCACAGAACCGGATCCTGGGAACATCGGACTGGACCATCACACGGGCGATAGCGCGAGACAAGGAGAACGGCAAGAAACTCTAGATCAGAATTGGTCAAGAAAGCCTTGCCAAACTCCTTGAAAAGGATTGCCGAATATCTTTTGGTATGGGCACACTGGCGGTAGTAGTACCGCGACACCCCAGGTCCGCTGAACAGCATGAAGGTGGTGCAGATTAATCTGCATCACTCAAGTGTACCATCGGCGGACCTGCTGCGGTTTATGGACGAGAAGGCGGTAGACGTGGCCCTTATCCAAGAGCCCTGGACCGTTAAGGGGAGGGTTCGGGGACTGAACGGTCGTGGATACCGCCTTCACGCCACACCCCGTGGGTAAAGCCAAGAACCTGTATCGTGGTAAGAAGCGAGCTTAATGTTCTGTTTTCTTGCAGGTACAGCACTCTGACCTAACGGTGGCACTTTGTGAGAGGAAGGACGGAAAACCTATACCTAGCCTCGGCATACCTGCCGTACGAGGAAGAGGACCCACCCTCGGGGATGTCAGGTCCCTAATCCACCAAGCGCGGAAAGAGGGTCCATTGATGATTGGCATGTGCCCGGTGAGTGCTCCTTCTCGGACCACTACAGGATAGTGTTCAGCATCAAGTGGAACAGAGAAAGGCCCAAGGCCTACCGCAATCCCAAGCGGATAGACTGGAGCCGCTTCTCCGCAAACCGTAAAGAAGGCACTACCCTCCCCACCGGAAGGAACTTCCTTCAAACGAAAGCACTAGAGGAAGCGGCTCAGAATGTCACTAAAAGCCCTACAGGGGCCTTCCTTGAATCCTGCCCGATCAGCCGACCTCCAAAGTCCAACCGCAACCCGTGGTGGACGCGGAGCTAAGCGAAGTCAGGAGGGAGTCAAGGAGGCTCTTCAACAGGGCAAAAGTGGCAACACACAGGAAAGCTGGGACGAATATCGTCGCAGCTTTAACACCTACAGGAACACCTGTAGGAAGGCGAAAAGGGAATCTTGGGCTGCCTTCTGCGATGCCATAGATGGTACCACCGAGGCTTCAAGGCTTCGACGGGTGCTATCAAAGGCGCCAACCACACCAGGACTGCTCCGCAACCAGGATGGTGTCTTTGCAGAAAAACAGTCAGGAATCCCTAGAGCTCCTCATGAGCACCCACTTTCCGGGATGCTCAGATGTCACTGGTGACGAATCCAACGACATCAACGACACTGAGCCTTACCGGGGAGAGGACACTGAGGATCTCATACGTGACATTATGGCACCAGACAAGATTATCTGGGCCATTAAATCCTTCGGTCCCTACAAGTCACCGGGGCCGGATGATGTACGACCAGCCATGTTGCAGGCAGCCTGCCCGCCCCTGCTACCATGGCTAAAGAAAATCTTCGAAGGATGTCTCCGAATTGGGTACGTTCCCCAAGCATGGAGAGAGGTGAGAGTGGTCTTCATCCCCAAAGCCGGGAAGATAAACCACATCTCCCCAAGGACTACAGACCAATCAGACCAATTTTTGTTGAAAACGATGGAAAGGCTGATCGATCTACACATAAGGACCAAACTCGACAGACAAGTGTTCAGCGGAGCTCAGCACGCCTACCTCAAAGGTAGATCAGTTGAGACCGCACTATACGAGGTTGTGGGGAGTATCGAAAAGACTCTCAGCCATAAGGAATATGCTTGGGCGGCCTTCCTAGACATAGAGGGAGCCTTCAACAACGTCAGGATCGAGTCAATAACGGCCGCACTGACCAAGATTGGCACACACCCGACGGTAACCTTATGCCTAGACAGCGTTCACAGGAGCAGAACGATCAGCGCTGGTCTCGGCACCTCCTCTTCAAGGAAGACGGTCACACGAGGTACTCCGCAGGGGGTTATATCCCTCCTGTGGAACTTAGTCCTCAACGACCTTCTTCTTCAGTTGGGGAGGAGCGGATACAAAGGTTGTGGCCTATGCGGATGATCTAGTGATACTGGTAACGGGTAAGTTCCTACCTACAATCAGTGATCTTCTGAATCTGCATTGGGGAACGACCGTGAGCTGGGCACATTAAAACGGTCTGGGGTTAACCCCCAAAAGACAGAACTGGTGTTGTTCTCACGAAAATACAAATACAAATACAATACACGAAAAACTTCAAACTACCAGCAATTGGTGGAACGACGCTTGAGTTATCGAAAAAGCCAAGTATCTTGGTGTCATCCTAGACTCCAAACTCTCTTGGAAGAGAAACACGGAGGAAAGGAAGAAAAAGGCAATGGCTGCTTTCTACATCTGTAGGAAGACCTTTGGACGGACATGGACCTGGTGTGGTGGGAAGCGGCCAACACCAAATCCCACCTCGAGAACCTCCGGAAAGTTCAGCGGTCGGCATGCCTTGAGTCACTGGATCCCTCAGATCCACCCCACGGGCTGCTCTGGACACCATGCTAAACCTGGAGCCCATAGACCTCCACCTTAAGTGCAAGGCTGAGACAAAGTGCCGCGAGGCTTTCAGCCGCGCGGCGGGTTTCAAGCCATTGCCTTATGGCCACGCCACAATACTTCGTAAGGAAGAAAGTGGAACGGGCAAACGGAGCGACTACTGTGTCTCGGAGTTTTCATGGAAGAGGAATTTTAAAGGACACATACCGGAAAGAGAGGAATGGACGCGTAACGCTGCTCTTGGGCAGAACGTGCTCTCCATCTTCACTGACGGGTCAAAGACAGCCGAAGGGACAGGAGCTGGAATCTTCTCTGAAGAACTAGCAACCAACATATCCCTAAGACTACCAGACTGGTGCAGTGTATTTCAGGCGGAGATATACGCAGTATGGCAAGCGGCAAAGTTGATATACACCTTGGAGATACCTCAGAGGAACATAGCAATCTGTGTTGACAGCCAAGCTGCTATCAAAGCCCTGGTTTCCTGTAAAATCACGAGCAGACTCGTACGTGACACAGTGGACGCGCTAAACCAGATCGGAGCGCACTCAATCACACTCACGTGGGTCCCGGGTCACACCGACATCGCGGGCAACGAGAGTGCGGACGAGTGTGCCAGAAATGGATCGGCCAAGCCACTGGCGGACGCAGTCAGCGATATACGGAGGCCGCTGCGAGACATCATCTCGCAGATGATGGGTCGAGCTAGAACGAGATCAGACAGACGGTGGAACGCAACACCCAACTGTGAGATCTCTCGCTCGCTCTGGCCCCACTATGACCCTAAACGCACTAAGACTCTCCTAGGTTTCAGGAAGAGTCAGGTGCGAACACTGATGGTAGTTATAACGGGGCACTGTGTCATCGGCCACATGGCCACTAGGTACAGATTGCCCCATCATGACTTCTGCCGCAGCTGCAGGGACGAGGAGGAAATAGAGAGCATCCAGCATCTTTCTGTGGCTGTCCTTGCACTCATGGAAAGGCGTCACCGAATACTCGGCAGCGCCTTTCACGAGGACTTGATAGCCTGGCAAACATGCCTTTGGAGAGGCTGATGCTCTTTGTTGAGGCCTCGGGATGGTTCACGAAATCTCCCTAGGCGCCGGACGTAATCCCATGATGAGTGTGGCATCACAATGGGCAATTTTCTTGCCTCCGAGTGACCCTCGACTTATGTGGAGCAGCCCCTATAAACCTAACCTAACCTAACCTAACATGCCTATCGGAGGGGAAGATCCACCGAAACGGCCCTACACGCGATCACATCGATCATCGAATCGTCCCTCAGCTGCAAGGAGTATACCCTGGTAGCCTTCCTTGACATTGAAGGTGCTTTCAATAACATCGTCCCGTCCGCCATCGCGAGAGCACTGACTGACCTGGGGTTGACTCCCGGACGGTGAGTCTCATCGATCAGATGCTGCAATGCAGGACCGTTGAGGCATTACTGGGAACGTCAACATCTACCAGGTTTGTCAACAGAGGCACCCCGCAGGGCGGAGTCCTCTCGCCCCTCCTATGGCACGTAGCAGTGAATGTACTGCTGCGGGAGATAGAGGGTGGCGGATGCGTGGTGGCGTATGCGGATGACGTCGCTATAGCATTCTCTGGGAAGTTTCACAGACCCTATGCGAGTGCATGACAAGCACTCTGAAGCCCTCGATACCATGTTGTACCTTCTACCTGTAGAACTTATGGGGAAAAAGGTTGCAACACTCTCCGCCCTTAGAATGAGGGAATCCAACCTGTGGAAAACCACCACGGTTGGCCATTCGGGAATACTAATAAAACTCCTGCAACTTCCAGAGAGGACAGACTACTGCATCCCAAGTGACTACCTCTCGACGCCTTTCCAGGTATCCATCCCACACAGGGAGGACTGGGAGAGGGGCGAACCTGGACCCTGCGAACGCGATCCACTTCTACACTGATGGCTCAAAATTAGACGGCCGCGTGGGAGGGGGCGTCTTCTGCGACGAGCTCAACATCAGTCTCTGCTTCAGACTTCCGGACCACTGCAGCGTGTTCCAGGCAGAGGTCTTAGCCATAAAAGGAGGCCATTTCCATCGTCTCCAAACTTTCTTTAGACGGACACTCAGTGTGCGTCTTCTCGACAGCCAAGCGGGCCTAAAGGCTCTTGGCTTCATTTCGTCGAACTCAACGACCGTAAACGACTGTTGCAGGTCTCTAAATGAGACCACAGAGCAGCTAGATCTCTCCCTAATATGGGTCCCTGGACATAGGGACATTTGTGGGAACGATGCCGCCGACGAGCTAGCTAGGCGGGGCACTATTGAACCTCTCCTTCCGAGAGAGAGGAAGTGGCGATGCCTCTAGCTACGTGCAGGCTATTAACGCACGAGGCTTTCGAGCAAATTGCTGACAGGCGATGGCAGCTGTCCATCACATGCAGAACTTCAAAAGCGATTTGGCCAAATCGTTCGAAAAAAGCGCTCGGAAGAGCTTTATAGACTCAGCAGAGCACATTGCTCCGCCGTCACCCGAGCCATCACGAGGCACTGGCAGATCGGCACACATGCTGCACGACTGTTGATCCTCACAACGACTTCTGCAGAAGTTGTAGGGATGAGGAGGAGGAGGAGTCGGTTCACTACTTCTTCTGTCTCTGCCCGGCCCTGGGAAACCGAAGACTACGGTTCCTCGGGGCCCCTTTCCTTACAGATATTTCGGACCTTTCCGAAACCAAACCGGGACTCTGTCCAAATACATCCAAGCCACCGGATGGGACTGCCCTTAGCTCGGCACTAGGTTGCTCACCACGGTTGTGGCCAGGAGAAGGGGCTCGCGCCCATGTGGCATCACAATGGTCCACCAACTGGACCAAGTGAGCGGGGAGGTCTCTCCCTCCGCTACCGCCTTAACCTAACCTACCTAAACCCTACGGCTACTCATGCACCATGCCGGGTAACGATCCGGTTATACAGCTGTACAGAATCTACGACAACGCTTTGCCAGGAATCCAGCCATACGTGCGACGAGACAATTTGAAAGCTTGTCACAGCTGACACGGCTAGCTGCGGAGTGCGAAATCATTCACGAGCGGGAACATGAGATAACCCCCGCACCCATCCGAAGCCCACCAAGAGACACCAGGCCGGCCAGGCGCCCAGACCGAAGAGAAGGTGACTCCCACCGGACGCCAGTTCGGAGACCCCATTGGGACTCAGCGGATACATCCCGGAGACAGTCCTCCAACCCAACCGGTGCGACGGGTGAGGACGTGGCCGCTGCCGCCAGGCCACGTCGGGAAATGACATGCATCTTCGACTGACACGGATCAGCAGCAAACGACGCCTCCCCAGACCCGCGACTAAGCCCCCCACTACACGTGAACGATGGCCGGATAGTGGCGATGGTGACTATAGGAGGACAAACAACAGAGGCCACTATCGACACCGGGGCATCCCGAAGTTTCGTCAGTGCCAGCAAAAACTAGACAACAATTCCAACCTTCAAAATGCATGCGTCCGCATACGCCTTGCTGACGGCTCAGTCGGAGAGATCACACAAGTTCTACTGGTGCACATCAAGCTGGATCAACCAGAGGTCCAAATCCCACTCCTGGTCATACCAAACATGTTGGACCAAGTAATTGTCGGCATGGACTTCCTATGTGCCATCGAAACGAGATCACCGCCTCACGCCAACGCCACCGTCAGTTCTGACCAACCACGTCCATGGCACCGAAACCAGCAACAAGAAACCTAAGCCAACCGCAGCGAACATACGCCCCGACTTACCACAAAGAAAACGGCCCCCAATACCGCAACGAAGAATATGAAACCGAAACCAACCGCAGCGAATGCGAAACACCGGCCCACAACGGAAAATACGAATCCGAAACAAGCACCGGTAATCTGCAACCAAGCACACGGGAAAACGAATCCCACGGCCACTACGGAGCACCCGCGTCCTAAGCCAAACACATGGAACACACATCCCAAACACACCACGAGGATCTCACACATGAGACAAGAATCAACACACATGAACCAGGCGCTCGACACAGGAAGCCCAGGACCAAAAACTACGGGGCACACGCACCCCGAACACCTCAAGGACGACAACCAGCCCCGAACAACGACAAAGACAACGGCAGCAACAGTGCACCAACCAAACCACGAGGGAAACAGCCACGCAAATCCCCTGCTGGTCGGGTCCAACCATTGAACTAATATCCATGGAACCCTCCACTCCGGAACCGGAAACCAGCCCGATGACCCCCGAAACACCGACCGCAGCCCTGTCGTACCCACGGCCGACGCCACCCCGATCTTCGCCAACCCACTGGAGTACCTTCCGCGTACTGACGTGCCCACTAGCGCCATGCACCACGCCATGCCTAACACCACGTCCGAAATCTTCGTCGCCCAAACAAGTCGTTGCTGCGAAAACAGAGTCGTCACTGAGACCCGCCTGGCCATACATCGATCTGGAGACATTACAACCCAGGTATACCGCCAGACCCACGAAACTACGCCACTCACGGCCAACGCTACCCCGATCGTCGCCCACACAAGCGACTACCCACGTAGGATCGAATACCCTAGCGCGTTTGACACAACTATCCTCCCAGAAGACCCAAGCCAGCCAAATGACCCCGACACCCCCGATCTTACCAAACCCGGCCAAGAACTGATCTCCGATCCCTGGCCGCCAGACATAGCACCACAGATCCAAGAATTTCTGAACACAGAACTTCCAAAGTTCAATAATCTCCACGGGACCTCCAACATCGCCGAGCACACCATCGTCATGATCTATCCAAAGAACCCAACCATGATGAGGATTATCGACGAGCAAGTCGACCAATTGATCCAAGAAGGTCTCATCGAACCCTCACGAAACCCGCACAGCCCCCATCGTACTCGTACGTAAAAAGAACGGCAAATGGCGCATGTGCGTGGACTACCGACAACTCAACACTCACTCTATTCGTGACGCATACCCACCGCCCAGAATCAAGTACATCTTGGAGAGCCTACAGAACGCACGCTTCATAACCACCCTCGATCTGAAGAACGGATACTGGCAAATACCCATGGCCAACGGAAGTCGAGAAGCCACCGCCTTCACGGTCCCCGGCAGAGGTCTCTATCAATGGAAAGTGATGCCCTTCGATTACATTCTGCACCAGCAACATTCCAACGGGCCCCTGATACCGTGATCGGTGCCGACATGGAACCCTACGCATTCGCCTATTTAGACGACATTGTCGTCATCGGACGAGACTTCGAGGACCACCTACACAACCTGGCAATAGTCCTCTCCCGCCTTCGAAAAGCGAACCTGCGGATAAACGCGGAAAAGTGCACCTTTTTCCAAAGCCGGATCAAATATCTTGGTCATGTCATCAGCGAAGAAGGTATCCACACGGAACCCGACAAGATTGCTGCCGTTAAAGATCTCAAGCCACCCACGAACCTAAAGGAACTACGTCAGTGCATCGGAATGGCATCCTGGTACCGAAGATTCGTGCCAAACTTTGCTACAGTAGTCCAACCAATGTCTCAGCTACTCAAGAAGGGACCGTACTCACGCAGCAGATCGAAGGAAAGGAACGAGTCATCGCCTATGTCAGCCGACGCTTGAACCAGGCCGAAGGAAACTACTCCGCCACAGACAAGGAACGCCTCGCCGTCATTTGGGCAATCCGAAAACTACGTTGCTACCTTGAAGGATACCGGTTCGACGTTATAGCCGACCATCTCGCGCTAAAATGGCTGAATACTCTGGAAAGCCCCTACGGAAGAATAGCGAGATGGGCGCTCGAACCCAGCAGTATCAGTACGACGTCCACTACAGAGCAGGGAAAAAAACGTGGTTGCCGATGCCCTGTCCCGACAACCCTTGGAGACGCTAGCAAGAATCAAAGAGGACACAACATCTTGCCCCTGGCTCACACGACGGATTCAGCAAACCAAAGAGGAATACGATAAATACCCCGACAACGTCTTCGAGAATGGAGCACTCTACAGGCATCTGGAAGTTTCATGGAAACTTTGCGTCCCAAAACCGACGCCAAAGGGTTCTCAAGGAATGCCATGATCAGCCCACGGCAGGCCACCTCGGCATTCGGATAACCGGATAACCATCACCCGGATAACACAACGATACTATTGGCCCGGCCTATATCGCGATGTGCGGAAATACGTACGCAGCTGTTTGAGCTGCCAAAAGTTTAAGGCACTGCAACGCAAGCCCGTGGGTAGGATGCTCACCCGCAGGGCAGAGGAACCTTTTGCCACATTATGTGCCGACTTCGTAGGGCCAAAATGGGTCGAACATGTGCCCCTTAAGAAGGCTACCACCGCCACTCTAGAGCTAGATTTCCGGGAACGCATTCTCAGTCACTTTGGCGTACCAAAACGATTCGTCTGTGACAACGGAACGCAGTTCAACAGCCGCTCGTTCCGCACGTTTCTGCAAACAGCCGGCGTGAATCTGCTACACACCGCACCGTATTGCCCCCAGAAAAACCCTACGGAACGGGCCAATCGGACAGTGAAGACCATGATTGCACAACCCGTGGAGGACCATCAAAACACATGGGACGAACTCATACCTGAAATATCACTAGCAATTAACTCCAGTGTCTCGAAACAACTGGATTCAGCCCCGCCTTCTTGCTACACGGGAGAGAACCTCGCTTACCTGGAGCATTGTACGACGAAGATACACCAGGGACAGGAAGCCCTCCGACACAGCCCACACTAAGGCCACCCGACTCAAAAGAAGTATTCGCGATAGTGCGGAACAACATTCAACGGGCGAGTCAAGAACAATCCCGTCACTACAATCTCCGACGACGACAATGGCTCCCCACTGTGGGCCAACTAGTACTGATCAGACAACACCACCTCTCCAGCGCAGCCGACGGTTTCGCTGCGAAATTGGCCCCAAAATATGATGAACCATACAAAGTCAAAGGTTTCTGCGTCGACAAATATCGTCAAGTTGCAACACCCCGGAATCCGGAAACTGAAAGTCGCAAATATCAACGACCTGAAAGAGTACCACGACACGTTGGACAGCGACCCTGCTGAGGAATCAAATGACTCCAGCCGTCACATCGACCCCCGACGACGGCAAACCACCAATAGAAACGCCAAAACACGTTGGCCAGAAACTTTGCCGACTCAGCAAATAACAACAGCGGAAGATCTGTACACCCACCGAAAAGAAAGTGGGTGGGGGGGGTTTAACGAACCCTGGGACCAGGCCCCGTTACATTCATATACATATTCATATTCATAGCACTCAGTTACTTTGTCATATATATATCGATACACAAACAACACAAACACAGTACACCTTACTCTGTAAATTTCCAAGTCACACGCGCCGATCGATTTCGCGAAGTCGACACACGCGCCCCAGTTTCCCCGAATTTCAAAACTACACTCGGGTCATTTCCGGTGCAACCGAGTAAATGACCAAAGTGCCAAAATTACACTTAGCTCATTTCTCGGTGCAACCGAGGCAATGACCGGGTCGACACCACTTCCGTAACCACAAACTAGCGGACTCAGCCATCGAGATCGGCCTTAAGTAGCCCGAGCCCTCGAAACAGTGACGGCAGTCCATCGCCTATTCTAAACAGAGACGGCAGTCCATCGCCTATCCTAAACAGTACGGCAGTCCATCCGCCGCGGTTACCGACGCTACTCACGAAAAAACTCAAGAACTACCTCGAAATATAAAACCAATATAAAAACAAGAATAAATACAACTAATAAACATCAAAAACTCAACGAAGTGTCATTGTCGGTACACCATATAATAACAATAATCAATAAGTAGAAAGCAATGGAGTTATGTATGAAATGTAATTTAGTTCGTAAGGTTACGACATGAAGTCCCGCCACTGTAAATCCAAGCAACATAAGCAACATGTAACTACACGCCCGCAGCATAGCCGACAAAGCGATGCGTGGGAATAAAGCACTCGTAAATTGAACTTCGTTTCGCACGGTTTATTTGATCGCCCTTTATCGCCGCCCACAGCTCTGGTCTGTACTGCTAATTCCGCGTCTCAAGCCTAAGTAAAAGGCATCAAGCAATATAATAAAAAATAGTTTCGAATTTTCTACATGGCGCCCGAGCAGGGACCTTGCAGAACATGGACATTGAGTTGCCAACGCCCAGGGAAGTGGATTCATCCGACGACCAGGTAACAATGCCAAAGCAATAGCGGCTAAAATAATAGCGTTTAATACCTATTGGCTTGGCATTGAACAGAATTGTACATACGTTCACCTACCGTTTAACTATTCGTGATACCCGGTGTAATCGGGAAGAGTATTAGAAGGCGCCAACGACATAGTTTACCGCTCATTTCGCATTTGGTAGCATTATTTCGCATTTCGTTTCGTTCGCTGAGAAAAAACATTGACCCTTGCAGCGGTAAACTAATTTTCGCGCTCTTTAATGTACAGCATACGGTTCTCTTAAGCTTACGTTCGTGCAGTACCCTCGTCGTAACTTTGCTCTCGCAGCTTCGTGGTTATCCAACTCTCTAACTGGTGTCGCCCAGCTTGTCGTTTGTGACGAGAGCTGATCATCCGCTCTTATATTGTGCCAATCAAGTGAAACATCGTTCGCCACTTCGTTTTGGGTAGAACGCTGTTCTAATTTATGTATTTGTGTGCGCTTTGACATCTAATTTTCTAGCTGGTGTCGCCGAGCTTGTCGTATGCGCCAGAGAGCTGATTCATCCGTCTTATATTGCGCCACTCAATAAAACATCGTTCGCCACTTAGTTTTCGGGTCGAACGCTGTTTTAATTGGGAGTCGAGTGCGTTGCGCGCATTAGAATTGCGTTTGATTATTGGTTCGAACTTGGTTCAAGCTCAGTGTGTCGAGCCAACTTGGTGTTGGTTGCGTACGCTTAGCTTAGCGTTGCGCGCATTGGAATTCCAGACGTCCGTTTCGTAGGGGATCGAACGTGGGTCGAGTTTGGTTCGCCGTGACAGAGCTCGGTTGCGTTTGTTGCGTTTTGTCTGTTCTAACTGTTGCAGTCGTTGTCGCATCGAACCTAACACGTTTATACGTGGGTGTTTGAATACTTTTGCCGTACTGTCGAACATTGTTCTCATTGAACGCAGTGCATTTCCTCAGGTTATCGTCGCCTTCGCTTAGCAAGTTTGAAGTTTAGAAGTTAGGAACAGCCAACGTTGGTAATTTAATCAACATGTCTAAAGATCATGATGAAGAGAAGGCAACTGGGAGCGGAATGTGTGGAAGCACGAAGCTCACAAAATTGTATGTCAGGTTGGAGAAGATAAGCGAAGATATAAATCGAATGAGGATAGCGTTTGAGGAGGGTTCAATTTCGCTGGATCCATTACAAATCCAATGTCGTTTGGAAATATTGAACCCTATATTGAAAAGCAATGGCCCTGCAGTCCGAGATCGATCGATGTACTAGACCCAGATAATTCAGATAGGGCGGCGTTGGAAGAAACGTGTGTGTGATCACAAAGGCTCTGTACATGTCGGCAGCGGCCAACAGATCCCCCTCAATCATACATGAATTCAGCACCCACACACCACCACCCAATTTGCCAAAATTGAAGTTGCCGAAGTTCAGCGGCAAGCATGCGGATTACAAACAGTTTATTAGTCTGTTTGAAAGTTTGGTAGATTCCGACCCGTCGTTGTCCAATATAGAGATGTTCAACCATCTCATATCGTGCTTGTCCGATGAAGCCTTGGGAACCGTTAAGGCGTTCCAAATGTCAGATGCCAACCATCCAAAGGCGTTAGAAAGTTTGAAAAGGGTGTACGACAACAAGTGCTTAATATTCTTTTGAGACACTTGCCCAGTTGTTTGACATTCCTGCCGTAACCAAGCCGTCAGCGTCTGCATTGCGATCAACTATAGATACAGTGTCAGCCATTCTGGAGTCGCTTTTTATCGTTAGGAGACGAGCGAGAGGTTGCTAACGCCATGATAATACATCTGGTGTTATCCAAGGTGGACCCGTACACAAAAACAAAGTATGAGGAGCAACTGAACTACGATGAGCTTCCTTGCTGGTCGGATTGTGCAAAAATGTTGAACCGCCGGTACCAACACCTTTCAGCAGAGGAGTCATCCAAAGCGAGAGGCAAACCAAAGTTTGACATGCCGTCGACCAGCAAGAAAACCAGCAGATCGTCATTTTGCGCGAGGGCCGAAAAGTCGATCGACCCCAAGTGTGTATATTGCGGCGCCAACCATTCGATCGGAAACTGCCAGGGATTTGGGGCAATACCCGTCTTGGAGCGTTTCGAGTTCGCAAAAGGCAAGCAATTATGCATTAATTGCCTCCAATCTGGACATAGGGTATCTCAGTGCACATCCTCTAAGTGCAGAGTTTGTTCACAGAGGCATCACACCCCTCTTGCATAGATACGCAGCTCAGAGCGCAGAAAGTCAGGCAATAGGAGTACAAGCATCGTCCCATCCTGCGCAGGTGAAGCAGGCATCCAGTGAGCCCGATTATGTCATCCTTGCCACAGCAGTGGTAAGAGTTCGGGACAGATTTGGCCAAGTTCACCTAGCAAAGAGTGTTGTTGATTCGGGTTCACAGGTCAATTTCATGACAGAAAGTCTAGCGCAATCGCTAAGGTTGGCAAGGTCAACCGTTGCCTGACAGTGACATCTGTAGGCAAGTCAAGCTCGGTGTCGAGGAGTGAAGTCTCGACGACAATATACCCAGGTTAAATAACCATAGTTTCGTAGCAGATTTCTGGGTTCTTAGCAGCATTACCAATCAGCAGCCTGACAGAAGTCTGCCCATTAAGCAGTGGAAAATTCCTGCGAATGTGGAGTTGGCAGATCCAGCATTCCATCGACCTCAAAGGGTAGATATGCTGATTGGAGCAGACTCGTTCTTCGATCTGTTGTGCACAGGCCAAATAAAAACTGGGTGAAGGGGCACCATTGTTGCAAAAAGACCCTTTTAGGTTGGGTAGCTTCAGGTCGGTGCAGCAAGCTTCTGACTGAGAAGCCGCTTGCTGCGTCGCAACCTACTCACCGGAAGAAGACTCTCTATCTCAAATGGTCTAAAGACTGTGGGAGATAGATGCAACGCCAGAACAAAAACATGCTCAAACAAATTCGGCAGAGCAGCTGGCATGCGAAGAGTTTTTCAAAGCCAATGTCTGCAATTTACCGACCGGAATGTTTCAAATACCGTTGCCTTTTAAGACAGACTCAGTATCGTTGGGGTCGTCTTTCGAGGTCGCAAAACGTCGTTTCTTATCGTTAGAGCGACGAACGTTAAGAGAGTGAGCTGAGAGACATGTATCTCAGTTTCATGAAAGAATATATCGAGCTCGGCCATATGTCTCCGACAGACAACGCGATTTCGCCAGGACCACATTATTTTATACCACACCAGTGCGTCCTGAGGCCTGATAGTAGCAGTTCCACCAAGCTTCGAGTCGTTTTTGACGCGTCGAGCAAGACCACAACTGGGTGGTCATTAAACGATTTTACTTATGGTGGGACCTACTATTCAGAGGGAACTATTTTTATCACTCGTTCGATTTCGGGTGAATCGGTATGCTTTTAACGGCAGACGTTTCGAAAATGTATAGGCAAGTGGATGTGGCCGTAAAAGACCGGAATTTCCAACTCATCGTGTGGCGAGAACATCCCACCGATCAATTGCAAATTTTTCGGTTGAACACAGTTACCTATGGTACTTCCGCAGCACCTTTCCTTGCCATTCGTTGTTTGCACGAGCTCGGTGTACGCCACAGAGACACCCACAAGAAGGGTTCTGAGGTGATCTGCAGTGATTTTTATGTAGACGACATGCTGACAGGAGCCGATGACGTAGACACGCTGAAGTCGATTTGCGATCAGGAGTCTGAGATTCTTGGCTCCGGAGGGTTTCAGCTTTCGAAATGGTTTTCGAACCATCCAGGACTAATGGATGGAAACAATGAGGAGAAATCCCTATCATTCAATGATGCCGATTCGACCAAAACATTGGGGATGAGGTGGAGTCCAAGAACAGATACGTTCCGGTATCACTTGGAAGATAGCTTCACAAACTTGAATCCGACTAAGCGCACCATTCTGTCAATTAGTGCTCGACTGTTTGATCCGCTTGGGCTACTTAGTCCAATCAGCATAACAGCGAAAATTTTCCTCCAGAAGCTGTGGCAGCTTCAGCTGGATTGGGATGAAGCCATCCCAATGGCACTGCATACAAGCTGGGAGAGGCTAAAAGCTAAACTTGTGTGGTCTTGACAAAATAGCCGTGCCTCGGTACGTTATGGCTAGTGGGTGCTCGTCGATTCAAGTGCATGGCTTCGCGGACGCGTCTAGTCAAGCCTATGGGTGCTGCATTTATGTGCGAGCGCTTTTCGAAGGTCAAACGTACGTTCGATTGATCGCTGGGAAAGCAAGAGTAGCTCCCCTAAAAACAAAGACCATCCCTAGGCTCGAATTGTGCGCCGCAGCGTTATTGGCGCAATTTTGGGGCCCACGTAAAGCAAGTTTTGGAAAAGTGTCGAATCGAGAGCGTATTTTTCTGGACGGATTCAGAAATAACGCTACATTGGATTAAAACCCAACCGTCGTCACTTGCAGTATTTGTCTCAAATAGAGTAGCCATGATTCAGGAGCTATGTCAGGGCATTACGTGGCGTCATGTCCCATCGCTGTCGAATCCAGCGGACTTGGCGTCTCGCGGATGCGAAGTGCCTGAGCTCCTGGAGTCTATATGGCTAGAAGGTCCGAAATTTTTATGTGAGCCTGAGCATTGTTGGCCAGAGAACCCGCATTTTAACATCCCAGATGATGTGAAGAACCCGAGGCGAAACGGTCCGCCCAGGTTCTAATTGGCGTTGCGAACTCGTTTTCAAATGAAATATTTTCTCGTTTTTCGTCGTACCCCAAATTAGTTCGAGTTTTTGCGTATGTATACCGATTTGCTAATATCGGCAAAGAACAAGGAACGTTACAGGGAGCTAACTGCAAAGGAGTTGCAGCAATTTAGTTTAAGAGGCTGAAGAAAGGGCATACGCTGCAACCGAGCCTGCAGATGATGGCCCCTTTATCAAAAAAAAAGATCAGAGGAGGGGCGATCGTTTACACTTATTAGGGTCGGAGGAAGGCTGTTGCATGCTCCAGTGCCAATAGAGGCTAAGTTTCCGGTTCTACTTCCCGCCAAGAGTCAATTATTCGAACTCTATTTAAGGAACCTGCATTTTAAAAAATTGTCACGCCAATGCAAAGACATTAGTAAGTTTGCTGAGACAAGAGATTTGGCTAGTAAATGCACGTCGAGAATGCACTCGCATAGTAAGGAGATGCATCCACTGTTTTCGATATAAACCTAAATTGATGGGTCAGATTATGGGGAATCTTCCAGCAGACAGGTTTAGGGAAGGTCGTCCGTTCCTGATTTGCGGGGGTAGACTTTTGTGGTCCCATCAACGTCTCGCTTCGATTCGAGGTCGTCAGCCGCTCAAAATGTACATCGCGGTATTTGTGTGTTTCGCTTCAAAGGCCGTCCATTTAGAGCTTGTCCCAGACCTGTCGACTAATTGTTTTCTTTTGTCTCTAAAAGCTTCATCGCAAAGACGTGGCGTTCCGCTGAGGATGTATTCCGACAACGGGACAAATTTCGTCGGAGCCCGGAACGAGCTGCAGAGGCTTCAGGAAGCGTTCGAGGAGCAGCAGTCCAGCCTGAGGACGTTCGCGGCGGAGCAAGGGATGGAGTGGAGGTTAATCCCCCCGCGAGCATCGCACTTCGGCGGTTTATGGGAGGCGGCCGTCAAGTCGGCGAAGCTCCTGATCGTGCGGCAGGTCGCGGACGCCGCGCTCACGGAGAGCGAGGTGAGGACCGTGTTGGCCGAGGCCGAGGCCATCATGAACCCAGGCCGCTCACCCAGCCAGCACGGATCCAAACGACGGAGAGGTGCTCACGCCAGGCCACCTTTTGATCGGCCAGCCCCTTCGTTCGCTGCCGCAAGGATGCGACCCAGACGGACGGAGCAGCGGTACCACCTTTACCAAGAGGTGGCAACTACCTCCGAGCTCAAACGACGGTTCTGGCAGGCTTGGTCGAAGGACTACGTCCACAACCCGCAGGACGCAGCAAGTGGCAAACCCCAGAGGCCAACATCGAGGTCGGCGCCATGGTGGTGGTGGTCCACAACGCCAATACGCCGCCGCAGCAGTGGATCACTGGCAGGGTCACCAGCGTCGTCGTGGGAGCAGACGGCAAGGTCAGGGTGGCAGAGGTGCGAACAGGAGGGGGCGTGATTAAACGCCCAATCCATAAGTTAGCACTTTTGCCGATACGTTGAAGCCCGGCGTGCGGTCGTTCAAGGCGGCCGGAATGTCGGTACACCATATAATAACAATAATCAATAAGTAGAAAGCAATGGAGTTATGTATGAAATGTAATTTAGTTCGTAAGGTTACGACATGAAGTCCCGCCACTGTAAATCCAAGCAACATAAGCAACATGTAACTACACGCCCGCAGCATAGCCGACAAAGCGATGCGTGGGAATAAAGCACTCGTAAATTGAACTTCGTTTCGCACGGTTTATTTGATCGCCCTTTATCGCCGCCCACAGCTCTGGTCTGTACTGCTAATTCCGCGTCTCAAGCCTAAGTAAAGGCATCAAGCAATATAATAAAAATAGTTTCGAATTTTCTACAGTCATTATTTCTTCGCCGAGCGCGAACGTAAATAAAAGTAAACCCAACAACATATTACCGCACACCAAAACTCTGGTGTCAGCGCTTTCCTCGCCGAGCGCGAACAAGGTAACACAAAGACATATTAGCGCATACACCAAAAACTCAGGTGTCAACATTTGCCGTTCATCGCCAAGTGCGATTACCAAATTGCCTGCACGGTAACCAGACTCTACGCCCGCTCTACTTTCGGTCTCACGGCCAAGCCCCTTGTCCCTAAAAGTCCCAGCACATCTACAAAATTTCTTGTAGAGAACCCTGACAGACTGAGCCTACCTCAGTCTGAGATAGGTATATTACAAGTGGCGCCCGAGCAGGGACTTACTGGCAAATTTTAAGGAGATTTCAAAGCCAACTTTCTGGCAACTTTAAGGAAACTTAAAGAGAAACCTTAACACGGTTAAGGACCCACGGCCATCGAGAAAGAATAGTAGAGCTAATCGCAGAAATAAGTCCGGTACAAAATCAAATCAGCGCATCCACCCGAATCCAGTCGCGAGTGCCACCGGGAAAAAAATATACGCAGTGACCAAGTGCTAAAACAGTGGAAAGTGCCCAAAACAACGCAACGAAAAACTCAGTCCAATCACCATGGAAGCCTACGAAGACGACTCGAGCATTGATTTCCACACCAGCGAGCAACGCCAATCCAGGCGTCAGCATCGGCTGGATCTACAAGCGCCGCCGAGACGAGCTGGATGCCTTCGCCATGGAATTCGGATTTGACAACGAAGGAACTGTCGAAGAGTTGCGCAAGAACTTTGCCATATTAGTCGCCGATTCACTCCCGCCGGGTGCCTGGACTCGCTTGGCAGAACTCGAGAGACAATACGCAAGACCAGCAGGACGCTCCAAGTCCCCGTTGCCCACAACTCCAGGACCCTCAGGCAACGGAATATGGGACCCCAAAGCCGGCTTGCAAGTTCCCGCAGCCCCAGAGCCCACGCCCCGACCACCAGTGGTCACAGCCGCCGATCTTCCAAGGCCGCCCACTATGGAAACCTCCCGTTCGCCCACACAGAGAATTACCATCGATTGACGCACCCATAATCGGGCCCGACTATAACCACGTCGCACGCACAGCAGAACGCATCCGCGGATGGATGCCAGTCCAACGGAGAAGATTGTAATGATACCTATTTCAGACTGAGGTAAGCTCAGTCTGTCCAGGGTTCTCTACAAGAAATTTTGTAGTATTGCTGGAACTTTAGGGTAGGGCTTGGCCGTGAGACCGAAAGTGGAGCGGGCGTGGAGTCTTGTTACCGTGTAGGTGCTTTGGGCGATCGCACTTGGCGATGAAAGGAAAACGCTGACACCTGAATTTTGGTGTATGCGGTAATATGGCTTGTTGTGTCACCTGATTTTTTTGTGTTCGCGCTCGGCGAAGAAATGATGACACTTTGTGAGTTTTTGATGTTATTTAACTGGCTTTTATTTGTATTTTTATACCCGTACTCGAAGAGTAAAAGGGTATATTGTATTTGTGCTAAAAGTGGATGTGTGTAACACACAGAAGGAGGCGTTTCCGACCCCATAAAGTATATATATTCTTGATCAGCATCAATAGCCGAGTCGATATAGCCCTGTCTGTCCGTCCGTCTGTCCGTCTGTCCGTCAGTCCGTCTTGTTTTGTCGCCCATTGCTCGAAGGCTATAAAAGCTAGAGCAACCAAATTTTCTATACAGTCTGATATGATATCTCACTCCTAGGAAAAATTTTCCAAAATTTCCCCCGCCCACGCCCCGCCCCAACAAAGGGCGCACATCTGTGGCGTCCACAATTTTAAAGAAAACAGAAAACTAAAAATGCAGAATCATAGAGAAAGACCATATCTATCAGGAGCCCAAATCTGAATCGGATCGGATCATTAATATAGCCACAATAGAGAAAAACATACGAAAAAAATTTCGCCCCTCTCTTCGCACTCACACAAAAATCGAGTCAATTTGGTTTTTCGTACAAATGAACGCCTGATCTCAGAGACTATAAGAGCTAGAGCAACCAAACTTTCTGTCCAGACTCCTGTGATACCGGACCTGAACAAGTGTATTTCAAAATTTCGCCCCGCCCCCGCAAAAGACGAAAGTCCACAATTTTGAAGATAGGAAAAAACGAAAAATGCAGTATTGTAGAGAATGACCATATCTACCAGATTCCTGAATTGGTTCAGATCGGATCATTATTGTAGCCACAATGATCAAATGAATTTTCGGCAGCGAGCTGCCCCTGCCCCTGCAACCAAAAACAAAAATATACATTTTTATTAGGGTTGATGGCAGAAGCGGTTGCTGCTGATTCTTCTCACACTAACACTCACACTCGAACGCTCTGCCTCGTGCAGTGTACGTGTGTTGTTGCGAGAACTGATGTAGATGTAGATGACAGATGCAGCAAACAAATGTAAAATGTAAAATGTAAAAACTTATAAAACATTTAAAAATTCCACATAAATCAGATGTGAACAGACTAGGTACGGGTATAAAAGTAGAGTCGCGTTTACAGCGACTCCGTACGTTCTTTTCGTTTGTATTGTTCTCTCGGGGTTTGGTGTCGTGTAGTGGTTTCGTGTATAGTGTTCTTGCGGAGGCGATGCGACTTAGAATAGGCGATGGACTGCCGTTTTGGTTTATGATAGGCGATGGACTGCCGTGTTTTAGGATAGGCGATGGACTGCCCTGTTTTAGGATAGGCGATGGACTGCCGTTTTAGTAGAGGATAGGCGATGGACTGCCCTGATTGATCGAGGGCTCGGGCTATTTATGCCCGATCTCGAGTGCTGAGTCCGCAAGTCTGGGTGCTGGGTTGGTGTCGAGTTCTCCGGCGCGTGCTACCGACACGGTCATTGCTGCCTCGGATGCACCAAGAAATGAGCTGAGTCTAGATTTGACTCGGTTGCACCGAGAAATGACCTGAGTGTAGTTTTGAAATTCGGGGGGAAACTAGGGCGCGTGTGTCGATTTCGCAGAAATCGATCGGCGCGTGTGACTTGGAAATTTACAGAGTAAGGTGTACTGTGTTTGTGTTGTTTGGGTATCGATATATATATGACAAAGTAGCTTAGTGCTATGAATATGAATATGTATATGAATGTAACGGACCCGAGGTTCGTTACACCCCCCCCCCCTTTCTTCCGGGTGGAGCGCGGCCACCGTCGTTATCGTTGCGTTGCGGGCGTAGGGCCTCGCGGGATCCTTCCGACGTGTTTTGGCGTCTCTATTGGTGGTTCTCCGTCGTCAGGGGGTCGTTGTGATCGCTGGGGTCGTTTGCTTCCTCAGCCATGGTCGTGATCGTCGGCTCCGTGGCCCAGATGTCTGTAGAGTTCTCCATTCTCGAAAACGTAGTCGGGGTATTTATCGGGTTCTTCTTTGGTTTGCTGAATCCTTCGTGTGAGCCAGGGGCAAGATGTTGTGTCCTCTTTGATTCTTGCTAGCGTCTCCAAGGGTTGTCGGGACAGGGCATCGGCGACCACGTTTTGTTTCCCCTGCTCTATAGTGGACGTCGTACTGATACTGTTGGAGTTCGAGCGCCCATCTCGCTATTCTTCCGTAAGGGCTTTCCAGAGTATTTAGCCATTTCAGCGCGAGATGGTCTGTTATAACGTCGAACCGGTATCCCTCTAGGTAGCATCGTAGTTTTCGGATTGCCCATATGACGGCGAGGCATTCCTTGTCTGTGGCGGAGTAGTTTCCTTCGGCCTGGTTCAGGCGTCGGCTGACATAGGCGATGACGCGTTCCTTTCCTTCGATCTCCTGCGTGAGTACGGCGCCTATGCCGAGGTTGCTCGCATCGGTTTGTAGTGAAAACTTGACGTTGAAATCGGGGCAAGCAAGTACGGAGCGGTCGTGAGTAGTTCCTTTAGTTGGTCAAAGGCCGCTTGTTGACCTGCGATCCAGGTCCATGTTTGTCCTTTCTTGAGTAGTGTGAGGACCTATCTCAGGCTGAGGTAGGCTCAGTCTGTCCAGGATTCTTCCCTACAAGGAATTTTGTAGTTCGCGGGAACTTTTGGGCAGGGCTTGGCCGTGAGACCGAAAGTGGAGCGGGCGTCGAGTCTGTCTACCGTGTAGGTAGTTTGGCAATCGCTCTGGGGCGATGAAAGGGAACAAAAA
>CM019043.1:24000219-24048783 GCA_009664405.1 Drosophila bifasciata
GAGGACTAGAATCGCCTTGGAGGGCCTCTACTCCCTCGAAAAATTTGACAGATTTTGGGCCGGTTTTTTCGGATGCCGCCGCGCTGTCTCCTCTGGTGCCACTATGGGCTGATCTCAGACCCTATACAGGGCGAAAAATCGTCATTGCCGGAAGACCTTTTTCTTTTCCCCGGGCTTACCTCTAGGAACTGGTGGTGCTGCCTCTCTTCTTTTGCCTTTCCAACGTCTAGCGGTGTAATTAGCTTTTCTTAAGTGTTTTCAGCGATTTGACTACAACTCGCGATCAACGCAGACGCACTTGAAAATTCCCATCCGCATTGGACAAGCGCACAAATGACAGAGGCTGAAACCAAGCCACCCAGAAGCGGGAAATAACTAGCCTCTCTCCCAAAGGTTAATTTGACCCCGTCAAATAATCTCGGCCTTTCCCTGACCCTTTTGACTTGCCCAACCCTACTACCTAGGGGCGCTTTGGCTGCGGCTGCTCTGCTCCTCGACGACCACCAGGTGGCGCCAGGACCTACAAACCCGGTGCTGATCCAAGCGCAACCAAAGACATCATAGATAGGACACCCGGTACAACGAATTTGTCGCAGCTGAATTTGAATTCCGGAACCAGAACCCCTTTGAACATGTTCGCAATCAACATTTCTGTCACACGGACACAAATGTATGTCTGTATTGTCTTCAACTGGTTCGACTTCTGATTTGGGGTTTGGTGTTGTGGTATGTACGTAGCCATGCGTGTGTACTGAACTAAAACTTTGTTTGTATATTTTATTTATTTTCCATGTTGAAATTTTTACCTTCCCTTTCCACCAACCCCGTCTTCATTTTTTACGGCATAGTGACGGTTTTACTTGCGCTTGTCTCAAAACGATAATTTGTCTTGTTCCTTTGTATGTTTCTTTGCAAATATAGGATACAAAAAAATGATACCGATCGCACCTTCAATACTCATAATGAATATCATGTTTCGAATGTACATTCGACATGATGCCCATTATGGTATTGAATGTGCGATCGGTGTATCATTTGTTCTCTGCGTAAAACAAATTAACAATAACTGGATACAAGAATCGTTTTTCTGTGACAAGCTTCTTCAAAAACGTGTCATTACCGTAACATAAATCGAAGGTCAGGGTATGTGGATGGAAATATAAAAAGCGGACGCGGGCATGCGACGATAAATATCCTATAACTAATACTTTTAAGTTTTTGACTTACTTGGTACACACGCACATCTAAGTCGCTACAACCAGCTTGCAAACCCCATTTTTAGAGTCGAACCATGGCAAAAAAATATGTACATACATAAATATTGTACAGAAGGCACTCGTTTTTATAAATTATAAATTATAACAATGTAGACATAGATGTATGTATCATTTTACCGTGGGTTGACATGGATGTGACTTAGATTATTCGAACATGTTTTAAGGGTTCTGGGTTCCGGAATTCAAATTCAGCTGCGACAAATTTTACAGGCCGTGAACAATCTATAATGTGTTTGGTCAGTGGTGTTTCAAGGCAACCGATCTTGTAGCTGGACTGCTAACGGTGAAGTGTGGCTGGAATGCCCACAAGCGGTACATAGTATGCGCCGTCGTAAATCTGAACAGTAATTTATATTATTTATGGTGTAATAAATGTTTAAATAAAGGTGTAAAATGTAAATATGTCAACGTAGGGATTTCTAGATTTATGCCTTGCTTGTGCTTATAAGCGGACGAAGTTTCAAATGTGGATAAAATAAATGAATGGATGAATGTGGATGGATTGTTTGGCTGGTGGCTGCCAATCCACGAGGCACATATGTATGTACTTCATTTATTTGTAAGGAAGTTCAGATCATACAGACTCATGAGTCTGGCCAGGGCCCGATAATTTACAGCAAAGATTTTTTATTTGTTGCGGGACCTCGCGAACATCTACATAAATGTCGCACCTTCACTGGAATCTAAGGGCACACGTGTGGAATGTAGGGGCAAACAGGGGATATTCAGGATGAGACCCGTGCACTGTGCTTCCGCGTCAGTGCTGCGGACTGACCCCTGACAAAACAAATTAACATACAGTGGATACAGGGAGGATCAGACCCGCGTGCACTGTGCTTCTTCAGTGCCGCGGGCTATACCAAAAAATTCAGGGAAATAACTATGGGGAAGGGGGGATAATTATTTCAGTCGCCGTGCTTCCGCGTCCGGCTTCTGTAAGGTGAGGTTGGGTTTTTTGTGAATTAAATGGACTTCAGTCGTGATGGTAGGGGTCGGGGGTACTAGCATAAGCCCCAGTTCCCCAGGAGAATAAACCGTGTGAAAATTTGCTTTTATTCTTTTGTCCTTTTATTGAATCAGTCCTACGCCCTACCTATCGCACCGCTATTGCTCCCTACTCACTTTAGTGAAGCCAGCTTACACCTATCCACGGCCTGGTATTCCGAGCGGCTCGTTTTTACTCCGTGATTGCCTCGTAGTAGTTTGGGGCGGGGAGGCACGGTCGTGTGGCGGCAGGGCACGGGGTTTGTCTTCCGCGAACACGACTAAAGTCTTTTTCGGCGATCTCCCCAACTCCCCAGCTGCACTTTTTGACGCCGTTTCCCGATCGTCCCTCAGGATCGCGCTATCTCCCTCTTTTCCATGTGTGGGGGTGGGTCCACCCTCTGCTGATTCTCTCCTGAGAGTCGCTGCTCAGCCTTCGTTCCTCTGCTTGCTGCTCTGCCGTTGTGTTCTCTCGCTATCTGTATTTCGTAGCGAAGTCCTCTTCTCTGCTGCGGTCCGTTTTTTCGGACCGTGACGTATGTTTCGTTCTCTCTCGTAGGCCTGTCGCTGGGCTGCACTTTGAGCAATTCTCTCTCTGTTGTAAGTCGTTTCGGACCGTGACGTAGGTACAGCTCTCTCCGTGGTAGTGGCCTGCCTTCAGGTGCTCGTTGGTCAAGTGTGACGTCACTTGTTCTTCGCTGTGGCTGTGTGGGTAAATTAAACTGGGGCGGTTATCTTAAATGACGGGTGGTGACTGTTTCCGACCAACGGTTTTGCCCTGTGACTACGTATGACTGTTTTTCCCCTACGCGGCTTTTCGCCTCTATTTTCCACTATGTACAGCTCTTATGACAAAAAGGTGAAAGAAATAAAGACTTATGTATTTAGGGTGACTATGGAATAAACATTACGAACTATGAAAAAAAAATAATAATAAATGAAAATAGATGGTTCTACTCCCTCTATCTACATATGTACATGCCCTTGTAGGGCACTCCCTTCAATGTTGGCACCGCTACCGGACCGCACTGTGGTTGTATTGTAACGTAGTATATGGGTATTTATGTATGTAGGCATACAAAACTCGGATCAAATTTACGGAAGTAGTGGAAATAAGGCGGACGGGAAAGGGAATGGTAATTCGGAGCTGGACAACAGGTACATACATATGCAGATGGCATATACGGATGGATTTTTTGCAGCGGAATAAAAGGAATTTTTTACTTAGCTGGATGGTTCCTGCGCTGCATAGATGGATGAATCGAAAGCGATACAAACCAGAAGTTTTCCACCATTTCCATCGCAATATCTTCATTGTATCGACAAAAATCAAATGTCCTGTGAAAATACATAACTAATCATTTTGTAAAACATTTCATTTGCATGCCCTGAAATAAAACGATCCACCCCTGAAGTTTTCCACCATTTAGCACACAATATCTTCAGATATATCCATTTTATCGACAGACATCAAGGGTCCTGTGCAAAGAAGCAAGTAATCTCTGTGTAAAACATTAATTTGCATGCCCAAATATCAAATTAAGCCTCGAAAGCGATACAAACCAGAAGTTTTCACCATTTTCCATCACATTTTATCTTCAGACATCAAGGGTCAAATATCTTCATTGTATGTGACAAAAAATCAAATGTCCTGTGTAAAACGGCATTTTAAAAAAGAGAAAATTCATTGTGTCCAAAAAATCAAATTTTCATAATCTTGTAAAACATTTCAAAATGCGAATCCACCCCTGAAGTTTTCCACCATTTAGCACACAATATCTTCAGATATATTCATTTTATGGACAAAAATTACTTGTCCTGTTAAAATATGTGAATAATGTCTTTGTAAAACATGCATTTGTAAAACCCCAAATAGAAATGATCCAAGCCTGAATGGTTCCACCATTTCGCCCGCAATAACTTCTGATATATCCATTTTATAGACAGACATCAAGGGTCCTGTGCAAAGAAGCAAGTAGTCTCTGTGTAAAACATTCATTCGATTCGTTCATTCATTTGCAGATAATAGTTCCTGTTTAAAACATTAATTTGCATGTCCTGAATCGAAAGCGATACAAACCAGAAGTTTTTCACCATTTCCATCGCAATATCTTCATTGTATCCACAGAAATCAAATGTCCTGTGAAAATACATAACTAATCTCTTTGCAAAATATTAATTTGCATGCCCTGAATATAAATGGATCCACCCCTTATGTTTTCCACCATTTAGCATACAATATCTTCAGATATATCCATTTTATCGACAGGCATCAAGGGTCCTGTGCAAAGAAGCAAGTAATCTCTGTGTAAAACATTAATTTGCAGAAAAAAGTTCCTGTGTAAACATTAATTTGCATGTTCTGAATCGAAAGCGATATAATATCTTCATTGTATCCACAGAAATCAAATGTCCTGTGAAAATACATAACTAATCTCTTTGCGAAATATTCATTTGCACGCCCTGAATATAAATCGATCCACCCCTAAAGTTTTCCACCATTTAGCATACAATATCTTCAGATATATCCATTTTATCGACAGGCATCAAGGGTCCTGTGCAAAGAAGCAACTAATCTCTGTGTAAAACATTAATTTGCATGTCCTGAATCGATAGCGATACAAACCAGACGTTTTTTCCACCATTTCCATCGCAATATCTTCAGATATATTGTATTTTATGGACAGAAATCAAATGTCCTGTAAAAATACATAACTAATCTCTTTGTAAAACATTCATTTGCATGCCCTGAATATAAAACGATCCACCCTGAATTTTTCCACCATTTAGCACACAATATCTTCAGATATATTCATTTTATCGACAGACATCAAATGTCTGTGCAAAAAGCAAGTAATCTCTGTGTAAAACATTCATTTTTTGTTCCTGTTTAAAATAATTTTCATGTCCTGAATCGAAAGCGATACAAACCAGAAGTTTTTCACCATTCGGGCCGCAATATCTTCATTGTATCATTTTATGGAAATCAAATGTCCTGTGTAAATGCGTAACTAATCTCTGTGTAAAACATTCATTTGCATGCCCTGAATATAAAGCGATCCTCCCCTGAAGTTTTCCACCATTTAGCACACAATATCTTCTGATATATCCATTTTATCGACAGACATCAAATGTCCTGTGCAAAGAAGCAAGTAATCTCTGTGTAAAACATTCATTTGCAGAATAAATTGCAGATAATAGTTCCTGTGTA
Source organism: Drosophila bifasciata (assembly GCA_009664405.1). Taxonomy (NCBI): domain Eukaryota; kingdom Metazoa; phylum Arthropoda; class Insecta; order Diptera; family Drosophilidae; genus Drosophila; species Drosophila bifasciata. The sequence continues at coordinate 24,005,692 of CM019043.1, forward strand.
CAACATTAATTTTCATATACTGAATCGAAAGCGATACAAACCAGAAGTTTTCCACCATTTGGGCCGCAATATCTTCAGATTTATCCATTTTATGGACAAAAATCACTTGTCCTGTGAAAATATGTGAACAATGTCTTTGTTAAACCTGCATTTACATGCCCTAAATAGAAACGATCCAAACCTGAAGTTTTCCACCATTTAGCACACAATATCTTCTGATATATCCATTTTATCGACAGACATCAAGGGTCCTGTGCAAAGAAGCAAGTAATCTCTGTGTAAAACATTAATTTGCATGTCCTGAATCGATAGCGATACAAACCAAAGTTTTTCACCAAATCGCAATATCTTCATTGTATCGACAGAAATCAAATGTCCTGTGAAAAGACATAACTAATCATTTGTAAAACATTCATTTGCATGCCCTGAATGTAAAGCGATCCACCCCTGAAGTTTTCCACCATTTAGCACACAATATCTTCAGATATATTCATTTTATGGACAAAAATTACTTGTCCTGTTAAAATATGTGAATAATGTCTTTGTAAAACATGCATTTACATGCCCCGAATAGTAACGATCCAAACCTGAATGGTTCCACCATTTCGCCCGCAATAACTTCTGATGTATCTATTTTATCGACAGACATCAACGAAGTCCTATGCAAAGAAGCAGTTCTGTGTAAATCGTTCATTCGATTCGTTCATTCATTTGCAGATAATAGTTCCTGTTTAAAACATTAATTTGCATGTCCTGAATCGAAAGCGATACAAACCAGAAGTTTTTCACCATTTCCAACGCAATATCTTCATTGTATCCACAGAAATCAAATGTCCTGTGAAAATACATAACTAATCTCTTTGCAAAATATTAATTTGCATGCCCTGAATATAAATGGATCCACCCCTGAAGTTTTCCACCATTTAGCACACATTATCTTCAGATATATCCATTTTATGGACAGGCATCAAGGGTCCTGTTAAAAACAAAATTCATTACTAATCGTAAAACATTAACGATGAAACCTGAATGTTTTCCAAATTTGTGAAAAATCTTCAGATATATCCATTTTTATAGACAAAAATCATTGTCCTGTGAAAATACATAAATAATCTCTTTTGTAAAACATTCATTTGCATGCCCTGAATATAAAAGCGATCCACCCCTGAAGTTTTCCACCATTTAGCACACAATATCTTCAGATATATCCATTTTATCGACAGACATCAAGGGTCCTGAAAAGAAGCAAATAATCTCTGTGTAAAACATTCATTTGCATGTAAAAATCGAAAGCGATACAAACCAGAATTTTTCATTCTGAATCGAAAGCGATACAAACCAGACGTTTTTCACCATTTCTGATATATCCATCCATTTTATGGACAAAAATAACTTGTCCTGTGAAAATATGCAAATAATGTCTTTGTAAAACATGCATTTACATGCCCTGAATAGAAACGATCCAAACCTGAAGTTTTCCACCATTTAGCACACAATATCTTCAGATATATCCATTTTATCGACAGACATCAAGGGTCCTGTGCAAAGAAGCAAGTAATCTCTGTGTAAAACATTAATTTGCATGTCCTGAATCGATAGCGATACAAACCAGAAGTTTTTCACCATTTCCATCGCAATATCTTCATTGTATCGACAGAAATCAAATGTCCTGTGTAAAGGCGTAACTAATCTCTGTGTAAAACATTCATTTGCATGCCCTGAATATAAAGCGATCCATCCCCTGAAGTTTTCCACCATTTAGCACACAATATCTTCAGATATATCCATTTTATGGACAACAAACATGTCCTGTTAAAATATAAATAATCTCTTTGTAAAATCTTGCATTTACATGTTTGAATCGAAAGCGATACAGGGTCCAGTTTTTCACCACGCAATATTGCAATATCTTGAATGTAAAAAACAAATGTCCTGTGAAAATGACATCCACCATTTCATCTTTGTAAAATCTTCATATCATTTTACCATGTCCTAAATGTGAAAAGCGTCCCCATGAAAATCGAAACCATCCAAACCTGAATTTTCCACCATTTCGCACAAAAATCTTCAGATTTATCCATTTTATGGACAGAAATCAATTGTCCTGTTAAAAGATCAAATAAACCTTTGTAAAACATTCATTTTACATGCCATGAATATAAAACGATCCAAACCTGAAGTTTTCCACCATTTTAAAACACAATAATTCAGATATATCCATGAATCAAATGTCATGCAAAGAAGCAATAATCTTGACAAACATCATTTGCATGTCCTGAATGTATACAAACCAGAAGTTTTTCACCATTTTCCAACAAAAATCTTCATTGTATCCATTTTGAACAAAATCAAATGTCCTGTGAAAATACATAACTAATGTCTTTGTAAAACAAAAACATTCATTTGCATGCCCTGAATATAAAATGCGATCCAAACCTGAAGTTTTCCACCATTTAGCGCCCGCAATATCTTCAGATATATCCATTTTATCGACAGACATATGCAAAAGAAGCAATAATCTCTGTTTTAATGGACAAAAATTAGTTTTTCACCATGTCCTGAATCGAAAGCGATATAAATCATTGTATCCACAGAAATCAAATGTCCTTGAAAATACATAACTAACTTTGTAAAAATATTCATTTGCATGCCCTGAATATAAATCGATCCACCCCTGAAGTTTTCCACCATTTAGCACACAATATCTTCAGATATATCCATTTTATCGACAAAAATCAAGGGTCCTGTGAAAAGAAGCAAGTAATCTCTGTGTAAAACATTAATTTGCATGTCCTGAATCGATAGCGATACAAACCAGAAGTTTTTCACCATTTGGGCCGCAATATCTTCAGATTTATCCATTTTATGGACAGAAATCAAATGTCCTGTAAAAATACATAACTAATCTCTTTGTAAAACATTCATTTGCATGCCCTGAATATAAAGCGATCCACCCCTGAAGTTTTTCCACAATATCTTCAGATATATCCATTTTATCGACAGACATCAAGGGTCCTGTGAAAATTTTATCGACTGTGTAAAACATTAATTTGCATGTCCTGAATCGAAAGCGATCCAAACCAGAATCACCATTGTGTAAAACATTATATTGACAGAAATCAAATTCTTGTCTATTTGTGTAAAACATTTATTTGCATGCCCTGAATCGAAAGCGTTACAAACCAGAAGTTTTCCACCATTTAGCATCGCAATATCTTCAGATATATCCATTTTATCGACAGAAATCAAATGTCCTGTGAAAATACATAACTAATCTCTTTGTAAAACATTCATTTACATGCCCTGAATATAAAGCGATCAAACCCCTGAAGTTTTCCACCATTTAGCCCACAATATCTTCAGATATATCCATTTTATCGACAGAAATCAACTTGTCCTGTAAAATATTTGTAAATAATCTCTGTTTAAAAACATTCATTTGCATGTCCTGAATCGAAAACAAACCAGAAGTTTTTCACCATTTGCCCGCAATATCTTCATTGTATCCACAGAAATCAAATGTCCTGTAAAAATACATAACTAATCCTTTGTAAAACATTAATTTGCATGCCCTGAATCGAAAGCGATCCACCCCAGAAGTTTTCCACCATTTGGGCCTCAATATCTTCAGATATATCCATTTTATGGACAAAAATAACTTGTCCTGTGAAAATATGTAACTAATGTCTTTGTAAAACATGCATTTACATGCCCTGAAAAAATGAATCAAATCCTGAAGTTTTCCACCATTTAGCACACAATATCTTCAGATATATCCATTTTATCGACAGACATCAAATGTCCTGTGCAAAATAAGCAAGTAATCTCTGTGTCCAAAACATTCATTTGCACAATATCTTCAGAATATCCATTTTATTGAAAAGATAATAAGTTCCTGTGTAAAACATTAATTTGTATGTCCTGAATCGAAAGCGATACAAACCAGAAGTTTTCCACCATTTCCACACAATATCTTCAGATTTATCCATTTTATGGACAGAAATCAAATGTCCTGTGTAAAGGCGTAACTAATCTCTGTGTAAAACATTCATTTGCATGCCCTGAAATAAAACGATCCAAACCTTAATGTTTTCCACCATTTAGCAACAATATCTTCAGATATATCCATTTTATCGACAGACATCAAAGGGTCCTGAGAAGAAACTGTTTTGTGTAAAAATCTAATTTGTAAAACATTGTTCCTGTTTAACAAAACATTAATTAAATCGTCCTGAATCGAAAGCGATACAAACCAGAAGTTTTCCACCATTTCCATCGCAATATCTTCATTGTATCCATTTTATGGACAGAAATCAAATGTCCTGTGAAAATACATAACTAATGTCTTTGTAAAACATTCATTTGCATGCCCTGAATAAAAAGCGATCCAAACCTGAAGTTTTCCACCATTTAGCACACAATATCTTCTGATATATCCATTTTATCGACAGACATCAAAGGGTCCTGTGCAAAAATTAATCTCTGTGTAAAACATTAATTTGCATGTCCTGAATCGAAAGCGATACAAACCAGAAGTTTTTCACCATTTCCATCGCAATCTTCAATCTTCATTGTATCGACAGAAATCAAATGTCCTGTGAAATCAAAATAACTAATCTCTATGTAGAACATTCATTTTCATGCCCTGAATATAAAGCGATCCACCCCTGAAGTTTTCCACCATTTAGCACACAATATCTTCAGATATATCCATTTTATCGACAGACATCATGGGTCCTGTGCAAAGAAGCAAGTAATCTTGTGTAAAACCATTTGCAGAAAAAATGCAGATAATAATTCTGTGTAAAACATTAATTTGCATGTCCTGAATCGAAAGCGTTACAAATTAGCAGTTTTTCACCATTTCCATTGCAATATCTCCATTGTATCGACAGAAATCAAATGTCCTGTGTAAATGCGTAACTAATCTCTGTGTAAAACATTCATTTTGCATGCCCTGAATATAAAAACGATCCACTCCTGAAGTTTTCCACCATTTAGCACACAATATCTTCAGATATATCCATTTTATCGACAGACATCAAATGTCCTGTGCAAAGAAGCAAGTAATCTCTGTGTAAAACATTAATTTGCATGTCCTGAATCGAAAGCGATACAAACCAGAAGTTTTCGCAATATCTTCATTGTATCGACAGAAATCAAATGTCCTGATATATCCAAATCGACAAAATCACTTGTCCTGTGAAAAGATGTAAATAATGTCTTTGTAAAACATTCATTTGCATGCCCTGAATATAAAACGATCCAACCCTGAAGTTTTCCACCATTTAGCACACAATATCTTCTGATATATCCATTTTATCGACAGACATCAAGGGTCCTGTGCAAAGAAGTAATAGACTCTGTGTAAAACATTAATTTGCATGTCCTGAATCGATAGCGATACAAACCAGAAGTTTTTCACCATTTCCATCGCAATATCTTCATTGTATCGACAGAAATCAAATGTCCTGTGAAAATACATAACTAATCTCTTTGTAAAATATTAATTTGCATGCCCTGAATATAAACGATCCACCCCTGAAGTTTTTCCACCATTTAGCACACAATATCTTCAGGTATATCCATTTTATCGACAGACATCAAGGGTCCTGTGCAAAGAAGCAAGTAATCTCTGTGTAAAAAACTAATTTGCATGTCCCGAATCGAAAGCGATACAAACCAGAAGTTTTTCACCATTTCCATCGCAATCTTCAGATCTATCATTGTATGGACAGAAATCAAATTGTCCTGTTAAAATACATAACTAATCTCTTTTGTAAAACATTCATTTGCATGCCCTGAATATAAAGCGATCCTCCCCTGAAGTTTTCCACCATTTAGCACACAATATCTTCTGATATATCCATTTTATCGACAGACATCAAGGGTCCTGTGCAAAGAAGCAAGTAATCTCTGTGTAAAACATTCATTTGCAGATAATAGTTCCTGTTTAAAACTTAATTTGCATGTCCTGAATCGAAAGCGATACAAACCAGAAGTTTTTCACCATTTCCATCGCAATATCTTCATTGTATCGACAGAAATCAAATGTCCTGTGAAAATACATAACTAATCTTTTTTTGTAAAACATTCATTTGCATGCCCTGAATATAAAACGATCCCCCCTGAAGTTTTCCACCATTTAGCACACAATATCTTCAGATATATCCATTTTATCGACAGACATCAAATGTCCTGTGCAAAACGCAAGTAATCTTTGTGTAAAACATTAATTTTCATATCCTGAATCGAAAGCGATGCAAACCAGAAGTTTTTCACCATTTCCATCGCAATATCTTCATTGTATCGACAGAAATCAAATGTCCTGTGAAAAGAAATAACTAATCTATTTGTAAAACATTCATTTGCATGCCCTGAATGTAAAGCGATCCACCCCCTGAAGTTTTTCCACCATTAACCACACAATATCTTCAGATATATCCATTTTATTGACAGAAATTAAAGGTCCTGTGCAAAGAAACAAGTAATCTCTGTGTAAAACATGCATTTGCAGAATAATTTGCAGAAAAAAGTTCCTGTGTCAACAATTAATATCTTCATTGTATCGACAGAAATCAAATGTACTGTGAAAAGACATAACTAATCTCTTTGCAAAATATTCATTTGCATGCCCTGAATATAAAACGATCCACTCCTGAAGTTTTCCACCATTTAGCACACAATATCTTCAGATATATCCATTTTATCGACAGACATCAAATGTCCTGTGCAAAGAAGCTAGTAATCTCTGTTTAAAACATTAATTTGCATGTCCTGAATCGAAAGCGACACAAACCAGAATTTTTTCACCATTTCCATCGCAAAACTTCATAGTATCGACAGAAATCAAATGTCCTGTGAAAAGACTCAACAATCTCTTTGCAAAACATTCATTTGCATGAATATAATCATCCTGAAATAAAAACGATCCAAACCAGAAGAAGTTTTCCACCATTTAGCCATACAATATCTTCAGATATATCCATTTTATCGACAGAAATCAAAGGTCCTGTGCAAAGAAACAAGTAATCTCTGTGTAAAAGTAGTGGGCAGTTGTGCAAACCAGTTGTGACTCCAAAACCCAATATAGAACTTGTCAAGAGAGTTGCATTTTCTCTTCGAGTTAGAATTAATAGAAGAGAGTAATTATGGCAGAGTAGCTAGCTAAAGCTTTAATGGAAAAGTTTAGGTTTGGGCATAGCGAAGCAGTGTGGATCGGAGCAATTCATGTAAGTAAAAGCTTTGCTCGGAATCGTATGATTACTCCAAAACCCGTTAGTCTTGGTTAGAATCCGTAAGCTTGCCTAGAATCGTTTGATTACCCGTTAGTCTGGGTAGCTCTGCGTAAGCTTTCTAGAATCGTACGATTACTCCGTTAGTCTTGGTAGCTCTGCGTAAGCTTGCCTAGAATCGTACGATTACTCCGTTAATTATGAAGCCAGGGGTAAGCTTTGCCTAGCATCGTACGATTACTCCGTTGTTAGTGGAAGGTAAAGCTCCGACAGTCCCAGTAAGAGCTTATGTTAGTAGCGAAGGCTTAAGACGAACCATTACCAAAGTAAAGCTGCAGTGGATCAGTAGTGTTTTTCAACATAGTGATAACTGAGTGAATCTTGCAAGCATATACTTAATAAGGCACGTGCAAAGGTGATCTTAGTTCTGGTGACCGGAACCGATTTATTGTGTTTAAAGGAAGATAAAAGGTAGTTAAATGTTCCATGAGTGAAACCGTTCTAACCGTTTCGTGTCTTAGGGCTGGAAATCCGACTAGTTTTCTCTAAAGTGAGTGTTACCCGACTCCACAAAAGAGAAAATAAAGAACGGGAGCAGCAAAGTCCATCGACCGTTCTGGTAGCGTTGGGAGAGACCTCGGATCTCCCCAGAAACCCCAGGAACTCCAGGAACTTCAGGAACCTTACATATCATCACCAACGAAATAAACCAACAAAAACGACCCGACAAAAATTAGTGAAGTGAAGAGACAGACTGGCTGAATAAATACTTTTATGAATATCAATATGAACATATAAAGTAGGAGAGGAGGTTGAGTGAAATTAATAGAACGATGTACATGTGACTTCCCAGAAATCCATAAGCCACCCTCGTCACCCTACTCTCTTGCATATTGAGCGGGCAGCCAAAGCTCTCGGCGGAAAGTTCTCCATTACCGTCACAGTGCTTCTCAAACTGTACGAACGGACGATTGTGCCGTGCAGACCCCTATTGCAGTTGGAGAGCCATGAGATGATGTACAACCGTAGATCTCGATGACATTACATTTTTTCTCCATTAGTAGTAATCCCTTCTAAAAGATTATATTGGTTCTTTATTATCTAGATATAAGATAGAAAGAAATCCCTTTGTAAGTTACCAATCAGCGCAACACGGGTATGGAAAGAATGAAATCTCCATTTGATTCGAATTAGAAGCCAAGACCGGTATAATTATAATTTCTCTCTTTTCCTCAGAATATGTTTCTGCGTCGCCCCTTGAGCTCAACGGATGCGCTGGACAGTTTTTTTATTAAAGTATGAGTGAGTAAACGAGCTCCCTTAAAACGATGGTCTCGCCTGGTCTATAATATACCCATGTCTTGAAAACTTCTATTTCTATATTTTGGTGTAAATTACCTGAAAAGCGATTAGATTTGTAGCCATTCTTTCAACCTTTCATTCTTACGATATCAATATTAGAATTGTTTCTTTTCATATTTATATTCTTTACCCCGATATTAGTCTTATATATCTATATATATGCTTAGAGCTAAATATAAGTTTCTCTTAACCTATTCTTTTCCTACCCTATATATATGTATATTTTTTTTTGTTTTGAAACAAAACCTATACTTTTTGGATAACGACCTGAAGTCAAAACTCGATAATATGGAATTATTAAATGAATATTACTAGATAAAAATGAAATATTAAATCTGTTGCGTTTGTCCTAAGTAGAGCATGATTAAGTCCGAACTACTGTAGAGAGATACACTTGCTAAGGGTATGCCGTCAGATAGAAGGTATACAAAAGGTAGGGAGGGTAGAGAGGGTCAAGGTCATCTGATTTCCCCGACATTAACGGAATATAGCCATACTATTTGTCGGTAGTCCCATAATCCATCCATTGACATTTCGAAGCTTTTAATGTTATAGTTTGAGTGTTCCTTCTGAACGTTGCATCACGTGTACCTAAAATATCTGTGCAAATGTGTTCGTATGGCACATAGGGGAGTAAGAAAGATCCCACGACATTCCGGCGAGCTAGTTAGAGCATAGCTAGAGGTACACATTCCGAAACCCTGCTATACCATTGGTGTACGACCACCCGAATCGTAGGTGCCAGCAACATCGGTACTTACTATCTCACACCAATTAATTCTGCACATTACATAGATTGGCGCCCAACGTGGGGCCAGAGTTAACAAGAAAAGCTAGTTACTGCTGGTTTAAACCCCAAAATTAAGCTCTTTGTATAACCCAACATCAAAATTAACAGTGTCCCTATTCTACTACGGTAACGGAGGTTATTGATGGAATTTTGGTTATAGATTCTGAGATTCGGAAGAGCCAACTAAATATAATCCGACAGTCAGTAAGAGGAAGACAACAACCATTTTGTAAAGGCTGCCGAAGTTAATTTATGAATATACGACAGCTGTTCACAAATGCGGACAGGTCGGCCAAATTATCAGCGGAGAAGCCCCAAGCGTTTATGAAGGATGGGTAATGATGGTTTTCGGAAGTCTGGTCTTTAGATATAGATTTAGAGGTTAGCCATAGCCAAATTTACCTACCCATATAAACATTCCATAGCCCAACTTAGAGTTCATTAAGGCTATATTCCGTTGACAAGAAATAGTGTAGACAGAGAACGGACAGAATCATGCTTGAAAAGGGACAAACTTGTATTTTTTTTGATAAGCGAATATAAGCTACGGTTCTATAGTAGGAACTAAGATAATTAGTGAATAATACAGTTAGTAAAGTAAATTGTGAATAACATGCCAGTACAACGTACCCCAGGGGGTATGGCGTCAGGAGGCGTGGACGAAGAGCTCTGCGGTATATGTCAAGAAGCACTAAGGAGAAATCGATTAATATGTACGGCGTCCTGTGGTCACCGATACCATGATACCTGTATGCAAGTATACGTTAAAAACAACAAGATTTGCCCAATTTGTAAGGTGGAGTTTAATCCAGAAGAACTTTCTTTCGAGGAGAACACTCTAGCTGCCGAACTACCACCTGGTGTGAGTTCGGGAATATTGCCGTTAGACATTAGATCTAATCGAGAGTCCAATTCTCCAGACAGAAGACATCAAGGGTCAAAAGGGGCTAAGCCAAAACGAGGACGTGGAACTGCGTCGTATAGGGGAATACAGACTAGGGCACAGACTCAACAATTTAGAGATCATTCATTGGGTAGTGCCAGTCAACGATCCGAAGGAGATATTCCGGAAAGTACCATGGAGGTCATTCAGGCTCTTATAAAAGGCCAACAGAAGGACATGATGTTGGAACTGAGTTCGTTCATCCAGAAGTCGATCGAAGATAGTCTACGGGGACAGTTAGGTAGGATGACCTTAGCGTCCGAGGGTACACCGGTGCAAACTCAAAGACCAAATACCGAACCGAACGTGTCAATAAACTCATCGTCTGTAGCCAAAGGAAGGGAAATGGGAACACCGAACCCAAATGTCTCTATTAGGGCAATAGATCATGGGAAGGCTGCCAATGTCTTGGCCAGTTGGCGACTAAAGTTTGACGGATCTAAAGAGGCTATGCACGTCGACGAATTCCTTTACAGAGTTCGTTCCCTGACAGCTGCTACCTTAGCTAATGATTACGGGTTGCTCTGTGACAATATGCATCTGCTTTTTAACGGCTAAAGCGAGTGATTGGATTTGGAACTTTCATAGGAAGAACCCGCAGTTTTCTTAGCAAGCTTTTTCGATATCGTTTAGACAACGATTTGACGACGTTAAAGACGATTTCGACCTGTGGGAGTTGATAAGGAAACGCCATCAGAAAAGAGAGCGAATCTTTTGTTGATTACCAGACGGCCATCGAAGAATTAATATCTAGACTTTCCCACGAGGTTAGTGAACATAAGTTGGTAGATATATTGAAGCGGAATTCGAAACCGGCTCTCCGATATGAACTCTTGCATCTCAAGATCAGTGATCGAAATGACCTAAGGGAAGAAGTTCGCAAACATGAAAACTTCTGTAAGGACAACAATAGTTCCTTTCCACGAAGTAAATTCGGTAAGCCGAATGTGTCGGAAATAATTACTGATGACGAAGATATAGAAGAAGAAAGTGTTTCGCAGCTATATCGTAAGAAATTAGTCTGCTGGAACTGCGATCAAGATGGACATCGCTTCGATGATTGTTTGGGAGAAAGGCGAGTTTTCTGCTATGGATGTGGTGCAAAGGATGTTTATAAACCTCGATGTCTCAAATGTAACCAAGCGAAAAACTCGAAACGGATGTACCGAAAGAGGCCCAGTCAGTACATCCGACCAAGAACATCCACTAGCTAATAGTATAACAACTACCTTAAAAGGGCCCTCTAAAAGTGTAGTTGACTTAAAACCGGATATACGACTTCACACCGCTTGTGCAGGTAGGGATGTAGCTACACAAACGATGAAGTGGGAAGAGGAGAATTTAGAAGAGATGAATATGTTATTTAAATGTATAGCTAAGCCTCAAACGATCGACTATTCGAAGGAGAGCATTCTGGAAAATGGTACGGTCTGTACGGAAACGTTTTGTCTCCGCAGTTATTCTGAGTACAGATAACCGATTATACACGGAGGTAAAGATTGAAGGTCAAAGCTATAAAGCCTTATTTAAATTCGGTAGTTACCATTAGTTGTTTAGGTTCGAGAAGCGGATCTCCCAAGAAAAAAAGTGAAAAGAGGCCCATCTTACAAAATGAAGGAGATATAGCCTACGTAGTCGGAAAAAAGAGTTTAAAGTGGGAGAACCTGTACTGGCCTGAATAAAACTTTTCAAACCAAATGCCATCAAAAAATTTAGTGCAAAGTTGGCACCAGTTTTTAACGATGTACATGTGGTATCCAGAAGAGTAGGCACCCTCCTATTATCAGCTGAGGAATGAACAGGGGAAAGACTTAGGGATATTTCATCTTAAGGACATACAAGTTAAACACTAAATAACTGTCCCTTCTTCTGTTTAAACTTCGACAGTAAATACTAGCTCTTCCTCAACTGTGGTGTAGTGGGCAGTTGTGACTCCAAAACTGTAGTGGGCAGTTGTGACTCCAAAACCCAATATAGAACTTGTCAAGAGAGTTGCATTTTCTCTTCGAGTTAGAATTAATAGAAGAGAGTAATTATGGCAGAGTAGCTAGCTAAAGCTTTAATGGAAAAGTTTAGGTTTGGGCATAGCGAAGCAGTGTGGATCGGAGCAATTCATGTAAGTAAAAGCTTTGCTCGGGAATCGTATGATTACCCGTTAGTCTCCATTAGATGCGTAATTTGCCTAGAATCGTATGATTACCCGTTAGTCAGAATATGTTTCTGCGTAAGCTTGCCTAGAATCAACGATTACCCGTTAGTCTTGGTTTTTATCTGCGTAAGCTTGCCTAGAATCGTACGATTACCCGTTAATTATGAAGCCAGGGGTAAGTTTTTGCCTAGCATCGTACGATTAATTTCCGTTGTTAGTGGAAGGTAAATATTCTTGACAGTCCCAGTAAGAGCTTATGTTAGTAGCGAAGGCTTAAGACGAACCATTACCAAAGTAAAGCTGCAGTGGATCAGTAGTGTTTTTCAACATAGTGATAACTGAGTGAATCTTGCAAGCATATACTTGTTTAAGGCACGTGCAAAGGTGATCTTAGTTCTGGTGACCGGAACCGATTTATTGTGTTTAAAGGAAGATAAAAGGTAGTTAAATGTTCCATAAGTGAAACCGTTCTAACCGTTTCGTGTCTTGGGCTGGAAACCGACTAGTTTTCTCTAAAGTGAGTGTTTTGAAGATCCACAAAAAAAGAGAAAATAAAGAACGGGAGCAGCAAAGTCCATCGACCGTTCTCCAAGCGGTGGGAGAGACCTCGGATCTCCCCCAGAAACCCCAGGGACTCCAGGAACTTCAGGAACCTTACATATCATCACCAACGAAATAAATCAACAAAAACGACCCGACAAAAATTAGTGAAGTGAAGAGACAGACTGGCTGAATAAATATTTTTTATGAATATCAATATGAACATTAAAGTAGGAGAGGAGGTTGAGTGAAATTAATAGAACGATGTACATGTGCCACGCCCAGAAATCCATAAGCCACCCTCGTCACCCGACTCTCTTTGCATATTGAGATGGGCAGCAAAAAGCAGTATCGGCGGAAAGTTCTCCATTACCGTCACAGATTCCCGAAACTGTACGAACGGACGATTGTGCCGTACAGACCAAATGAATTTGCAGTTGGAGAGCCATGAGATGATTAAGTCTTCTAAAAGATTATATTGGTTCTTTATTATCTAGATATAAGATAGAAAGAAATCCCTTTGTAAGTTACCAATCAGTGCAACACGGGTATGGAAAGAATGAAATCTCCATTTGATTCGAATTAAAAGCCAAGACCGGTATAATTATAAAAATTTTTCTTTTCCTCAGAATATGTTTCTGCGTCGCCCCTTGAGCTCAACGGATGCGCTGGACAGTTTTTTATTAAAGTATGAGTGAGTAAACGAGCTCCCTTAAAACGATGGTCTCGCCTGGTCTATAATATACCCATGTCTTGAAAACTTCTATTTCTATATTTTGGTGTAAATTACCTGAAAAGCGATTAGATTTGTAGCCATTCTTTCAACCTTTCATTCTTACGATATCAATATTAGAATTGTTTCTTTTCATATTTATATTCTTTACCCCGATATTAGTCTTATATATCTATATATATGCTTAGAGCTAAATATAAGTTTCTCTTAACCTATTCTTTTCCTACCCTATATATATATATGTTTTTTTTTTGTTTTGAAACAAAATCTATACTTTTTGGATAACGACCTGAAGTCAAAACTCGATAATATGGAATTATTAAATAAATATAACTAGATAAAAATGAAATATTAAATCTGTTGCGTTTGTCCTAAGTAGAGCATGATTGAGCCCGAACTACTGTAGAGAGATACACTTGCTAAGGGTATGCCGTCAGATAGAAGGTATACAAAAAGGTAGGGAGGGTAGAGAAGGGGTTCAAGGGTCATCTGATTTCCCCGACATTAACGGAATATAGCCATACTATTTGTCGGTAGTCCCATAATTCATCCATTGACATTTCGAAGCTTTTAATGTTATAGTTTGAGTGTTCCTTCTGAACGTTGCATCACGTGTACCTAAAATATCTGTGCAAATGTGTTCGTATGGCACATACGGGAGTAAAAAAAGATCCCACGACATTCCGGCGAGCTAGTTAGAGCATAGCTAGAGGTACACATTCCGAAACCCTGCTATACCATTGGTGTACAACCACCCGAATCGACCACCCGAATCGACCACCCGAATCTCACACCAATTAATTTTGCACATTACATAGATTGGCGCCCAACGTGGGGCCAGAGTTAACAAGAAAAGCTGGTTTAAACCCCAAAATTAAGCTCTTTGTATAACCCAACATCAAAAATTAACAGTGTCCCTATTCTACTACGGTAACGGAGGTTATTGATGGAATTTTGGTTATAGATTCTGAGATTCGGAAGAGCCAACTAAATATAATCCGACAGTCAGTAAGAGGAAGACAACAACCATTGTGTAAAGGCTACCGAAGTTAATTTGCGAATATACGACAGCTGTTCACAAATGCGGACAGGTCGGCCAAATTATCAGCGGAGAAGCCCCAAGCGTTTATGAAGGATGGGTAATGATGGTTTTCGGAAGTCTGGTCTTTAGATATAGAGGTTAGCCATAGCCAAATTTACCTACCCATATAAACATTCCATAGCCCAACTTAGAGTTCATTAAGGCTATATTCCGTTGACAAGAAATAGTGTAGACGGAGAACGGACAGAATCATGCTTGAAAAGGGACAAACTTGTTTTTTTTTTTTGATAAGCGAATGTAAGCTACGGTTCTATAGTTAGGAACTAAGAGAATTAGTGAATAATACAGTTAGTAAAGTAAATTGTGAATAACATGCCAGTACAACGTACCCCAGGGGGTATGGCGTCAGGAGGCGTGGACGAAAAGCTCTGCGGTATATGTCAAGAAGCACTAAGAAGAAATCGATTAATATGTACGGCGTCCTGTGGTCACCGATACCATGATACCTCTATGCAAGTATACGTTAAAAACAACAAGATTTGCCCAATTTGTAAGGTGGAATTTAATCCAGAAGAACTTTCTTTCGAGGAGAACACTCTAGCTGCCGAACTACCACCTGGTGTGAGTTCGGGAATATTGCCGTTAGACATTGGATCTAATCGAGAGTCCAATTCTCCAGACAGAAGACATCAAGGGTCAAAAGGGGCTAAGCCAAAACGGGGACGTGGAACTGCGTCGTATAGGGGAATACAGACTAGGGCAAAGACTCAACAATTTAGGGATCATTCATTGGGTAGTGCCAGTCAACGGTCCGAAGGAGATATTCCGGAAAGTACCATGGAGGTCATTCAGGCTCTTATAAAAGGCCAACAGAAGAACATGATGTTGGAACTGAGTTCGTTCATCAAGAAGTCGATCGAAGATAGTCTACGGGGACAGTTAGGTAGGATGACCCTAGCGTCCGAGGGTACACCTGTGCAAACTCAAAGACCAAATACCGAACCGAACGTGTCAATAAACTCATCGTCTGTAGCCAATTGAAGAGAAATGGGAACACCGAACCCAAATGTCTCTATTAGGGCAATAGATCATGGGAAGGCAGCTAATGTCTTGGCCAGTTGGCGACTAAAGTTTGACGGATCTAAAGAGGCTATGCACGTCGACGAATTCCTTTACAGAGTTCGTTCCCTGACAGCTGCTACCTTAGCTAATTATTACGGGTTGCTCTGTGACAATATGCATCTGCTTTTAACGGCTAAAGCGAGTGATTGGATTTGGAACTTTCATAGGGAAGAACCCGCAGTTTTTCTTAGCAAGCTTTTTTCGGTATCGTTTAGACAACGATTTGACGACGCTAAAGACGATTTCGACCTGTGGGAGTTGATAAGGAAACGCCATCAGAAAGAGAGCGAATCTTTTGTTGATTACCAGACGGCCATCGAAGAATTAGTATCTAGACTTTCCCACGAGGTTAGTGAACATAAGTTGGTAGATATATTGAAGCGGAATTCGAAATCGGCTCTCCGATATGAACTCTTGCATCTCAAGATCAGTGATCGAAATGACCTAAGGGAAGAAGTTCGCAAACATGAAAACTTCTGTAAGGACAACAATAGTTCCTTTCCACGAAGTAAATTCGGTAAGCCGAATGTGTCGGAAATAATTACTGATGACGAAGATATAGAAGAAGAAAGTGTTTCGCAGCTATATCGTAAGAAATTAGTCTGCTGGAACTGCGATCAAGATGGACATCGCTTCGATGATTGTTTGGGAGAAAGGCGAGTTTTCTGCTATGGATGTGGTGCAAAGGATGTTTATAAACCTCGATGTCTCAAATGTAACCAAGCGAAAAACTCGAAACGGGATGTACCGAAAGAGGCCCAGTCAGTACATCCGACCAAGAACATCCACTAGCTAATAGTATAACAACTACCTTAAAAGGGCCCTCTAAAAAGTGTAGTTGACTTAAAACCGGATATACGACTTCACACCGCTTGTGCAGGTAGGGATGTAGCTACACAAACGATGAAGTGGGAAGAGGAGAATTTAGAAGAGATGAATATGTTATTTAAATGTATAGCTAAGCCTAAACGATCGACTATTCGAAGGAGAGCTTTCTGGAAAATGGTACGGTCTGTACGGAAACGTTTTGTCTCCGCAGTTATTCTGAGTGAAGATAACCGATTATACACGGAGGTAAAGATTGAAGGTCAAAGCTATAAAGCCTTATTAAATTCGGGGGCTACCATTAGTTGTTTAGGTGCGAGAGCGGCTACTTCATTAACACACCACCCAAAAATCTCAAGTGTTTAGGAACCATACGCACGGCCAGTAACGAAGCTTGTTCAGTAGTGTCTAAATTAGTGGTTCCCATTGAATTTCGTGGAAAGATTAAGGAAGTAGAATTCTTTATCATACCAGGATTAAAGCAAGATGTTTACCTAGGAGTCGACTTTTGGAAAGACTTCGGTCTATTATCTCAACTTTTGACAGAAGATGAAATGGTTAACTCTTTGGAGACCAAAGATGATACAGAAACAAAAAGGAAATTCCCAGAATGCATTCGCTAAGCGTGGAGCAAAGAAAAAGACTAGATGCGGTGATAAATACTTTTCCGTCGTACGAATGCGAGGGACTCGGTCGAACTCACCTCATACAACATTCAATGGTGATTAACGCCGAAGTTCCCGTCAAGCAACGTCATTGGCCCATTTCACCAGCTAAGGAGAAGGTGATGTTCGAAGAAGTAGAAAATGATCCAGCTGGGAGTTAACCTTCAAATAGTCCATGGAGTAGCAATTGGGTACTCGTGAAAAAAGGGAATAAGAATAGACTATGCCTTGATTCTCGGGAGATTAACAAATATACGCGGAAAGATGCATACCCTCTACCCCATATTGATGGAATACTCAGTCGACTACCCCCAGCCAAATACATTACTGGGCTCGATATGAAGCACGCGTACTGGCAAATTCCCCTAGAGGAATCTTCCCGGCAGTACACAGCGTTTACTATACCCAACCGTCCACTATATCAATATACGGTTATGCCTTTTGGTCTTACAAATGCCGCACAGACGCTCTGTCGTTTGATGGACAATGTAATACCTGCTAGTTTGCGTACGAGAGTTTTCGTATAATTCGATGATTTACTCATTTTATCCGAAGATTTCGATTCACACCTAATGTTACTTAGAGAAGTAGCCGTGCACCTACGAAAGGCTAATCTGACAATAAATATTGCCAAGTCGCACTTTTGTGTGCGTGAGATTAAGTATTTAGGGTTCATCATAGATGGATACGGCCAGGTAAAGACGGATCAAGCAAGATTGAAGCTATAAAAAGAATTTCCGGTTCCTAAGACGGTGAAGCAATTGAGACGATTTCTCGGCCTTGTGGGGGTGGTACCGTCGTTTTGACACAATTACGCTACGATTAGTTGTGCCCTCACGGAACTATTAAAAAAAACCGAAAGCATATGCGTGGAATCCTTTCGCTAACAAGGCCTTCGAAGAACTTAAGCAGTGCTTAACGTCTGCTCCTATTTTGTCTACTCTGATTTCTCGAAACTTTTTTTTTTGCTTTTATGCGACGCTAGTACGGTAGGGATTGGTTGTGTATTAGCTCAGAAGAATGAAAAGTTGAAAAATTACCTATAGCATTCATGTCCGAGAAGTTATCAAAAGCCCAAAAACTACTTAGTTACGGAGTTAAAATGCTTAGCGGTGATAAAAGGAATCAAAAGTTTCGTGCTTATATAGAAGGTCAAGCGTTTGAGGTTATTACGGACCATGCGTCGTTACAATGGCTAATGAGGCAAAAGGAGTTGTCAGGTAGATTAGCTCGATGGGCCATAAAACTACAGGGATTTATTTTCCAAATTACGCACCGAAAAGGGTCCCTAAACGTGGTAGCCGATGCTTTATCGCGTAAAGATGAGGTTTTCGTTTCGAGGTGGAAGAACAGGGTCCCATAGTCGATCTGAACGCCGTAGAATTTAAATCACCAGAATATATGAGCCTAATTGATAATATTCGTGCTCATCAAGACAAATTGACAGACCTGAAAATTCTCAATGATTTTATCTATAAAAGAACCGAACCTGATCAAGGGAATGGTGGCTTAGATAATCTACCTTGGAAATTATGGATACCTAGGGAAATTACACAAGAAGTAATCACTCGGGCCCATGATCCGCCTAATGCCGCTCACAGTGGCGTGGGGAAAACAATCGAAAAAATTAAAAGATATTTGTTCTGGCCAAAGATGAATAAACAAATACGCGAATACGTAACTCATTGTGAAGTTTGTCGGCACACGAAACATCCGAACATGTTTTGAAACCGCCAATGGGAAAACCCATGGCATCTGATCGTCCGTTTCAAAAACTTTTATATGGATCTTCTGGGTTCGTATCCCCGATCCAAGAAAGGGAATATTGGTCTTCTTATTATCGTAGATCACTTCACAAAATTTCATTTCCTGTGTCCACTGAGAGTTTTTACTTCGAATCGGGTGTGCGAATACCTAGAAAACAGTCTATTCTGTACATTTGGAGTACCTGAGGTAATATTAACAGATAACGGATCTCAATTCGTTTCTGGGGCGTTTCAGGCGTTTCTTACTCGCTTTGGAATACAACATATTCGTAAGGCAATATATTCACCGCAGGCGAACGCCAGTGAGAGGTTGAATAGGTCGGTGTTAGCAGCTATAAGAGCTTACATAAGCCAAGATCATTCCACATGGGACACTAAGCTACCAGAAATAAGTTCAGCTCTCAGGTCCAACGTTCACCAAAGTACGGGGTATTCCCCCTATTTCCTAACATTTGGGCAAAATATGGTTCTAAATGGCACTGACTATGAGTTGCTTCGCCGTTTTAAAACTCTTATCGGATGATACTCGAATTAGTTATACGGAAGCGTTACAAACTATTCGAGAAGCGGCCAAGAAAAAAGTGAAAGAGGCCCATGAACAAAATGCAAGGAGATATAATCTACGTAGTCGGAAAGTAGAGTTTAAAGTGGGAGAACCTGTACTGGCCCGAAACTTTTGTCAAAGCAATGCCATCAAAAAATTTAGTGCAAAGTTGGCACCAGTTTTTAATTCGGCTGTGGTATCCAGAAGAGTAGACTCCTCCTATTATCAGCTGATGAATGAACAGGGGAAAGACTTAGGGATATTTCATCTTAAGGACATACAAGCTAAACACTAAATAACTGCCCTTCTTCTGTTTAGGCTTCGACAGTAAATACTAGCTCTTCCTCAACTGTGGTATAGTGGGCAGTTGTGACTCCAAAACCAATATAGAACTTGTCAAGAGAGTTGCATTTTTCTCTTCGAGTTAGAATTAAGAGAAGAGAGTAATTATGGCAGAGTAGCTAGCTAAAGCTTTAATGGAAAAGTTTAGGTTTGGGCATAGCGAAGCAGTGTGGATCGGAGCAATTTATGTAGGTAAAAGCTTTGCTCGGAATCGTATGATTACTCCGTTAGTCGTGGTAGTTCTGCGTAAGCTTTGCCTAGAATCGAACGATTACTCCGTTAATTATGAAGCTAGGGGTAAGCTTTGCCTAGCATCGTACGATTACTCCGTTGTTAGTGGAAGGTAAAGCTCCGACAGTCCCAGTAAGAGCTTATGTTAGTAGCGAAGAGTTTAGACGAACCATTACCAAAGTAAAACTGCAGTGGATCAGTAGTGTTTTTTCAACATAGTGAAAACTGAGTGAATCTTGCAAGCATATACCTAATAAGACACGTGCAAAGGTGATCTTAGTTCTGGTGACCGGGACCTATTTATTGTGTTTAAAGGAAGATAAAAGGTAGTTACATGTTCCATAAGTGAAACCGTTCTAACCGTTTCGTGTCTTAGGGCTGGAAATCCGACTAGTTTTCTCCATAGTGAGTGCTACTCGACTCAACAAAAGAGAAAAAAAAAGAACGGGAGCAGCAAAGTCCATCGACCGTTCTGGTAGCGTTGGGAGAGACCTCGGATCTCCCCAGAAACCCCAGGAACTCCAGGAACTTCAGGAACCTTACATATCACCAACGAAATAAGCCAACAAAATCGACCCGACAAAAAATAGTGAAGTGAAGAGACAGACTGGCTGAATAAATACTTTAATGAATACCAATATGAACATATAAAGTAGGAGAGGAGATTGAGTGAAATTAATAGAACGATGTACATGTGAATTCCCAGAAATCCATAAGCCACCCTCGTCACCCTACTCTCTTATGTATGGAGCGTGCAGCCAAAACTCTCGGCTGAAAGTTCTACATGACCGTCGCAGTACTTCTCAAACTGTACGAACAGACAATTGTGCCGTGCAGACCCCTATTGCAGTTGGAGAGCCGTGAGATGATGTACAACCGTAGATCTCGATTTTTTTTAGACATTACATTTTTTTTTCTCCATTAATAGTAATCCCTTCTAAAAGATTATATTAGTTCTTTATTATCTAGATATAAAATAAAAGAAAACCTATATAAGAAGTTGTCTGTAATGAGAATTTAGCCAGAAAGAGAAAGAGAAACGATAGAAAGAAAATGCCTTTGTAAGTTACCAATCAGCGCAACACGGGTATGGAAAGAATGAAATCTCCATTTGATTCGAATTAGAAGCCAAGACCGGTATAATTACAATTTCTCTCTTTTCCTCAGAATATGTTTCTGCGTCGCCCCTTGAGCTCAACGGATGCGCTGGACAGTTTTTTTTATTAAAGTATGAGTGAGTAAACGAGCTCCCTTAAAACGATGGTCTCGCCTGGTCTATAATGTACCCATGTCTTGAAAACTTCTATTTCTATATTTTGGTGTAAATTACCTGAAAAGCTATTAGATTTGTAGCCATTCTTTCAACCTTTCATTCTTACGATATCAATATTATAATTGTTTCTTTTCATATTTATATTCTTTACCCCGATATTAGTCTTATATATCTATATATGCTTAGAGCTAAATATAAGTTTCTCTTAACCTATTCTTTTCCTACCCTATATATATGTATATTTTTTTTGTTTGTTTTGAAACAAAATCTATACTTTTGGATAACGACCTGAAGTCAAAACTCGATAATATGGAATTATTAAATGAATATTAATAGATAAAATGAAATATTAAATCTGTTGCGTTTGTCCTAAGTAGAGCATGGTTGAGTCCGAACTACTGTAGAGAGATACACTTGCTAAGGGTATGCCGTCAGATAGAAGGTATACAAAAGGTAGGGAGGGGTAGAGAAGGGGTCAAGGTCATCTGATTTCCCCGACATTAACGGAATATAGCCATACTATTTGTCGGTAGTCCCATAATTCATCCATTGACATTTCGAAGCTTTTAATGTTATAGTTTGAGTGTTCCTTCTGAACGTTGCATCACGTGTACCTAAAATATCTGTGCAAATGTGTTCGTATGGCACATACGGGAGTAAGAAAGATCCCACGACATTCCGGCGAGCTAGTTAGAGCATAGCTAGAGGTACACATTCCGAAACCCTGCTATACCATGGGTGTACGACCACCCGAATCGTAGGTGCCAGCAACATCGGTACTTACTATCTCACACCAATTAATTCTGCACATTACAATCGCAATATCTTCATTGTATAGACAGAAATGAAATGTCCTGTGAAAAGACATAACTAATCTCTTTGCAAAATATTCATTTGCATGCCCTGAATATAAAGCGATCCACCCTTGAAGTTTTTCCACCATTTAGCACACAATATCTTCAGATATATCCATTTTATCGACAGACCTCAAATGTCCTGTGAAAAGAAACAAGTAATCTCTGTGTAAAACATGCATTTGCAGAATAATTTGCAGAAAAAAGTTCCTGTGTCAACATTAATATCTTCATTGTATCGAGAGAAATCAAATGTCCTGTGAAAAGACATAACTTATCTCCTTGCAAAATATTCATTTGCATGCCCTGAATATAAAGCGATCCACCCCAGAAGTTTTCCACCATTTAGCACACAATATCTGCAGATATATCCATTTTACCGACAGACATCAAATGTCCTGTGCAAAGAAGCTAGTAATCTCTGTGTAAAACATTCATTTGCAGAATAATTTGCAGAAAAAAGTTCCTGTGTCAACATTAATTTGCATGTCCTGAGACGAAAGCGATACAAACCAGAAGTTTTTCACCATTTCCATCGCAATATCTTCATTGTATCGACAGAAATCAAATGTCCTGTTAAAAGACATAACTAATCTCTTTGCAAAATATTCATTTGCATGCCCTGAATATAAATCGATCCACCCCAAAACATTAATTTTCATATACTAAATCGAAAGCGATACAAACCAGAAGTTTTCCACCATTTGGGCCGCAATATCTTCAGATATATCCATTTTATGGACAAAAATAACTTGTCCTGTTAAAATATGTGAATAATGTCTTTGTAAAACATGCATTTACATGCCCTAAATAGAAATGATCCAAGCCTGAATGGTTCCACCATTTCTTTCGCAATAACTTCTGATTTATCCATTTTATCGACAGACATCAAGGGTCCTGTGCAAAGAAGCAAGTAATCTCTGAGTAAAACATTCATTTGCAGAGAATAGTTCCTGTTTGAAACTTAATTTGCATGTCCTGAATCGAAAGCGATGCAAACCAGAAGTTTTTCACCATTTCCATCGCAATATCTTCATTGTATCGACAGAAATCAAATGTCCTGTGAAAAGACTCAACTTATCTCTTTGCAAAACATTCATTTGCATGCCCTGAATATAAAGCGATCCATCCCAGAAGTTTTCCACCATTTAGCACACAATATCTGCAGATATATCCATTTTACCGACAGACATCAAATGTCCTGTGAAAAGAAGCTAGTAATCTCTGCGTAAAACATTAATTTGCATGTCCTGAATCGAAAGCGATGCAAACCAGAAGTTTTTCACCATTTCCATCGCAATATCTTCATTGTATCGACAGAAATCAAATGGCCTGTGAAAAGACATATCTAATATCTTTGCGAAATTTGCATTTGCATGCCCTGAATATAAAGCGATCCACCCTTGAAGTTTTCCACCATTTAGCACACAATATCTTCAGATACATCCATTTTATCGACAGACAGCGAAGGTCCTGTGCAAAGAAACAAGTAATCTCTGTGTAAAACATTCATTTGCAGAATAATTTGCAGAAAAAAGTTCCTGTGTCAACATTAATTTGCATGTCCTGAGACGAAAGCGATACAAACCAGAAGTTTTTCACCATTTCCATCGCAATATCTTCATTGTATCGACAGAAATCAAATGTCCTGTGAAAAGACATAACTAATCTCTTTGCAAAATATTCATTTGCATGCCCTGAATATAAATCGATCCACCCCAAAACATTAATTTTCATATACTAAATCGAAAGCGATACAAACCAGAAGTTTTCCACCATTTGGGCCGCAATATCTTCAGATATATTTATTTTATGGACAAAAATTACTTGTCCTGTTAAAATATGGAAATACTTTCTTCGTAAAACATGCATTTACATCCCCAAAATAGAAATGAGCCTGAATGGTTCCACCATTTCGCCCGCAATAACTTCTGATTTATCCATTTTATCGACAGACATCAAGGGTCCTGTGCAAAGAAGCAAGTAATCTCTGAGTAAAACATTCATTTGCAGAGAATAGTTCCTGTTTGAAACTTAATTTGCATGTCCTGAATCGAAAGCGATGCAAACCAGAAGTTTTTCACCATTTCCATCGCAATATCTTCATTGTATCGACAGAAATAAAATGTCCTGTGAAAAGACTCAACTTATCTCTTTGCAAAACATTCATTTGCATGACCTGAATATAAATCGATCCGCCCCAAAACATTAATTTTCATATACTAAATCGAAAGCGTACAAACCAGAAGTTTTCCACCATTTGGGCCGCAATATCTTCAGATATATCTATTTTATGGACAAAAATCATGTGTCCTGTTAAATTATGTGAATAATGTCTTTGTAAAACATGCATTTACATGCCCTAAATAGAAATGATCCAAGCCTGAATGGTTCCACCATTTCTTCCGCAATAACTTCTGATTTATCCATTTTATCGACAGACATCAAGGGTCCTGTGCAAAAAAGCAAGTAATCTCTGTGTAAAACATTCATTTGCAGAGAATAGTTCCTGTTTGAAACTTAATTTGCATGTCCTGAGACGAAAGCGATACAAACCAGAAGTTTTTCACCATTTCCATCGCAATATCTTCATTGTATCGACAGAAATCAAATGTCCTGTTAAAAGACATAACTAATCTCTTTTGCAAAATATTCATTTGCATGCCCTGAATATAAATCGATCCACCCCAAAACATTAATTTTCATATACTAAATCGAAAGCGATACAAACCAGAAGTTTTCCACCATTTGGGCCGCAATATCTTCAGATATATCCATTTTATGGACAAAAATAACTTGTCCTGTGAAAATATGTGAATAATGTCTTTGTAAAACATGCATTTACATGCCCTAAATAGAAATGATCCAAGCCTGAATGGTTCCACCATTTCTTCCGCAATAACTTCTGATTTTCCATTTTATCGACAGACATCAAGGGTCCTGTGCAAAAAAGCAAGTAATCTCTGTGTAAAACATTCATTTGCAGAGAATAGTTCCTGTTTGAAACTTAATTTGCATGTCCTGAATCGAAAGCGATGCAAACCAGAAGTTTTTCACCATTTCCATCGCAATATCTTCATTGTATCGAGAGAAATCAAATGTCCTGTGAAAAGACACAACTTATCTCCTTGCAAAATATCCATTTGCATGCCCTGAATATAAAGCGATCCACCCCAGAAGTTTTCCACCATTTAGCACACAATATCTGCAGATATATCCATTTTACCGACAGACATCAAATGTCCTGTGCAAAGAAGCTAGTAATCTCTGTGTAAAACATTAATTTGCATGTCCTGAATCGAAAGCGATGCAAACCAGAAGTTTTTCACCCTTTCCATCGCAATATCTTCATTGTATCGACAGAAATCAAATGGCCTGTGAAAAGACATATCTAATATCTTTTGCGAAATTTGCATTTGCATGCCCTGAATATAAAGCGATCCACCCTTGAAGTTTTCCACCATTTAGCACACAATATCTTCAGATACATCCATTTTATCGACAGACAGCGAAGGTCCTGTGCAAAGAAACAAGTAATCTCTGTGTAAAACATTCATTTGCAGAATAATTTGCAGAAAAAGTTCCTGTGTCAACATTAATTTGCATGTCCTGAGACGAAAGCGATACAAACCAGAAGTTTTTCACCATTTCCATCGCAATATCTTCATTGTATCGACAGAAATCAAATGGCCTGTGAAAAGACATATCTAATATCTTTGCGAAATTTGCATTTGCATGCCCTGAATATAAATCGGTCCACCCCTGAAGTGTTCCACCATTAAGCACACAATATCTTCAGATATATCCATTTTATTGTCAGAAATCAAAGGTCATGTGAAAAGAAACAAGTAATCTCTGTGTAAAACATGCATTTGCAGAATAATTTGCAGAAAAAAGTTCCTGTGTCAACATTGTATCGAGAGAAATCAAATGTCCCGTGAAAAGACATAACTTATCTCCTTGCAAAATATTAATTTGCATGCCCTGAATATAAAGCGATCCACCCCAGAAGTTTTCCACCATTTAGCACACAATATCTTCAGATATATCCATTTTACCGACAGACATCAAATGTCCTGTGCAAAGAAGCTAGTAATCTCTGTCTAAAACATTAATTTGCATGTCCTGAATCGAAAGCGATGCAAACCAGAAGTTTTTCACCATTTCCATCGCAATATCTTCATTGTATCGACAGAAATCAAATGGCCTGTGAAAAGACATATCTAACATCTTTTGCGAAATTAGCATTTGCATGCCCTGAATATAAATCGGTCCACCCCTGAAGTTTTCCACCATTTAGCACACAATATCTTTGCGATGCAAACCAGAAGTTTTTCACCATTTCCATCGCAATATCTTCATTGTATCGACAGAAATCAAATGTCCTGTGAAAAGACTCAACTTATCTCTTTGCAAAACATTCATTTGCATGACCTGAATATAAATCGATCCACCCCAAAACATTAATTTTCATATACTAAATCGAAAGCGATACAAACCAGAAGTTTTCCACCATTTGGGCCGCAATATCTTCAGATATATCCATTTTATGGACAAAAATCATGTGTCCTGTTAAAATATGTGAATAATGTCTTTGTAAAACATGCATTTACATGCCCCAAATAGAAATGATCCAAGCCTGAATGGTTCCACCATTTCGCCCGCAATAACTTCTGATTTTCCATTTTATCGACAGACATCAAGGGTCCTGTGCAAAAAGCAAGTAATCTCTGTGTAAAACATTCATTTGCAGAGAATAGTTCCTGTTTGAAACTTAATTTGCATGTCCTGAATCGAAAGCGATGCAAACCAGAAGTTTTTCACCCTTTCCATCGCAATATCTTCATTGTATCGACAGAAATCAAAAGGCCTGTGAAAAGACATATCTAATATCTTTGCGAAATTTGCATTTGCATGCCCTGAATATAAATCGGTCCACCCCTGAAGTTTTCCACCATGTAGCACACAATATCTTCAGATATATCCATTTTACCGACAGACATCAAATGTCCTGTGCAAAGAAGCTAGTAATCTCTGTGTAAAACATTAATTTGCATGTCCTGAATCGAAAGCGATGCAAAACCAGAAGTTTTTCACCATTTCCATCGCAATATCTTCATTGTATCGACAGAAATCAAATGGCCTGTGAAAAGACATATCTAATATCTTTGCGAAATTTGCATTTGCATGCCCTGAATATAAAGCGATCCACCCTTGAAGTTTTCCACCATTTAGAACACAATATCTTCAGATACATCCATTTTATCGACAGACAGCGAAGGTCCTGTGCAAAGAAACAAGTAATCTCTGTGTAAAACATTCATTTGCAGAATAATTTGCAGAAAAAAGTTCCTGTGTCAACATTAATTTGCATGTCCTGAGACGAAAGCGATACAAACCAGAAGTTTTTCACCATTTCCATCGCAATATCTTCATTGTATCGACAGAAATCAAATGGCCTGTGAAAAAGACATATCTAATATCTTTGCGAAATTTGCATTTGCATGCCCTGAATATAAATCGGTCCACCCCTGAAGTGTTCCACCATTAAGCACACAATATCTTCAGATATATCCATTTTATTGTCAGAAATCAAAGGTCATGTGAAAAGAAACAAGTAATCTCTGTGTAAAACATGCATTTGCAGAATAATTTGCAGAAAAAAGTTCCTGTGTCAACATTGTATCGAGAGAAATCAAATGTCCCGTGAAAAGACATAACTTATCTCCTTGCAAAATATTAATTTGCATGCCCTGAATATAAAGCGATCCACCCCAGAAGTTTTTCCACCATTTAGCACACAATATCTTCAGATATATCCATTTTACCGACAGACATCAAATGTCCTGTGCAAAGAAGCTAGTAATCTCTGTCTAAAACATTAATTTGCATGTCCTGAATCGAAAGCGATGCAAACCAGAAGTTTTTCACCATTTCCATCGCAATATCTTCATTGTATCGACAGAAATCAAATGGCCTGTGATAAGACATATCTAACATCTTTGCGAAATTTGCATTTGCATGCCCTGAATATAAATCGGTCCACCCCTGAAGTTTTCCACCATTTAGCACACAATATCTTTAGATATATCCATTTTATCGACAGACATCAAATGTCCTGTGCAAAGAAGCTAGTAATCTCTGTGTAAAACATTAATTTGCATGTCCTGAATCGAAAGCGACACAAACCAGAAGATTTTCACCATTTCCATCGCACTTCATTGTATCGACAGAAATCAAATGTCATGTGAAAAGACTCAACTTATCTCTTTGCAAAACATTCATTTGCATTCCCTGAATATAAAACGATCCACCCCTGAAGTTTCCCACCAATAACCACACAATATCTTCAGATATATCCATTTTATTGACAGAAATCAAAGGTCCTGTGCAAAGAAACAAGTAATCTCTGTGTAAAACATGCTGTAGTATAATTGGAGGTCTTTCAGTAATGATTGATTTTTATTTAAATGAAGCTTATATTTATACAAAATCGTTGGGTCGAGTTGCCTCCATGCAGGTGTTCTATCGTGGGAAACAAAGCCCTGTTGCGTAAGGTTCCCACAGTCAATATGCAATATGAGACGTCAGCTTTCGGTCAATGCCCAATGCCCGCTACGTAAGGTTCGCTCGGTTTGACTCGCGACAATGACCGCCGCTGAAACTGCATCATATTGCAACTTGGCCTTGGGGTGGTGCTAAAATTGGTTAGGCCAAACACACTGCATGAATACACTACACCTCCCTTTTTATAAGAATAACGTAATATAGTAATGGAGTTATTCTAAGGTGTTACAAGTTTTTACAAAGTGTGTTTGTGTGTGTTTAAATATATTTGTGTAGGTGTAAATTGTTTTAAGTACATTGTATTTGTATGAAGTAATATTATTTTTAATAATTATTTTTATTATTATTTTTTTTTTTTTTTTTTTTTAATTTTGTTTAAGGGTATAAGTATATATGTATGTATGGATAAGTAATTTTATATAATTATTATTATATTTTTTTTTCTATGCCCATGGTGAAAAAGAACCACTTCTTTATATTATATTTTCTTTATATTCTTTTATGGCCGTCAGCCACTCGGGTGATACAGGGGGAATCACGGGTAATGGTCCGACCCGCGATCACTGTACTCCGGGCGGGGGCGGGGTTGCATGGGGCCGGGGCTTGCCCCAACCCGATGCTGCCACGCTCCAGCTTATGATGCAGTGGAATCGCGGGCGGTCATCACCTGCCGTAACTGTACACACCAGTGGTAGTGCGACTATACTCTCCTCGTGAGGGGCGGCTGGTAACAGGTCCTTGGTACGGTCAGGTCTCTGCCAAGGATGCTGGCTAATGGTAGTCGGGCGGAGAGAAGAAAACTCTCAGTGCAAATTACCCCAATCCTAGGTGGAACAGCATGCGCTGATGGATGCGTGGCCGAGGGGGTGCTCGGTCGTTGGTATGCGAACTCTGGATACCTGCCGACCTCCAGTTTAAATCAGGCTTCCCGGGGCACGCGGGCTATGCCTCGGGTGACTAACCCCTTCCCACCTACTCGTATGACCAAATATGCCAATTCACTTAAATATTAAAAACAACACCGCAAAGGAGCTCGGTACTCCTCTGAAAGTACCGGAGGGACAAGACCATCCCTCTACATCAACGCCTGGGAAACCAGGTCCAAAGAAGACGGGGAAGGAGACTGAGTCGGTCCACCGTCTTCCAGCAAAATCCGCTGCGGGGAGGGCTCCGATAAGCCAATCGAGCCCATCCACGTCGAGGGGCACCGGGGCCAAACCGGTCATCGGGGTGGCTGCTAAGCAGAGCGTTATCGCGGCTGGTAAGCGCCTCGCAACCGGGGAAACCACTGCAACCTCGGCAGGCGGCGGGTCTGCAGGCCAGGCAGGTAAGCCGTCCTACCAGGACAGGAGGCGCGCTGCCTTTATACTGGCCAACGACGATCCGGTGTATGTGGCATCGGCGAAGGGGATGGAGCAGAGGCTGTGGGCCAGCTCAATAATCCCAAACTTCCAACCAGCCAAATCCGGAAAGGGAGTAGCCAAGCCCCCTAACAAGTGGCAACGCTCGGCGGAGGACAACTCCACACAGCCAGGCCAAGCCCAGCAAGCCAAGCGGGTGAAGACGCACCTGACCAACAGTTCTTTTGCGGAGGTGGCGAGGGGCAAAACCTTAGTTGGCGTCCCCCGTGACAAGTGGCACCTGGTGGACGCGGAGCTCCAGGACCGCTTCCTGGAGGAACTTTCCGAGAACGGTGGACCCCCGCCCAAATGTGAGGACGCCGGGTGGCATCAGGGCATGGTGAAAGCCATCGCCTGCCAAGATGCGCGCTCGGCGGCCCTATACATGAAGGCGGTGGCGGCGCTCAAGGAAGTTTATCCGGGAGCCAAACTGGAGGCCGTACGCTGGGAAGACGTCCCAGCAGACCGAGGGCCCGAGCGTGGGTGTCGGTCAAACCTGCAGAACCTGAGAAGATTCTCAAGGTTCTGCAGGTCTGTAAACCCCCACCTTCCTACAGCCGATTGGAAGGTGGCCAAGGTCGAGGAGGTCGCAGGACAGAGGCGACAGATTATCCTCGTCCTGAACGAGGAGTCGCTAGCGCTCCTTGGAGAGTCGTCTGGAGTGGTGGACTACGGTTACCGTAAGGTGACCATAGTCCCCTACAAAAACGACTCGAAGGGAAAGCAAGCCGAGGTCCAGCCAGACCTCGAGTTTGAAGTCCCGGAAGCGGGGAGCCAACCCGAGGCGTCGGACGTGGCGTCTATGATATCAGACGATATCCTAGATCGCTACGAGTCCGACGCGAGCGACCTGGCCAGAGGTCTCGGACGCATCGACGTCGGGGAGGACGACGACTCCCCGGAGTGCGACGTCGACACGACAGTGGTGGAGGCGAGTCTCAGGAATGTCCCTGACACTCCTGCAGATAAACCTCCACCATTGTAAGGCAGCATGCGCTGCCTTATTGCTCCACCTAGCCAAGGGTGGGGCCGACATAGTCCTCATTCAGGAACCCTGGATCCTTGGAAACAGGGTCTCCGGTTTGAGGACTCCTGACTATAAGCTTTACTTAGCTGACTCCCCAGGTAAAATACGCACCTGCATTCTTGCAAAAAGAGAACTGCACTTATTTTTGCTCCCAAAATTTCAGCAATGAAGACCACACGGCGGTGAGCCTCGAAGGCCAGGAGCGCTCACTCCGCATCTGCTCGGCGTATATGGGTCACGACCAGCCAGACCCGCCTCCACATGCGCCCTTGAGGGGGCGCTCGTCGCAGAATGCGAGGCCAAGGACATCGGCCTTTTTAGTGGGATGCGACGCCAACGCTCACCACAGTCAGTGGGGAAGCACCGACACGAACGAACGGGGTGAGTTCCTTTTTAATTACTTACTGACCACACAGATGGTCATCTTAAACCGTGGGGATGATCCCACCTTCATTATTAAGAATCGCAAGGAGGTCCTGGACCTCACGCTTGCCTCTCATACGCTGCAGGATAATATAGTATCCTGGAGGGTCCTTGAAGAACACTCCTTCTCGGACCACAGGTACGTAGAAACTGTCTTTACGTTCACCATACCGAGACCAGCCCAGTTCCGTAACCTCCGGAGGACTAACTGGACTCGCTATGTGGACCTTCTTTAGCCAAACTCTCCCCTGAGACACCACCTAGGGAGGATTTCTCAGGGGAGACCACGACTCGTCTGGTAAAGGTTTTTACCGACGCCTGCAACGCAGCGCTGGACAAAGCCTGCCCACCCGGAAAAACCAGAGGTCGGAAGAAACCGGCATGGTGGACTCCGACGCTGGGAGAGCTCCGGCGATCCTCACGGAGACTTTTTAACAAAGCGAAAGCTCTTAACGTTGAACAGAACTGGACCGAATACAAGGCAAGTCTGTCAACCTATAATAAAGAACTCAGGAAAGCCAAACGCGCGTCGTGGCGCCAGTTCTGCACCGAAATCGAGAGTAACTCCGAAGCCTCGCGCTTACGCAAAGTACTCTCGAAATCAACCCCAACTTTGGGGTATTTGAGGAAGGCCGACCAATCCTGGACGACATCCAGTTCCGAGTCGCTAAGCCTCCTTCTTAGTACACATTTCCCAGGATGCGCTGTGAACAGACCAACCTACGGAGCGCATCCCTCTAACGTCCCAGGCTTAATTCTGAACCTAGTCAGGAGAATATATCCTGGGCAACAGACCAACGAAATCGAGAGTAACTCCGAAGAGCGCATCCCTCCGAAATTATTTGAGGAACCGACTAAGTCAGGACGACAATATATCCGAGGCAATAAAAAGCTTCAAGCCCTACAAATTTCCCAGGATGGACTGTGAACGGCATCACCCCGGAGCCCAGCTGAATCTAAGCAGGGACAAAGCTTCAAGCCAAATCCGCGGGACCAGAATAAATTGGCTCAAACGGATTTACGAGGGGATTTTCTCCCACGGACAAATCCCGAAGACATGGCTTCGAGCCAAAGTTGTCTTCATACCCAAGGCAGGCAAGCCCTCGCACACTGCCCCTAAAGATTTCAGACCAATAAGCCTGTCGTCTTTCCTCCTGAAGGCGATGGAACGGCTTTTAAGTCTGCATCTCAGGGCGACCATATCGCCGAATCAAATCTCTGATTCTCAACATGCCTATCGGAGGGGAAGATCCACCGAAACGGCCCTACACGCGATCACATCGATCATCGAATCGTCCCTCAGCTGCAAGGAGTATACCCTGGTAGCCTTCCTTGACATTGAAGGGGCTTTCAATAACATCATCCCGTCCGCCATCACGAGAGCATTGACTGACCTGGGGGTTGACTCCCGGACGGTGAGTCTCATCGATCAGATGCTGCAATGCAGGACCGTTGAGGCATCACTGGGGACGTCAACATCTACCAGGTTTGTCAACAGAGGCACCCCGCAGGGCGGAGTCCTCTCGCCCCTCCTATGGAACGTAGCAGTGAATGTACTGCTGCGGGAGATAGAGGGTGGCGGATGCCGCGTGGTGGCGTATGCGGATGACGTCGCTATAGCATTCTCTGGGAAGTTTCCACAGACCCTATGCGAGTGCATGACAAGCACTCTCACAAAACTGTCCGAATGGGCGGCCAAATGTGGGCTAAGTGCTAACCCATCTAAGACGGAACTTGTACTATTCACCAGGAAATACAAGATTCCGACACTTACCCCACCGAAACTATGCGGAGAGCCGCTAGTTTTCAGCAACCAGGCCAAATACCTTGGCCTCATCCTCGATAGGAAGCTCGACTGGAAGCTGAGCATAGAGGACAGGGTGAAGAAGGCCACAGTAGCCCCTCTACACCTGCAGAAAAACCATCGGTCTAAAGTGGGGCATGACCCCGTGCATAGTCCGATGGCTATACACCGCCATCATACGACCAATCCTGATCTACGGGGTAGTGGTCTGGTGGCCAGCCCTGGACAAGAAAAACTTGTCTTGACAAACTCACAAGAGTCCAACGCATGGCAGAGCTATGCATAACTGGCGGACTTCGCACTACCCCAAGTGAAGCCCTCGATACCATGTTGTACCTTCTACCTGTAGAACTTATGGGGAAAAAAAGGTTGCAACACTCTCCGCCCTTAGAATGAGGGAATCCAATCTGTGGAAAACCACCACGGTTGGCCATTCGGGAATACTAATAAAACTCCCGCAACTTCCAGAGAGGACAGACTACTGCATCCCAAGTGACTACCTCTCGACGCCTTTCCAGGTATCCATCCCACACAGGGAGGACTGGGAGAGGGGCGAACCTGGACCTGCGAACGCGATCCACTTCTACACTGATGGCTCAAAATTAGACGGCCGCGTGGGAGGGGGCGTCATCTGCGATGAGCTCAACATCAGTCTCTGCTTCAGACTTCCGGACCACTGCAGCGTGTTCCAGGCAGAGGTCTTAGCCATAGAGGAGGCCATTTCCATCGTCTCCAAACTATCTTTAGACGGACACTCGGTGTGCGTCTTCTCGACAGCCAAGCGGCCCTAAAGGCTCTTGGCTCTATTTCGTCGAACTCAACGACCGTAAACGACTGTCGCAGGTCTCTAAATGAGACCGCAGAGTAGCTAGATCTCTCCCTAATATGGGTCCCTGGACATAGGGACATTGTCGGGAACGATGCCGCCGACGAGCTGGCTAGGCGGGGCACTACTGTACCTCTCCTTCCGGAGAGGGAGCAAGTGGCAATGCCTCTAGCTACGTGCAGGCTATTAACGCACGAGGCTTTCGAGCAAATTGCTGACAGGCGATGGCAGCTGACCATCACATGCAGAACTTCAAGAGCGATTTGGCCAAATCGTTCGAAAAAGCGCTCGGAAGAGCTTTATAGACTCAGCAGAGCACATTGCTTCGCCGTCACCCGAGCCATCACGGGGCACTGGCAGATCGGCACACATGCTGCACGACTGTTGATCCCTCACAACGACTTCTGCAGAAGTTGTAGGGACGAGGAGGAGGAGGAGTCGGCTCACCACTTCTTCTGTCTCTGCCCGGCCCTGGGAAACCGAAGACTACGGTTCCTCGGGGCCCCTTTCCTACAGATATTTCGGACCTTTCCGAAATCAAACCGGGGACTCTGTCCAAGACTCTGTCTCCAGTCCAAGCCACCGGATGGGACTGCCCTTAGCTCGGCACTAAGTTGCTCACCACGGTTGGGGCCAGGAGAAGGGGCTCGCACCCATGCGGCATCACAATGGTCCACTAACTGGACCAAGTGAGCGGGGAGGCTTCTCCCCCTCCGCTACCGCCTTAACCTAACCTAACCTATATACTTTTAATCTATTTTTGTTTACGTTGGTGGTTTTATTTCTATCCTTTTAATATGTAGTTATTCCTATCGTCTATTCCTATTACCTTATATGGGCCCTTATATTGGTTATCTAGTTTATGACCTGTGTCATTTTTAACTAATACTAAATCTCCTATATTTATTTGTATGCTATTTAGGTTCCTGTCATAATATGCTTTTTGTTTTGTTTTTGCTTTTTCTAATAATAATTTTGATCTACTCGTAGCTATCTGTAATCTATATTTTACTTCCTTATCGTATGCTTCATGGTTGTATACTGGACTAACCTTACCTTCTTCTAGGAAGTCATACGTTTGTGGTTTTACCGAAAACCAGTTAAAATGAGCACTACCCATGTACTGTTGATGGTGTTGTATTGTAGCAATATGTAAAGTACTTTAGCCATTCGTCCCAATCATTCTTTTCACTAGAGATGTACGAGCGAACATACTCGTTGAATGTTCGGTGTGTACGTTCTACTGCACCGAGTGTCTGATGGTGATGGGCTGTCGATGTTCTATGTTCAATTTTTTAATAACTGGCATAATTCGGAAAAAATGCTGTTTTTATATTCTGTACCCATATCCGTTATGAGCGTCCTCATAGGACCATAGATAAGAATAAAGTTATTAAAGATACTACTGGCTACGACTTTAGCATGCTTGCTAGGGATCGGTATTGTAATAAGGTATTTAGTCAAATCGCATAGGATTGTAACGGCGTATTCATTATTATTTTCTGACCTTGGTAGTGGTCCTATTGTGTCGATCTGAACCATATCGAATGCTTTTGCTGGCGTTGCAGTTAATTGCATTTCTTCTTTGTTGTGTTTGAGAGTTTTGTTCTTCAAACATTTGTCACAATGTTTGATATACTTTTTATATCCCTTGTCATGTTTTTCCAGTTGTATTTTTCTCTAATCTTGGTAATTGTACGATTGACTCCCTGGTGGCCTCCAGTAATTGGGTCGTCGTGGAATTGTTTTAATATTTTATCGATCGATTTTTTGTCTTGCAAGTTTGTTTTTTGGCGTTAACGCAATTGTTATGTCTGTAAGGTTTTTATTTCCCATTTCTTTAAATTCTTCTACCCGGGTATATTTAAATATTCTGTCTTCTAAGGACAGTTGTAATTTAGTGACGCCTAGATTACCGGCTTCTAAAGTAAGCCTCTTGAAGAATTGTCCTAAGTCAATTTTCTCGTTAATAATCAGGTCATTCACTATGGATTGGCTACAAATTCGTTTTCCTTTTTTGAATAGTAAATTCGGAAGGGTCAGAATGAGCTCGACATGTCGTTTTACTTTTTTTTTTTATATAGCGCTTCATATATTTTTGGGACCTTAAGACTTTCTTTACCACTCGTATTAAGAGTGTTTTTTGTTTTTACTTTTTCGGCTTCTGTTGTTACTTTAAGTATTTGGGCTGCCTTGGCAGTTAAATTTTTCAAATCTGATACTTCTATGCGGGATAGCGCATCCGCTACATAGTTTTCTTTTCCTGCTATGTACTCCACCACAAAATCATATTCTTCTAAATCTAATCGCATTCGTGTTAACTTAAACGACGGGTTTTCATTGAAAATAGGTATGTTAATGGGCGATGATCTGTTTTCACCAGGAATTTTGTACCGTATAGGTATGGTCTAAAATATGTTATAGCCCAGTGAATTGCTGCTAATTCTTTTTATACCCGTACTCGAAGAGTAAAAGGGTATATTGTATTTGTGCTAAAAGTGGATGTGTGTAACATAGAGAAGGAGTAATTTCCGACCATATAAAGTATATATATTCTTGATCAGCATCAATAGACGAGTCGATATAGCCCTGTCTGTCCGTCCGTCTGTCCGTCTGTCCGTCCGTCCGTCTTGTTTGTCGCCCATTGCTCGAAGGCTAAAAGAGATAGAGCAACCAAATTTTTTTCCAGACTGATGTGTTCTCTTACTCCTAGAAAAAGTTTCAAAATTTCGCCCCGCCCACTTCCGCCCCCACAAAGGGGCGCACATCTGTGGCGTCCACAATTTTGAAGATAGCAGAAAACGAAAAATGCAGAATCATAGAGAAAGACCATATCTATCAGGGGCCCAAATCTGAATCGGATCGAATTATTAATATAGCCACAATAGACAAAAAACATACGCAAAAACTTCGCTCCATCCCTTTCGCACTCACACAAAATCGAGTCGATTTGGTTTTTGTATTTTTGTAGCCTGGATCTCAGAGACTATAAGAGCTAGAGCAACCAAACTTTTGGCCAAGACTCCTGTGATACCAAACCTGAACAAGTGTATTTCAAAATCTTCCGTCCATATAAAGGGTGTATTTTTCTACTTAATCTTGTTAAATTACGAGCTTGTTCTGCAAAATTTGGAATAAATCTTCTATAGTAGTTACAAAATGCAACAAACCTTTTTGTTTCGTCTGCTGATGTTGGTGTTGGGTAGTTTTGAATTAATGTGAACTTAGTGTCGTCTGGTAATATTCCTTTGTCTGTGCATTTATGGCCTAAGTATGTTACTTCGTGACTAAAAATAAACATTTGTCTGGGTGCAACTTTAGCTTGTATTTTCTGCAGATAGTGAACACATCTCTAAGGGTTTTTAACATGTGTTCTTCGGAACTGCCTAATACAACCAAGTCGTCCATGTATAGGAATGCCTGTGCAGGTGATAATCCTGCAAATGCCATGGTCATCATTCTTTGGAATGAGTTTGGTGCTATTTTGAGGCCGTAAGGCAATCTTTTTGAATCTATATGTTCCGTTATCTGCCGTAAAAGATGTGACATTTCTTGACTTTTTCTCTAGTTCAATTTGGTGGAAACCAGATGTTAAATCTAAACAGGAGAAATATTTTGATCTTCCCAACTGGTCCAAAATATCATCTATTCTGGGCAGTGGTAACTTATCGGCTATTAGTTTTTATTTATGCCCCTATAATCAACTACCGTTCTCCATCGTTTTGAGTTTTTCCTGGTAGTGATTTTTTTTTGGTACTAATAGCAATGGGCTGTTGTATGCTGATACTGAGGGCTCTATTATGTCATCTTTTATAAGTTTCTTTATTTGAATATTTATTTCGTCTTTTGGCTATGGGGTATTCTATAGTTTTTATGTAAACCGGCTCATCGTTTAATAGTTTTAATTCCTGCTTGTAAAAGTTGTTTACTGTTATTGGTTCACTCTCCAATGCAAATATATCAACGTATTCAGAACAAAGGGTATTCATTTCCTTTTTTATAAATTTTTGTTAATTGCTCAATTTCTTTCGTGTACTGGTTGCTTGGTCTTACTCATCTGACGGATGTTCATTATTTTGGCAGTTATTGAATCTATTGATTCGCCTTTTACGTTTGTTTTAAGTCTATTTATAATGGATACAAGTGTGCATTCTGTACTAATTAAATTCCTAACATCACCTTTTTAGTTTGGTTTTACCAATGACACTGCTGTGGCGTCATGTTCACCTTTGATGGTGTTAACCAAAGATAAGGCATCCAGAAAACTTTGTAGGTTTTCTGCCCTACCGTCAAACTCTGGGATGAGTTTGCTGGCTGTATTAAGAAATTCTATTATTGTTTGAGGCATATTTGACACTGAAGGTTTTTCACCTTCTGAACTATCGTCGCTATCTGAACTATTTTACAGCAGTTCTCGTGTGAAAACTGCTGGGTTATTTAGCGCGATTGGTATCCGTAAATGCAAATGGTGTCTTTTGTTAATATTCTCAAGGCACTCTGTTAGCCGTCTGAGAACATCTGTGACCTGGCCGTTATGGAGTTCAGAAAGGTTATGGTGGGCTGCTTTTATTAAGCATTTGATTTCGTTGTAATTGTGAACAACGATCTCAGTATGCTTAATTAGCGTTTGTCGCTTAATGCGCTTTGTCTTATTTAGACATTTATATGATTTATCAAATTCCACCTTGAAGTTTCTAATTTTTTGTCTTAAAGTTTCCCATTCCATTCCGAGTGGTAGCTGGGTTGCAGAATTTTTATCAAGAGTTAAACTAGATTTTATCTAGTGCATCAGCGCGAGACCTTTTTTCAGGCTTCTATGATGCATGTTGTAAATTTTGATTATTAGATTTATTGCTGCCATGATTACTAATGTTAACAGAAGAAACCACAATTCATTGATGCTATCTGTGTGATCAACAATTTGTATCTTGTTCACCACATTGGCATTGAGGTTTTCTACTTTTTGATTGCGTTTTTCCCCATTGTAGTTATTAATATTAGTATTTAAAAAAAAAACCTATACATATAAAAAGGAAAACTATTATATATATATATATAAATTTAAGAATTAATTTAGGGTGCTGGGTTGTTTGGCCAGCTGCCGTTTCTTCGCATCGCGAAGCGCCAGTTTGGTTGCGTCCAGCAGCCCTTTGTAGCGCCTTTGGTCATCCGGTGATCCTCGTGCGGCCTTTTCGCACTCGATTAGTAGGCGACGAGTGCGGATCAGGCGAGCCTGTTTTCCTCCTCTTCTTGCCCTGATTATTTTTATACCCGTACTCGAAGAGTAAAAGGGTATATTGTATTTGTGGTAAAAGTGGATGTGTAACATAGAGAAGGAGTAATTTCCGACCATATAAAGTATATATATTCTTGATCAGCATCAATAGCCGAGTCGATATAGCCCTGTCTGTCCGTCCGTCTTGTTTGTCGCCCATAGCTCGAAGGCTAAAAGAGATAGAGCAACCAAATTTTTTTTCCATACTAATGTTATTCTCACTCCTAGAAAAATGTTTCAAGATTTCGCCCCGCCCACTTCCGCCCCCACAAAGGGCGCACATCTGTGGCGTCCACAATTTTGAATATAACAAAAACGAAAAATGCAGAATCATAGATGAAGACCATATCTATCAGGGGCCCAAATCTGAATCGGATCGGATCATTAATATAGCCACAATAGACAAAAACACACGCAAAAACTTCGCTCCCTCCCTTTCGCACTCACACAAAATCGAGTCGATTTGGTTTTTGTATTTTGTGTAGCCTGGATCTCAGAGACTATAAGAGCTAGAGCAACCAAACTTTTGGCCAAGACTCCTGTGATACCAAACCTGAACAAAGTGTATTTCAAAATTTCGCCCCGCCCCCTTCCGCCCCCACAAAAGACGAAAATCCACAATTTTGAAGATAGTAAAAAAACCAAAAAATGCAGTATCATAGGAATTGATCATATCTACCAGATTCCCGAATTTGGTTCAGATCGGATCATTATTGTAGCCACAGTGATGAAATGAATTTTCAGCAGCGGGGATGCCCCGCGCCCGTTCAGTGTTTCCCCTTGCCCGACTGCAGCGTAAGTCATTTATGGGGATGATTGTAGCTACAGAATCTCTCACACGCACACTCACGCTGCCTCGTGCAGTGTACGTGTGTTGTTGTGAGAACTGATGTATATGTAGATGACAGATGCAGCAAACAAATGTTAAATGTAAAATGTAAGAAACTGATACAACATTTGAAAATTCCACATAAATTACATGTGTACTGACTGAGTACGGGTATAAAAGTAGAGTCGCGTTCACAGCGACTCCATACGTTCTTTCTCGTTTTGATTGGCGTCACCTCCTCGCTTGTTTCCCGCTTGGCTGTCCTCTGCCTTGCCTTGTACTCTTCAATTGTGAGTCTTTTTGGTCCTGACTCTGGGTACTGCTCCAGTACCTCCTCTATTCTTAATTGGGTCCATCTGGATAGAAGGCTTCCCCGTCAAGAATTGTATTTCGCCTTCTGATGTCATGAATTGTTATTGTTTTATTTATTGGTTAGTTCGAGGTCTTTTTAAGCAAAATGTAGAATGTAACGAAATTCCACCAAGGAGACTATGCAGTCGCAGTCCATGGACTCGTCTGTGAAGAGCTGCAGCTCCTTAAAGCGGCACAAAATATCCTTCAGGTAGAGGGTTTACGACTTCTTGTCGCCGTAGACGATGGTTCAGCACCTCATCGACACAAGACTCCACATTGATTTTTCTGCTGTTATCGACTTCCCCGCCAGATGCATTGGCACCCTTGAGATTGGTTTCTCCAAAATATTTGGTTTTTGGTGATTTCTGGGCTGATTTTTGATATTTCTGGTATAAACGGTTTGGCTGATAAGCTTTCTTGTTTATTATATTATATTATATATCTGGCGCTATAACGCCGCTGATACATATATAATAATGGCAGGATCGCCATGTATTGAACGCAGAGGTTCTTCGTTAATAATTGGTGTTTATTCAGATTGAACTTATATTTATACAAAAAGTGTTGGGGCGAGTTGCCTCCATGCAGGTGTTCTTTCGTGGGAAACAAAGCCCCCTGTTGCGTAAGGTTTCCCACAGTCAATATGCAATATGAGGCATCAGCTTTCGGTCAGCGGTGGTACCTGCCCAATGCCCGTTACGTAAGGTTCTCACGGTTTAGATGCAGACGCATCACTTTTGGCCTTGGGGTGGTGCTTAAATTGGTTAGGCCAAACACACTGCATGAATACACTACACCACCCCTGAAGTTTTCCACCATTTAGCACACAATATCTTCAGATATATCAATTTATCGACAGACATCAAATGTCCTGTGCAAAGAATCTAGTAATCTCTGTGTACAACATTAATTTTCATATACTGAATCGAAAGCGATACAAACCAGAAGTTTTCCACCATTTGGGCCTCAATATCATCAGATATATCTTCAGATATATATCAGATATGTCCTGTGAAAATATGTAAATAATGTCTTTGTAAAACATGCATTTACATGCCCTGAATAGAAACGATCCAAACCTGAATGCAAACCAGAAGTTTGTCACCATTTCAATCGCAATATCTTCATTGTATCGACAGAAATCAAATTTCATGTGAAAAGACCTAACTAATCTCTTTGCAAAACTTTTATTTGCATGCCCTGAATATAAAGCGATCCACCCCTGAAGTTTTCCACCATTAAGCACACAATATCTTCATATATATCTATTTTATCGACAGACATCAAATGTCGTATTGCAAAGAAAAGTAATCTCTGTGTAAAACATTAGTTTGCATGTCCTGAATCGAAAGCGATACAAATTAGCAGTTTTTTTACCATTTCCATCGCAATATCTTCATTGTATCGACGAAAAAATGTCCTGTAAAAATACATAACTAATCAGGAACTATTATATAGGCACTTCAACTATGGGATAGTATAAGGAAAACAAAACAAAAAAGAAACAATTTTAGCATAATAGTAAAAAAGGTCAACGAGATCCTTTTACGGGAAATGCTTGGAAAAAAAAATCTACCTCTAAACTATCGCATCAAATATATTTCAAGTATATGAAAAAACCTGTTTGACGCTGTTTTCGAACCCGTACAATAAACAAGTACATTATAAACAGAGGGAAAGGGGAAAGTGCATGAAGGTGAAAGAGGGGGATCTAAGGTAGAACTCGTTTAGAGAGGGGAGGATCTAAGGGTAGGAACTCGTTTAGAGAGAGGGAGAATGTAAGGATTGATTTTTGAATTTACAGGTAAAATTATCGATATTTATTTTTACAGATTTTCCAGAGGAGAAAGGAACTTTGTTGCCGATTTTCGCCGATAGGTGGCGCCACCAAGCAGAAATGATATAGGCACTTTTACGTGTTGCAAGTAAAATTACAAATTCGCAACATGTTGTGAAACATGATATTTTGTTCAACAACCCTGTTCTCAGCAACATCCGGTTTTCAAATAAATCGTTTCAGTTTCTGATATTTACCATGATCATGTTAACATAACATATTTTTATAACATTGAGTTGGAAAATAAATGGTTTCAGTTTCTGATATTTACCATGATCCAAGTTAAATAAAAAAAAAATTGTATTACATTGAGTTGGGAAAATAAATGGTTTCA
>CM019043.1:24049083-24108942 GCA_009664405.1 Drosophila bifasciata
AAATTAGTTTGATTTAATCGACCAGGAGTCCCATCAACTTTTAGCCCAAAGCTGGGATTGTTCATGAATGAATTACGTATGCTGCTGTTACTAAATTCGTATTTGAGAATTTATAGGTAAAACAATTCGATTATTTACATCTAGTAAACGAAATCCGTCATTTGATAATTCATTTGTTGGAATTATATAAGAATCAAATTCAATATCATTAAAATCAGAGAATATTCATAACTTCAATATCATTGATGACCAATTCTTTTTTAGTGTAATTGATGGTTGATTAATTTCGTCTAATAAATATAATAATCGTAAAGAAGGTATAGCAATAAATAAAATAATAATTGCTGGTAAAATAGTTCAAAACAGTTGAAACAGTTGAACCTGAAACAGTTGTTATAAACCAATTGCTCCTCTTAAAGTCAAGGTCTATAATCAACTAAATGAAATTGGTGATTTAATGTGTAGACATTAAAAATTAATTTGCTTCTCTAGAGTATAAAGTTCTTAAAACAGCAAAAAACATACGATTGAATTATTGCTACAGCTGATTCAAAGAACTAATAAAAGCAATTTGAGCAACTAATAAAATGTTACTAATAAATATGTTATAGAAGGGCCTGTATTTCCTAAAAGAGTTAATAATGACCTTAAATCATATTTGCAGTTAATCGAAAAGCTAAGGTTCCTGGTCGAATAATATTTTCTAATAGTTTCAATACAAACCATGAATGGTAGTTCAGCTGGAGTTCCTTGAGGAACTAAATGAGCAAATATATGTTGTGTGTGGTTAATTCACCCGAAATAAAACAAACCATAATCATAGAGGTAAAGCTAATGAAAGAGTTAAAGTTAAATGTCTTGTTCTTGTAAAAATATAAGGGAAATAACCCTATGAAATTATTAAAATAAAAAATAAAATAAAAATAATGAAATAAAAATGAAAAGAATATCCATTATGAAGTAAAAGCAAATGGAAAATGGTGAAAAAACTTAGGTTTGTATCGCTTTCTACTCAGGACATGCAAATGAATGTTTTACACAGGAACTATTTACGTTTTCACAGGACATTTGATTTTGTCGATAAAATGATATATTTAAAGATATTGCGATGGAAATGGTGAAAAACTTAAGGTTTGTATCGCTTTCTACTCTGGACATGCAAATTAATAGTTTACATAGGAACTATTTACGTCTTTTCACATGACATTTGATTTCTGTCGATGTAAAGGATACATTTGAAGATATTGCGATGGAAATGGTGAAATGGAAAAGGTTTGTATCGCTTTCTACTCAGGACATGCAAATGAATGTTTTACACAGGAACTATTTACGTATTTTCACAGGACATTTGATTTCTGTCGATAAAGTGATATATTTAAAGATATTGCGATGGAAATGGTGAAAACTTCAGGTTTGTATCGCTTTCTACTCAGGACATGCAAATGAATGTTTTACACAGGAACTATTTACGTATTTTCACAGGACATTTGATTTCTGTCGATAAAAAGATATATTTAAAGATATTGCGATGGAAATGGTGAAAAACTGAAGGTTTGTATCGCTTTCTACTCAGGACATGCAAATGAGTGTTTTACA
Source organism: Drosophila bifasciata (assembly GCA_009664405.1). NCBI lineage: Eukaryota > Metazoa > Arthropoda > Insecta > Diptera > Drosophilidae > Drosophila > Drosophila bifasciata. The sequence goes on from CM019043.1 coordinate 24,050,680, forward strand.
CAGGAACTATTTACGTCTTTTCACAGGACATTTGATTTCTGTCGATAAAAGAGATATATTTGAAGATAATGCGATGGAAATGGTGAAAAACTTATAGGTTTGTATCGCTTTCTACTCTGGACATGCAAATGAATGTTTTACACAGGAACTATTTACGTCTTTTCACAGGACATTTGATTTCTGTCGCTAAATATGATATATTTGAAGATATTGCGATGAAAAACGGTGAAAAACTTTAGGTTTGTATCGGTTTCTACTCAGGACATGCAAATGAATGTTTTACACAGGAACTATTTACGTATTTTCACATGACATTTGATTTCTGTCGATGAAAAGGATATATTTGAAGATATTGCGATGGAAATGGTGAAAAACTTCAGGTTTGTATCGCTTTCTACTCAGGACATGCAAATGAATGTTTTACACAGGAACTATTTACGTCTTTTCACATGACATTTGATTTCTGTCGATGAAAATGATACATTTGAAGATATTGCGATGGAAATGGTGAAAAACTTCAGGTTTGTATCGCTTTCTACTCTGGACATGCAAATGAATGTTTTACACAGGAACTATTTACGTCTTTTCACAGGACATTTGATTTCTGATGAAAATGGATATAAAGATAATTGCGATGGATATATTTGAGGTTTGTATCGCTTTATGCAAATGGAAATGGTGGGAAAAAACACAGGACATTTGATTTCTGTCGATAAATGGATATATTGAAGATATTGCGAAAATGGAAAAAAACTTCAGGTTTGTATCTTTTCTATTCTGGACATGCAAATGAATGTTTTACACAGGAACTATTTACGTCTTTTCACATGACATTTGATTTCTGTCGATGAAAAGGATACATTTAAAGATATTGCGATGGAAATGGTGAAAAACTTCAGGTTTGTATCGCTTTCTACTCAGGACATGCAAATGAATGTTTTACACAGGAACTATTTACGTCTTTTCACAGGACATTTGATTTCTGTCGATAAAAGGATATATTTGAAGAAATATATTGCGATGGAAATGGTGAATAACTTTAGGTTTGTATCGCTTTCTACTCTGGACATGCAAATGAATAAAAAAATTCAGGTTTTTACACACAGGAACTATTTACGTCTATTTTCACATGACATTTGATTTCTGTCGATAAAATGGATATATTTGAAGATATTGCGATGGAAATGGTGAAAAAACAGGTTTGTATCGCTTTCTACTCAGGACATGCAAATTAATTTTTTATTTGAAGTCGATAAACTATGGAATATTTTACTGTATTTGGACATGCAAATGGAAATGGTGAAAAACTTCAGGTTTGTATCGCTTTCTACTCAGGACATGCAATTTAATGTTTTACACAGGATATTTATTTATTTGTGACATTTGATTTCTGTCGATAAATGATATTTCGATAAAGATATTATTTAAATGGAAAATGGCGAAAAACTTCAGTTTTGTATCGCTTTCTACTCAGGACATGAAAATGAATGTTTTACACAGGAACTATTTACGTCTTTTTACAGGACATTTGATTTCTGTCGATGAAAAGGATACATTTGAAGATATTGCGATGGAAATGGTGAAAAACTTCAGGTTTGTATCGCTTTCTACTCTGGACATGCAAATGAATGTTTTACACAGGAACTATTTACGTCTTTTCACAGGACATTTGATTTCTGTCGATGAAAAGGATATATTTGAAGATATTGCGATGGAAATGGTGAAAAACTTCAGGTTTGTATCGCTTTCTACTCAGGACATGCAAATGAATGTTTTACACAGGAACTATTTACGTCTTTTCACAGGACATTTGATTTCTGTCGATAAAAAATGATATATTTGAAGATATTGCGATGGAAATGGTGAAAAACTTCAGGTTTGTATCGCTTTCTACTCAGGACATGCAAATGAATGTTTTACACAGGAACTATTTACGTGTTTTTCACATGACATTTGATTTCTGTCGATGAAAAGGATATATTTGAAGATAATGCGATGGAAATGGTGAAAAACTTCAGGTTTGTGTCGCTTTCTACTCAGGACATGCAAATGAATGTTTTAAACAGGAACTATTTAAGTCTTTTTACAGGACATTTGATTTCTGTCGATAAAGATGATGTATTTGAAAATATTGCGAAGGATATGATGAAAAACTTTAGGTTTGTATCGCTTTTTCTACTCAGGACATGCAAATGAATGTTTTACACAGGAACTATTTACGTCGTTTTTTCACAGGACATTTGATTTCTGTCGATAAAATGATATATTTAAAGATATTGCGATGGAAATGGTGAAAAAAAGGTTTGTATCGCTTTCTTCTATTCAGGACATGCAAATTTGGAACTATTTACGTCTTTTCACATGACATTTGATTTCTGTCGATGAAAAGGATATATTTGAAGATATTGCGATGGAAATGGTGAAAAACTTCAGGTTTGTATGCATTTTTCTAATGTTTTAACAGGACACAAAATGAATGTTTTACACAGGAACTATTTACGTCTTTTCACAGGACATTTGATTTCTGTCGATAAAATGGATATTTGAAGATATTGCGATGGAAATGGTGAAAAACTTCAGGTTTGTATCGCTTTTTATTCAGGACATGCAAATGAATGTTTTACACAGGAACTATTTACGTATTTTTCACAGGACATTTGATTTCTGTCGATATAAAAATGATATATTTGAAGATATTGCGATGGAAAATGGTGAAAAACTTCAGGTTTGTATCGCTTTCTACTCAGGACATGCAAAATGAATGTTTTACACAGGAACTATTTACGTATTTTCACAGGACATTTGATTTCTGTCGATAAAATGGATATATTTGAAGATATTGCGATGGAAATGGTGAAAAACTTCAGGTTTGTATCGCTTTCTATTCAGGACATGCAAATGAATGTTTTACACAGGAACTATTTACGTATTTTCACAGGACATTTGATTTCTGTCGATAAAATGATATATTTGAAGATATTGCGATGGAAATGGTGAAAAACTTCAGGTTTGTATCGCTTTCTACTCAGGACATGCAAATGAATGTTTTACACAGGAACTATTTACGTCTTTTCACAGGACATTTGATTTCTGTCGATAAAATGGATATATTTGAAGATATTGCGATGGAAATGGTGAAAAAAACTTTCAGGTTTGTATCGCTTTCTACTCAGGACATGCAAATGAATGTTTTACACAGGAACTATTTACGTATTTTCACAGGACATTTGATTTCTGTCGATAAAAAGGATATATTTGAAGATATTGCGATGGAAAAAATGGTGAAAAAAACTTCAGGTTTGTATCGCTTTCTACTCAGGACATGCAAATGAATGTTTTACACAGGAACTATTTACGTTTTTTCACAGGACATTTTGATTTCTGTCGATAAAAAAGGATATATTTGAAGATATTGCGATGAAAATGGTGAAAAACTTCAGGTTTGTATCGCTTTCTACTCAGGACATGCAAATGAATGTTTTACACAGGAACTATTTACGTCTTTTCACATGACATTTGATTTCTGTCGATGAAAAGGATATATTTGAAGATATTGCGATGGAAATGGTGAAAAACTTCAGGTTTGTATCGCTTTCTACTCAGGACATGCAAATGCAAACACAGGAACTATTTACGTCTTTTTCACATGACATTTGATTTCTGTCGATAAAATGGATGATATATTTGAAGATATTGCGATGGAAATGGTGAAAAACTTCAGGTTTGTATCGCTTTTTATTCAGGACATGCAAATGAATGTTTTACAAAGAATTATTTACGTATTTTCACAGGACATTTGATTTCTGTCGATAAAATGATATATTTAAAGATATTGCGATGGAAATGGTGAAAAACTTCAGGTTTGTGTCGCTTTCTACTCAGGACATGCAAATGAATTTTTTATACAGCAACTATTTACGTCTTTTTCACAGGACATTTGATTTCTGTCGATAAAATGATATATATTTGAAGATATTGCGATGAAAATGGTGAAAAACTTCAGGTTTGTATCGCTTTCTATTCAGGACATGCAAATGAATGTTTTACACAGGAACTATTTACGTCTTTTCACATGACATTTGATTTCTGTCGATAAACCGGATATATTTAAAGATATTGCGATGGAAAATGGTGAAAAACTTCAGGTTTGTATCGCTTTCTACTCAGGACATGCAAATGAATGTTTTACACAGGAACTATTTACTTTTTTTCACAGGACATTTGATTTCTGTCGATAAAATGGATATATTTAAAGATATTGCGATGGAAAATGGTGAAAAAACTTCAGGTTTGTATCGCTTTCTACTCAGGACATGCAAATGAATGTTTTACACAGGAACTATTTACGTATTTTCACAGGACATTTGATTTCTGTCGATAAAAATGATATATTTAAAGATATTGCGATGGAAATGGTGAAAAACTTTCAGGTTTGTATCGCTTTCTACTCAGGACATGCAAATGAATGTTTTACACAGGAACTATTTACGTATTTTCACAGGACATTTGATTTCTGTCGATAAAGATGATATATTTAAAGATATTGCGATGGAAAATGGTGAAAAACTTCAGGTTTGTATCGCTTTCTACTCAGGACATGCAAATGAATGTTTTACACAGGAACTATTTACGTCTTTTTCACAGGACATTTGATTTCTGTCGATAAAAATTGATATATTTGAAAAGATATTGCGATGGAAATGGTGAAATGGTGAAAAACTTCAGGTTTGTATCGCTTTCTACTCAGGACATGCAAAAATGAATGTTTTACACAGGAACTATTTACGTATTTTCACAGGACATTTGATGTCGATCGATAAAAGATGATATATTTGAAGATATTGCGATGGAAAATGGTGAAAAACTTCAGGTTTGTATCGCTTTCTACTCAGGACATGCAAATGAATGTTTTTACACAGGAACTATTTACGTTTTTTCACAGGACATTTGATTTCTGTCGATAAAATGGATATATTTGAAGATATTGCGATGGAAATGGTGAAAAACTTCAGGTTTGTATATCGCTTTCTACTCTGGACATGAAAATGAATGTTTTACACAGGAACTATTTACGTCTTTTCACATGACATTTGATTTCTGTCGATGAAAAGGATACATTTGAAGATATTGCGATGGAAAATGGTGAAGAACTTCAGGTTTGTATCGCTTTCTACTCAGGACATGCAAATGAATGTTTTACACAGGAACTATTTACGTATTTTCACAGGACATTTGATTTCTGTCGATAAAATGGATATATTTGAAAAGATATTGCGATGAAAATGGTGAAAAACTTCAGGTTTGTATCGCTTTCTACTCAGGACATGCAAATGAATGTTTTACACAGGAACTATTTACGTCTTTTCACAGGACATTTGATTTATATCGATAAAAAGGATACATTTAAAGATATTGCGATGGAAATGGTGAAAAACTTCAGGTTTGTATCGCTTTCTACTCTGGACATGCAAATGAATGTTTTACACAGGAACTATTTACGTATTTTCACAGGACATTTGATTTCTGTCGATAAAAGGATATATTTAAAAGATATTGCGATGGGAATAGTGAAAAATTGCAGGTTTGTATTGCTTTCTTCTCAGGACATGCAAATTAATGCTTTAAACAGGATCTATTCACTTATTTTCACAGGACATTTGATTTCTGTCGATAAAAAGGATATATTTAAAAGATATTGCGATGGAAAATGGTGAAAAACTTCAGGTTTGTATCGCTTTCTACTCAGGACATGCAAATGAATGTTTTACACAGGAACTATTTTTATGTATTTTCACAGGACATTTGATTTCTGTCGATAAAATGATATATTTAAAGATATTGCGATGGAAAATGGTGAAAAACTTTCAGGTTTGTATATTTTTCTACTCAGGACATGCAAATGAATGTTTTACACAGGAACTATTTACTTATTTTCACAGGACATTTGATTTCTGTCGATAAAAAAGGATATATTTTAAAGATATTGCGATGGAAAATGGTGAAGAACTTCAGGTTTGTATCGCTTTCTACTCAGGACATGCAAATGAATGTTTTACACAGGAACTATTTACGTATTTTTCACAGGACATTTGATTTCTGTCGATAAAATGATATATTTAAAGATATTGCGATGGAAAATGGTGAAAAACTTCAGGTTTGTATCGCTTTCTATTCAGGACATGCAAAATGAATGTTTTACACAGGAACTATTTACGTATTTTCACAGGACATTTGATTTCTGTCGATAAAATGGATATATTTGAAGATATTGCGATGGAAATGGTGAAAAACTTTCAGGTTTGTATTAATTTTCTACTCAGGACATGCAAATTAATGTTTTACACAACTATTTACGTATTTTCACAGGACATTTGATTTCTGTCGATAAAAGGATATATTTAAAGATATTGCGATGGAAAATGGTGAAAAAACTTCAGGTTTGTATCGCTTTCTACTCAGGACATGCAAATGAATGTTTTACACAGGAACTATTTACGTATTTTTCACAGGACATTTGATTTCTGTCGATAAAAAGGATATATTTAAAGATATTGCGATGAAAATGGTGAAAAAACTTCAGGTTTGTATCGCTTTCTATTCAGGACATGCAAATGAATGTTTTACACAGGAACTATTTACATATTTTCACAGGACATTTGATTTCTGTCGATAAAAAAATGGATATATTTAAAAGATATTGCGATGAAAAATGGTGAAAAACTTCAGGTTTGTATCGCTTTCTACTCAGGACATGCAAATGAATGTTTTACACAGGAACTATTTACGTTTTTTCACAGGACATTTGATTTCTGTCGATAAAATGGATGGATATATTTAAAAGATATTGCGAAAAATGGTGAAAAACTTCAGGTTTGTATCGCTTTCTACTCAGGACATGCAAATGAATGTTTTACACAGGAACTATTTACGTTTTTTCACAGGACATTTGATTTCTGTCGATAAAAAGGATATATTTAAAGATATTGCGATGGAAAAAAATGGTGAAAAACTTTCAGGTTTGTATCATTTTCTACTCAGGACATGCAAATGCAAAATAATTTTTAACACAGGAACTATTTACGTATTTTCACAGGACATTTGATTTCTGTCGATAAAAATGATATGTTTAAAGATATTGCGATGGAAAATGGTGAATAACTTCAGGTTTGTATCGCTTTCTACTCAGGACATGCAAATTAATGTTTTACACAGGAACTATTTACGTCTTTTCACAGGACATTTGATTTCTGTCGATAAAAAGGATATATTTAAAATATATGCGATGAAAATGTGAAAAAACTTCAGGTTTGTATCGCTTTTCTACTCAGGACATGCAAATGAATTTAAACAGGAACTATTTACTATTTTTATTTGATTTCTGTTTTCACATGACATTTGATATTTATGGAAAAATGAAAAATTTCGATAAAATGATATTTAAAATATTGCGATGGATTAAAAAATGTTTTCAGGTTTTATTATTTCTACTCTGGACATGCAAATGAATGTTTTAAAAATGTTTTTTATTTACTTCTTTTCACAGGACATTTGATTTCTGTCGATAAAAAGGATATATTTAAAGATATTGCGATGGAAAATGGTGAAAAACTTTCAGGTTTGTATCGCTTTCTACTCAGGACATGCAAATGAATGTTTTACACAGGAACTATTTACTTATTTTTCACAGGACATTTGATTTCTGTCGATAAAATGGATATATTTAAAGATATTGCGATGGAAAATGGTGAAAAACTTCAGGTTTGTATCGCTTTCTATTCTACTCAGGACATGCAAATGAATGTTTTACACAGGAACTATTTATTTATTTTCACAGGACATTTGATTTCTGTCGATAAAAAGGATACATTTGAAGATATTGCGATGGAAAATGGTGAAAAACTTCAGGTTTGTATCGCTTTCTACTCAGGACATGCAAATTAATGTTTTACACAACTATTTACGTATTTTCACAGGACATTTGATTTCTGTCGATAAAAAGGATATATTTGAAGATATTGCGATGGAAATGGTGAAAAACTTCAGGTTTGTATCGCTTTCTACTCAGGACATGCAAAATGAATGTTTTTACACAGGAACTATTTACGTATTTTCACAGGACATTTGATTTCTGTCGATAAAAAGGATATATTTAAAGATATTGCGATGAAAATGGTGAAAAACTTCAGGTTTGTATCGCTTTCTACTCAGGACATGCAAATGAATGTTTTACACAGGAACTATTTACGTATTTTCACAGGACATTTGATTTCTGCGATAAAAGGATATATGAAAAAAGATATTGCGATGGAAAAATGGTGAAAAACTTTAGGTTTGTATCGCTTTCTACTCAGGACATGCAAATGAATGTTTTACACAGGAACTATTTACGTATTTTCACAGGACATTTGATTTCTGTCGATAAAAAATGGATATATTAAAGATAATTGCGATGGAAAATGGTGAAAAAACTTTCAGGTTTGTATCGCTTTCTACTCAGGACATGCAAATGAATGTTTTACACAGGAACTATTTACGTATTTTCACAGGACATTTGATTTCTGTCGATAAAAATGATATATTTAAAAAGATATTGCGATGAAAATGGTGAAAAACTTCAGGTTTGTATCGCTTTCTACTCAGGACATGCAAATGAATGTTTTTACACAGGAACTATTTACGTTATTTTCACAGGACATTTGATTTCTGTCGATGAAAAGGATACATTTGAAGATATTGCGATGGAAAATGGTGAAGAACTTCAGGTTTGTATCGTTTTCCACTCAGGACATGCAAATTAATGTTTTACACAGGAACTATTTACAGACATTATTTTCACAGGACATTTGATTTCTGTCGATAAAATATGATATATTTGAAGATAAATGATGGAAAATGGTGAAAAAAAAAGGTTTGTATCGCTTTCTATTCAGGACATGCAAAAATGTTTTTTTAAACAGGAACTATTTCACGTTTTTTCACAGGACATTTGATTTCTGTCGATAAAAATGGATATATTTGAAGATATTGCGATGAAAAATGGTGAAAACTTCAGGTTTGTATCGCTTTCTACTCAGGACATGCAAATGAATGTTTTTTACACAGGAACTATTTACTTATTTTCACAGGACATTTTTGATTTCTGTCGATAAAAAGGATATATTTAAAGATATATTGCGATGAAAATGGTGAAAAACTTCAGGTTTGTATCGCTTTCTACTCAGGACATGCAAATGAATGTTTTAAACAGGAACTATTTACGTATTTTCACAGGACATTTGATTTTTGATTCGATAAATATCGAAAAAAAATTGATGAAATATTTAAAGATATTGCGATGAAAATGGTGAAAAACTTCAGGTTTGTATCGCTTTCTATTCAGGACATGCAATGCAAATGCAATTTTTTACAGGAAGGAACAAATATTTAAGATTATTTTCACAGGACATTTGATTTGATGTCTGTCGATAAAAAGGATATATTTAAAGATATTGCGATGAAAATGGTGAAAAACTAAAGGTTTGTATCTTTTTTCTACTCAGGACATGCAAATGAATGTTTTACACAGGAACTATTTACGTTATTTTCACAGGACATTTGATTTCTGTCGATAAAAATGATATATTTTAAAGATATTGCGATGGAAAATGGTGAAAAACTTTCAGGTTTGTATCGCTTTCTACTCAGGACATGCAAATGAATGTTTTAAACAGGAATTTATTTACTTTTTTTTCACAGGACATTTGATTTCTGTCGATAAAAATGATATATTTAAAAGATATTGCGATGCGATGAAAATGGTGAAAAACTTCAGGTTTTGTATCGCTTTCTACTCAGGACATGCAAATGAATGTTTTTACACAGGAACTATTTACTTATTTTTCACAGGACATTTGATTTCTGTCGATAAAAAGGATATATTTGAAAGATATTGCGATGGAAAATGGTGAAAAACTTCAGGTTTGTATCGCTTTCTACTCAGGACATGCAAATGAAGTTTTTTTACACAGGAACTATTTACGTATTTTCACAGGACATTTGATTTCTGTCGATAAAAGGATATATTTAAAGATATTGCGATGGAAAATGGTGAAGAACTTCAGGTTTGTATCGCTTTCTACTCAGGACATGCAAATTAATGTTTTTACACAGGAACTATTTTTACTTATTTTCACAGGACATTTGATTTCTGTCGATAAAAATATGATATATTTAAAGATATTGCGATGAAAATGGTGAAAAACTTCAGGTTTGTATCGCTTTCTACTCAGGACATGCAAATGAATGTTTTACACAGGAACTATTTACGTATTTTTCACAGGACATTTGATTTCTGTCGATAAAAAGGATATATTTGAAAAGATATTGCGATGGAAAATGGTGAAAAACTTTAGGTTTGTATCGCTTTTCTACTCAGGACATGCAAATGAAAAAACAGGAACTATTTATTTATTTTCACAGGACATTTGATTTCTGTCGATAAAATTTGATATATTTAAAGAAGAAATATTGCGATGAAAATGGTGAAAAAACTTCAGGTTTGTATCGCTTTCTACTCAGGACATGCAAATGAATGTTTTTTACACAGGAACTATTTACTATTTTTTCACAGGACATTTGATTTCTGTCGATAAAGTTGATATGTTTAAAGATATTGCGATGGAAAATGGTGAAGAACTTCGGTTTGTATCGTTTTCTACTCAGGACATGCAAATTAATGTTTTTACACAGGAACTATTTTATTTTTTTCACAGGACATTTGATTTCTGTCGATAAAAAGGATATATTTAAAGATATTGCGATGGAAAATGGTGAAAAAAACTTAAGGTTTGTATCGCTTTCTAAAAAAATGAACATGCAAATGAATGTTTTTAAACAGGAACTATTTACGATTTTATTTTTTTTTTCACAGGACATTTGATTTCTGTCGATAAAAATGATGATATATTTAAAGATATTGCGATGAAAATGGTGAAAAACTTCAGGTTTGTATCGCTTTCTACTCAGGACATGCAAATGAATGTTTTACACAGGAACTATTTTTATTTATTTTCACAGGACATTTGATTTCTGTCGATAAAAAAGGATATATTTAAAAAGATATTGCGATGGAAAAAATGGTGAAAAACTTTAGGTTTGTATCGCTTTCTACTCAGGACATGCAAATGAATGTTTTACACAGGAACTATTTACTTTTTTTCACAGGACATTTGATTTCTGTCGATAAAAAGGATATATTTAAATATATTGCGATGGAAAATGGTGAATAACTTCTGGTTTGTATCGCTTTCTATTCTGGACATGCAAATGAATGTTTTACACAGGAACTATTTACGTATTTTACCAGGACATTTGATTTCTGTCGATAAAAGTGGTATATTTGAAGATATTGCGATGAAAAATGGTGAAAAACTTCAGGTTTGTATCGCTTTCTACTCAGGACATGCAAAATGAATGTTTTACACAGGAACTATTTACTTATTTTCACAGGACATTTGATTTCTGTCGATAAAAAGGATATATTTGAAGATATTGCGATGAAAAAATGGTGAAAAAAACTTCAGGTTTGTATCGCTTTCTACTCAGGACATGCAAATGAATGTTTTACACAGGAATTTATTTATTTTATTTTCACAGGACATTTGATTTCTGTCGATAAAAAGGATATATTTAAAGATATTGCGATGGAAAATGGTGAAAAAAAACTTCAGGTTTGTATCGCTTTCTACTCAGGACATGCAAATGAATGTTTTACACAGGAACTATTTACTTATTTTCACAGGACATTTGATTTCTGTCGATAAAAAGGATATATTTAAAAAATATTGCGATGAAAATGGTGAAAAACTTCAGGTTTGTAATTTTTCTACTCAGGACATGCAAATGAATGTTTTACACAGGAATTATTTACTTATTTTCACAGGACATTTGATTTCTGTCGATAAAAGAGATATATTTAAAGATATTGCGATGGAAATGGTGAAAAACTTTCAGGTTTGTATCGCTTTCTACTCAGGACATGCAAATGAATGTTTTTTACACAGGAACTATTTTACTTATTTTCACAGGACATTTGATTTCTGTCGATAAAAAATTGATATATTTGAAGATATTGCGATGGAAATGGTGAAAAAAACTTTCAGGTTTGTATCGCTTTCTACTCAGGACATGCATGCAAATGAATGTTTTACACAGGAACTATTTACTTATTTTCACAGGACATTTGATTTCTGTCGATAAAAGGATATATTAAAAATATATTGCGATGCGAAAATGGTGAAAAACTTTTCAGGTTTGTATCGCTTTCTACTCAGGACATGCAAATGAATGTTTTACACAGGAAATTATTTTTTATTTTTCACAGGACATTTGATTTCTGTCGATAAAAAGATGATATATTTAAAGATATTGCGATGAAAATGGTGAAAAACTTCAGGTTTGTATCGCTTTCTACTCAGGACATGCAAATTAATGCAAATGAATGTTTTTACACAGGAACTATTTACTTATTTTTCACAGGACATTTGATTTCTGTCGATAAACCGGATATATTTGAAGATATTGCGATGGAAAATGGTAAAGAACTTCAGTTTTGTGTCGCTTTCTACTCAGGACATGCAAATGAGTGTTTTACACAGGAACTATTTAGTTTATTTTCACAGGACATTTGATTTCTGTCGATAAAAAAGAGGATATATTTAAAGATATTGTTTGAAAAAATGGAAAAAAAAACTTCAGGTTGTATATTTTTTTACTCAGGACATGCAAAGATAAAATGAATGTTTTACACAGGAACTATTATTTTTTTTCACAGGACATTTGATTTCTGTCGATAAAAAGGATATATTTAAAGATATTGCGATGAAAAATGTGAAAACTTCAGGTTTGTATCGCTTTCTACTCAGGACATGCAAAAATGATTTTTTACAAAGAGATTATTTACGTTTTTTCACAGGACATTTGATTTCTGTCGATAAAATTGATATATTTAAAGATATTGCGATGATGAAAATGGTGAAAAAAACTTCAGGTTTGTATCGCTTTCTACTCAGGACATGCAAATGAATGTTTTACACAGGAACTATTTACTTATTTTCACAGGACATTTGATTTCTGTCGATAAAAAGGATATATTTAAAGATATTGCGATGAAAATGGTGAAAAAACTTCAGGTTTGTATCGCTTTCTACTCAGGACATGCAAATGAATGTTTTACACAGGAACTATTTACGTATTTTTTCACAGGACATTTGATTTCTGTCGATAAAGATATTGATAAATTTGAAGATATTGCGATGGAAAATGGTGAAAAACTTCAGGTTTGTATCGCTTTCTACTCAGGACATGCAAATGAATGTTTTACACAGGAACTATTTACGTATTTTTCACAGGACATTTGATTTCTGTCGATAAAAGATGATATATTTGAAAAGATATTGCGATGGAAATGGTGAAAAACTTCAGGTTTGTATCGCTTTCTACTCAGGACATGCAAATGAATGTTTTACACAGGAACTATTTACGTATTTTCACAGGACATTTGATTTCTGTCGATAAAAAGGATATATTTAAAGATATTGCGATGAAAATGGTGAAAAACTTCAGGTTTGTATCGCTTTCTACTCAGGACATGCAAATGAATGTTTTTTTACACAGGAATTATTTACGTATTTTCACAGGACATTTGATTTCTGTCGATAAAAAGGATATATTTAAAGATATTGCGATGAAAAATGGTGAAAAACTTTCAGGTTTGTATCGCTTTCTACTCAGGACAATGCAAATGAATGTTTTTTTAAACAGGAACTATTTACGTATTTTTCACAGGACATTTGATTTCTGTCGATAAAAAGGATATATTTGAAGATAATGCGATGGAAATGGTGAAAAACTTCAGGTTGGGACTTTTTCTACTCAGGACATGCAAAAATGAATGTTTTTTAACAGGACTATTTACTTATTTTCACAGGACATTTGATTTCTGTCGATAAAAATGATATATTTGAAGATATTGCGATGAAAATGGTGAAAAACTTCAGGTTTGTATCGCTTTCTTTCAGGACATGCAAATGAATGTTTTACACAGGAACTATTTTTTTATTTTCACAGGCACAGGACATTTGATTTCTGTCGATAAAAAGGATATATTTAAAGATATTGCGATGGAAAATGGTGAAAAACTTCAGGTTTTTGTATCGCTTTCTATTCAGGACATGCAAATGAATGTTTTACACAGGAATTATTTATTTATTTTCACAGGACATTTGATTTCTGTCGATAAAAAGGATATATTTAAAGATATTGCGATGGAAAATGGTGAAAAACTTTAGGTTTTGTATCTTTTTTCTACTCAGGACATGCAAATTAATGGTTTACACAAATATTTACGTATTTTTTTTAAACAGGACATTTGATTTCTGTCGATAAAGATAAATATATTTGAAGATATTGCGATGGAAAATGGTGAAAAACTTCAGGTTTGTATCGCTTTCTATTCAGGACATGCAAATGAATTTTTTACACAGGAATATATTTTCGTCTTTTATTTTCACAGGACATTTGATTTCTGTCGATAAAAAGGATATATTTGAAGATATTGCGATGGAAAATGGTGAAAAACTTCAGGTTTGTATCGCTTTCTACTCAGGACATGGACATGCAAATGAATGTTTTACAAGGAACTATTTAAAGATTATTTTCACACAGGAACATTTGATTTCTGTCGATAAAAATGGATATATTTGAAGATATTGCGATGAAAATGGTGAAAAACTTCAGGTTTGTATTTTCTATTCAGGACATGCAAATTAATGTTTTAACACAAGAACTATTTAATTATTTTCACAGGACATTTGATTTTTCTGTCGATAAAATGGATATATTGAAAAAGATATTGCGAAAAAAAATTTGAATTTTACAGGTTTTTTATTTACTTTCAATACATGAAATATTTGAAGAATGATTGAAAATGGTGAAAAATTTCAGGTTTGTATCGCTTTCTATTCAGGACATGCAAATGAATATTTTACACAGGAACTATTTATTTATTTTCACAGGACATTTGATTTCTGTCGATAAAATGGATATATTTGAAGATATTGCGATGGAAAATGGTGAAAAAACTTCAGGTTTGTATCGCTTTTCTACTCAGGACATGCAAATGAATGTTTTACACAGGAACTATTTACTTATTTTCACAGGACATTTGATTTCTGTCGATAAAAAGATATATATTAAAAAGATATTGCGATGAAAAATGGTGAAAAACTTCAGGTTTGTATCGCTTTCTACTCAGGACATGCAAATGAATTTTTTTACAAAGGAACTATTTACGTATTTTCACAGGACATTTGATTTCTGTCGATAAAAATGATATATTTATTTGAAGATATTGCGATGAAAATGGTGAAAAACTTCAGGTTTGTATCGCTTTCTACTCAGGACATGCAAATTAATGTTTTGCACAGGAACATTCACTTTTTTGGCATGACATTTGATTTCTGTCGATAAAGCTGATATATTTAAAGATATTGCGATGGAAAATGGTGAAGAACTTCAGGTTTGTATCGCTTTCTACTCAGGACATGCAAATGAATGTTTTACACAGGAACTATTTACGTATTTTCACAGGACATTTGATTTCTGTCGATAAAAAGGATATATTTTAAAGATATTAAATGCGATGAAAATGGTGAAAAATTCAGGTTTGTATCGCTTTCTACTCAGGACATGCAAAATGAATGTTTTACACAGGAACTATTTACTTATTTTCACAGGACATTTGATTTCTGTCGATAAATGGATATATTTGAAGATATTGCGATGAAAATGGTGAAAAACTTTCAGGTTTGTATCGCTTTCTACTCAGGACATGCAAATGAATGTTTTAAACAGGAACTATTTATTTTATTTTTCACAGGACATTTGATTTCTGTCGATAAAAATGATATATTTGAAAAGATATTGCGATGGAAATGGTGAAAAAACTTCAGGTTTGTATCGCTTTCTACTCAGGACATGCAAATGAATGTTTTACACAGGAACTATTTATTTTTTTTCACAGGACATTTGATTTCTGTCGATAAAGATGATATGTTTAAAGATATTGCGATGGAAAATGGTGAAGAACTTCAGGTTTGTATCGCTTTCTACTCAGGACATGCAAATGAATGTTTTTTAAACAGGAACTATTTACTTATTTTCACAGGACATTTGATTTCTGTCGATAAAAATGGATATATTTGAAGATATTGCGATGAAAATGGTGAAAAACTTTTAGGTTTGTATCGCTTTCTATTCAGGACATGCAAATGAATGTTTTATACAGGAACTATTTACTTTTTTCACAGGACATTTGATTTCTGTCGATAAAATGATATATTTGAAGATATTGCGATGGAAAATGAAAAAACTTCAGGGTTTATCGCTTTTCTATTCAGGACATGCAAATGAATGTTTTAAACAGGAACTATTTATATTTTCACACATTTGACATTTGATTCTGTCGATAAATGATATATTTAAAAGATATTGCGATGGAAAATGGTGAAAAACTTTCAGGTTTGTATCGCTTTCTACTCAGGACATGCAAAAATGAAATTTTTTACACAGGAACTATTTTTTTTTTCACAGGACATTTGATTTCTGTCGATAAAAAATGGATATATTTAAAGATATGCGAAAAAAATGGTGAAAAAAACTTCAGGTTTGTATCGCTTTTCTACTCAGGACATGCAAATGAATGTTTTACACAGGAACTATTTATTTATTTTTCACAGGACATTTGATTTCTGTCGATAAAATGGATATATTAAAAAGATATTGCGATGGAAATGGTGAAAAACTTCAGGTTTGTATCGCTTTCTACTCAGGACATGCAAATGAATGTTTTACACAGGAACTATTTACGTATTTTCACAGGACATTTGATTTCTGTCGAAAAAAAGATATATTTAAATTTGAAAAATTTGAAAAATTTTTTTCTATCGATAAAATGGATAATTAAAGATATTTTAATGGAAAATGGTGAAAAACTTCAGGTTTGTATCGCTTTCTATTCAGGACATGCAAATGAATGTTTTAAACAGGAACTATTTACGTTTTTTTCACAGGACATTTGATTTCTGTCGATAAAAATGATATATTTAAAGATATTGCGATGAAAATGGTGAAAAACTTCAGGTTTGTAGGTTTTACTCAGGACATGAAATGAATGTTTTACACAGGAACTATTTACTTTTTTTTCACAGGACATTTGATTTCTGTCGATAAAATGGATATATAAAAAGATATTGCGAAAAAAATGGAAAAAAACTTCAGGTTTGTATCGCTTTTCTATTCAGGACATGCAAATGAATGTTTTAAACAGGAATTATTTACTTAAATTTTTCACAGGACATTTGATTTCTGTCGATAAAAATGATATATTTGAAGATGATAATGAAGAAAAAATGGTGAAAAACTTTTAGGTTTGTATCGCTTTCTACTCAGGACATGCAAATGAATGTTTTTACACAGGACTATTTACTTATTTTCACAGGACATTTGATTTCTGTCGATAAAATGGATATATTTGAAGATATTGCGATGGAAAATGGTGTGAAAAACTTCAGGTTTGTATCGCTTTCTACTCAGGACATGCAAAATGAATGTTTTACACAGGAACTATATTCACTTATTTTCACAGGACATTTGATTTCTGTCGATAAAAGGATATATATTTAAAGATATTGCGATGAAAATGGTGAAAAACTTTTAGGTTTGTATCGCTTTCTACTCAGGACATGCAAATTAATGTTTTTACACAGGAACTATTTACGTATTTTCACAGGACATTTGATTTCTGTCGATAAAAGGATATATTTAAAGATTTAATGATGAAATGAAATGAAAATGTTTAAGGTTTGATGGAACTTCAGGACAGAAAATGTATATTTATTAAATGAAAATGGTGAAAAAAAAGGTTTGTTTTTTTTGACAGGACAGGACATGCAAATGAATGTTTTATAAAGGAGGAGAAAAAGAAATTTTTTAAATGGAAATTTGATTTTCAGAATCGATATTTTTATTCAGGACATGCAAAAAATGAAAAAAAACACAAACTAAAATATTATTTTCACATGACATTTGATTTTGTGTCGAAAAAGGATATATTTAAAGATAAAGCGATGGAAAATGAAAAAAACTTCAGGTTTGTATCGCTTTCTTTCAGGACACATGCAAATGAAATGTTTTACACAGGAACTATTTACTTATTTTCACAGGACATTTGATTTCTGTCGATAAAAAGGATATATTTAAAGATATTGCGATGAAAATGGTGAAAAACTTCAGGTTTGTATCGCTTTTCTACTCAGGACATGCAAATGAATGTTTTACACAGGAACTATTTTTTGTATTTTCACAGGACATTTGATTTCTGTCGATAAAAATGATATATTTAAAGAAAAATTTGATTTGAATAAAGCGATGGAAAATGGTGAAAAACTTTAGGTTTGTATCGCTTTCTACTCAGGACATGCAAATGAATGTTTTAACACAGGAACTATTTTTTATTTTCACAGGACATTTGATTTCTGTCGATAAAAAGGATATATTTGAAGATATTGCGATGAAAAAATGGTGAAAAACTTCAGGTTTGTATCGCTTTCTACTCAGGACATGCAAATGAATGTTTTACACAGGAACTATTTACGTATTTTCACAGGACATTTGATTTCTGTCGATAAAATGATATATTTAAAGATATTGCGATGGAAAATGGTGAAGAACTTCAGGTTTGTATCGCTTTCTACTCAGGACATGCAAATGAATGTTTTAACACAGGAACTATTTACGTTATTTTCACATGACATTTGATTTCTGTCGATGAAAAGGATACATTTAAAGATATTGCGATGGAAATGGTGAAAACTTTTAGGTTTGTATCGCTTTCTACTCAGGACATGCAAATGAATGTTTTACACAGGAACTATTTACTTATTTTCACAGGACATTTGATTTCTGTCGATAAAAAATGGATATATTTGAAGATATTGCGATGGAAAATGGAAAATGGTGAAAACTTCAGGTTTGTATCGCTTTTTCTACTCATGGACATGCAAATTCAATTTTTTTAGGACATGCAAATGAATGTTTTACACAGGATTTATTTATTTTCACAGGACATTTGATTTCTGTCGATAAAAAGGATATATTTAAAGATATTGCGATGGAAAATGGTGAAAAAACTTCAGGTTTGTATCGCTTTCTACTCAGGACATGCAAATGAATGTTTTACACAGGAACTATTTACGTATTTTCACAGGACATTTGATTTCTGTCGATAAAAAAGGATATATTTAAAGATATTGCGAAAAAAAAATGGTGAAAAACTTCAGGTTTGTATCGCTTTCTACTCAGGACATGCAAAAAAATGTTTTACACAGGAACTATTTACGTATTTTCACAGGACATTTGATTTCTGTCGATAAAAAGGATATATTTAAAGATATTGCGATGGAAAATGGTGAAAAACTTCAGGTTTGTATCGCTTTCTACTCAGGACATGCAAATGAATGTTTTAACACAGGAACTATTTATTTTATTTTCACAGGACATTTGATTTCTGTCGATAAAATGGATATATTTGAAGATATTGCGATGAAAATGGTGAAAAACTTCAGGTTTGTATCGCTTTCTACTCAGGACATGCAAATGAATGTTTTACACAGGAACTATTTTTTTTATTTTCACAGGACATTTGATTTCTGTGATATAAAAAGGATATATTGAAGATAAATTTAAAAAAATTGATGGAAATGAAAATGGTGAAAAACTTCAGTTTTGTATCGCTTTCTACTCAGGACATGCAAAATGAATGTTTTACACAGGAATTATTTTTTTTTCACAGGACATTTGATTTCTGTCGATAAAAAGGATATATTTGAAGATATTGCGATGGAAAATGGTGAAAAACTTCAGGTTTGTATCGCTTTCTATTCAGGACATGCAAATTATGTTTTTTAAGCAACAGGAACTATTTTTTATTTTCACAGGACATTTGATTTCTGTCGATAAAAAGATGATATATTTGAAGAAGCGATGATGATAATTGCTTTTGATGAAAAATGTTTTGAAAAATTTCAGGTTTGTATCGCTTTCTACTCAGGACATGCAAAAATGAATGTTTTACACAGGAACTATTTATTTTTTTTCACAGGACATTTGATTTCTGTCGAAAAAAATGATATATTTAAAGATATTGCGATGAAAATGGTGAAAAACTTCAGGTTTGTATCGCTTTCTACTCAGGACATGCAAATGAATGTTTACAACAGGAACTATTTACTTATTTTCACAGGACATTTGATTTCTGTCGATAAAAAGATATGATATATTTAAAGATATTGCGATGAAAAATGAAAAAAACTTCAGGTTTGTATCGCTTTCTACTCAGGACATGCAAATGAATGTTTTACACAGGAACTATTTACTTTTTTTCACAGGACATTTGATTTCTGTCGATAAAAATGGATATATTAAAAGATATTGCGATGAAAAAATGGTGAAAAACTTCAGGTTTGTATCGCTTTTCTATTCAGGACATGCAAATGAATGTTTTACACAGGAACTATTTACGTTTTTTTCACAGGACATTTGATTTCTGTCGATAAAAAGGATATATTTAAAAAGATATTGCGATGAAAATGGTGAAAAACTTCAGGTTTGTATCGCTTTCTACTCAGGACATGCAAATTAATGTTTTACAAAGAGAATTATTTACTTATTTTCACAGGACATTTGATTTCTGTCGATAAAAATGGATATATTTAAAGATATTGCGATGAAAAATGGTGAAAAACTTCAGGTTTGTATCGATTTTTCTACTCAGGACATGCAAATTAATGTTTTAAACAGGAACTATTATTACTTATTTTTACAGGACATTTGATTTCTGTCGATAAAGTTGATATGTTTAAAGATATTGCGATGGAAAATGGTGAAAAAAAATATTTGCAAAAATTTTTTGGTTTGAAAATTTGAAAATAAATGAAGGAAATGCAAATCAAATATGCAAAAATTTTACACAGGATTTTTTATTTACTTATTTTCACAGGACATTTGATTTCATTTGATGATCGATAAAATGGATATATTTTAAAGATATTGCGATGAAAATGGTGAAAAACTTCAGGTTTGTATCGCTTTCTACTCAGGACATGCAAATGAATGTTTTTTACACAGGAATTATTTTTTATTTTCACAGGACATTTGATTTCTGTCGATAAAATGGATATATTTAAAGATATTGCGATGAAAAATGGTGAAAAACTTCAGGTTTGTATCGATTTTCTATTCAGGACATGCAAATGAATGTTTTACACAGGAACTATTTTTTTATTTTCACAGGACATTTGATTTCTGTCGATAAAAAGGATATATTTAAAGATATTGCGATGAAAAATGGTGAAAAACTTCAGGTTTGTATCGCTTTCTACTCAGGACATGCAAATGAATGTTTTTTACACAGGAACTATTTACGTATTTTCACAGGACATTTGATTTCTGTCGATAAAAATGATATATTTAAAAGATATTGCGATGAAAATGATGATGAAAATGGTGAAAAATTTCTGGTTTGTATCGCTTTCTATTCTGGGCATGCAAATGAATGTTTTACACAGGACTATTTACGTATTTTCACAGGACATTTGATTTCTGTCGATAAAATGGATATATTTGAAGATATTGCGATGGAAATGGTGAAAAACTTCAGGTTTGTATCGCTTTCTACTCAGGACATGCAAATGAATGTTTTTTACACAGGAAC
Organism: Drosophila bifasciata; assembly: GCA_009664405.1. Classification (NCBI taxonomy): domain Eukaryota; kingdom Metazoa; phylum Arthropoda; class Insecta; order Diptera; family Drosophilidae; genus Drosophila; species Drosophila bifasciata. The sequence goes on from CM019043.1 coordinate 24,072,488, forward strand.
TATTTACGTATTTTCACATTTGACATTTGATTTCTGTCGATAAAAAGGATATATTTAAAGATATTGCGATGAAAAATGGAAAAAACTTCAGGTTTGTATCGCTTTCTACTCAGGACATGCAAATGAATGTTTTTTTAAACAGGAACTATTTACTTATTTTTTCACAGGACATTTGATTTCTGTCGATAAAAATGATATATAAAGATAAAGATATTGCGATGGAAAATGGAAAAAAACTTCAGGTTTGTATCGCTTTCTACTCAGGACATGCAAATGAATGTTTTACACAGGAACTATTTACGTATTTTCACAGGACATTTGATTTTTGTGTCGATAAAATGATATATTTAAAGATATTGCGATGAAAATGGTGAAAACTTTCAGGTTTGTATCGCTTTCTACTCAGGACATGCAAATGAATGCAAATGAATTTTTTACACAGGAACTATTTACTTATTTTCACAGGACATTTGATTTCTGTCGATAAAAAGGATATATTTGAAGATATTGCGATGAAAATGGTGAAAAATTTTTCAGGTTTGTATCGTTTTCTCTCAGGACATGCAAATTAATGTTTTACACAGGAACTATTTACTTATTTTCACAGGACATTTGATTTCTGTCGATAAAATGGATATATTTAAAGATATTGCGATGAAAATGGTGAAAAACTTCAGGTTTGTATCGCTTTCTATTCAGGACATGCAAATGAATGTTTTAAACAAATATTCATTTATTTTCACAGGACATTTGATTTTTTCGAAAAAAGGATTTATAAAGATGAATTTCATGACATGTGAAAAATGAATGATTTTGATTTATTTAAATATTTTCACAGGACATTTGATTTTGTCGATAAAATTGATATAAAAAGATATTGCGATGAAAATGGTGAAATGTTTCAGGTTTGTATCGCTTTCTACTCAGGACATGCAAATGAATGTTTTACACAGGAACTATTTACTTATTTTCACAGGACATTTGATTTCTGTCGATAAAATGGATATATATTTAAAGATATTGCGATGAAAATGGTGAAAAAACTTCAGGTTTGTATCGTTTTCTACTCAGGACATGCAAATGAATGTTTTTACACAGGAACTATTTACTTATTTTCACAGGACATTTGATTTGATTTCTGTCGATAAAAAAAGGATATATTTGAAAGATATTGCGATGAAAATGGTGAAAAACTTTAGGTTTGTATGCAAATTTTTCTACTCAGGACATGCAAATGAATGTTTTACACAGGAACTATTTACTTATTTTCACAGGACATTTGATTTCTGTCGATAAAGTTGATATGTTTAAAGATAATTGCGATGAAAATGGTGAAAAAAAACTTCAGGTTTGTATCGCTTTCTACTCAGGACATGCAAATGAATGTTTTACACAGGAACTATTTACGTATTTTCACAGGACATTTGATTTTTGTCGATAAAAGGATATATTTAAAGATATTGCGATGAAAATGGTGAAAAACTTCAGGTTTGTATCGCTTTCTACTCAGGACATGCAAATGAAATGTTTTACACAGGAACTATTTACGTATTTTTCACAGGACATTTGATTTCTGTCGATAAAATGGATATATTTAAAAGATATTGCGATGAAAATGGTGAAGGTTTTTAGGTTTGTATCGCTTTCTACTCAGGACATGCAAATGAATGTTTTTACACACAGGAACTATTTATTTTATTTTCACAGGACATTTGATTTCTGTCGATAAATTCTGTCGATAATATTTTAAAGATATTGCGATGAAAATGGAAAAAAAACTTCAGGTTTGTATCGCTTTTCTACTCAGGACATGCAAATGAATGTTTTAAACAGGAACTATTTACTTATTTTCACAGGACATTTGATTTCTGTCGATAAAAATGGATATATTTAAAGATATTGCGATAAAAAATGGTGAAAAACTTTCAGGTTTGTATCGCTTTCTACTCAGGACATGCAAATGAATGTTTTACACAGGAACTATTTATTTATTTTCACAGGACATTTGATTTCTGTCGATAAAAAAGGATATATTTAAAGATATTGCGATGGAAAATGGTGAAAAACTTCAGGTTTGTATCGCTTTTTCTACTCAGGACATGCAAATGAATGTTTTTTACACAGGAACTATTTACTTATTTTTCACAGGACATTTGATTTCTGTCGATAAAAAGGATATATTTAAAGATAAAGCGATGAAAATGGTGAAAAACTTTAGGTTTGTATCGCTTTCTATTCAGGACATGCAAATGAATGTTTTAAACAGGAACTATTTACTTATTTTCACAGGACATTTGATTTCTGTCGATAAAATGGATATATTTGAAGATATTGCGATGGAAAATGGTGAAAAACTTCAGGTTTGTATCGCTTTCTACTCAGGACATGCAAATGAATGTTTTTACACAGGAACTATTTACTTATTTTCACAGGACATTTGATTTCTGTCGATAAAAGGATATATTTAAAGATATTGCGATGGAAAAAATGGTGAAAAACTTTCAGGTTTGTATTTCTTTCTACTCAGGACATGCAAATTAGTGTTTTAAACAGGAACTATTAACTTATTTTCACAGGACATTTGATTTCTGTCGATAAAAGAGATATATTTAAAGATAAAGCGATGAAAATGGTGAAAAAAAGTTATAAAATGGTTTATATTTGTTTTCATTACTCAGGACATGCAAATTAATGAATTTTTTACAGGAACTATTTTGTTTTTTTCACAGGACATTTGATTTTTGTCGATAAAGATGATATATTTAAAGATATTGCGATGAAAATGGTGAAAAAATTTTTTGGTTTGTATCGGTTTCAGGACATGCAAATGAATGTTTTAAAGGAGGAATTCAGGACAGGACATTTATTTTCAAAAAAATGTTTGGTGAAAAATTTCAGGTTTGTTCGCTTTTTACTCAGGAACATTTGAACTTTTACACAGGAACTATTTTTTTTCACAGGACATTTGATTTCTGTCGATAAAAAGGATATATTTAAAGAAGATATTGCGATGAAAATGGTGAAAAAACTTCAGGTTTGTATCGCTTTCTACTCAGGACATGCAAATGAATGTTTTTTACACAGGAACTATTTACTTATTTTCACAGGACATTTGATTTCTGTCGATAAAAAAGGATATATTTAAAGATATTGCGATGAAAATGGTGAAAAACTTTTAGGTTTGTATCGCTTTCTACTCAGGACATGCAAATGAATGTTTTATACAGGAACTATTTACTTATTTTCACAGGACATTTGATTTCTGTCGATAAAATGGATATATTTTAAAAGATATTGCGATGGAAAATGGTGAAAAACTTCAGGTTTGTATCGCTTTCTACTCAGGACATGCAAAATGAATGTTTTTACACAGGAACTATTTACGTTATTTTCACAGGACATTTGATTTCTGTCGATAAAATGGATATATTTAAAGATATTGCGATGGAAAATGGTGAAAAACTTCAGGTTTGTATCGCTTTCTACTCAGGACATGCAAAATGAATGTTTTTACACAGGAACTATTTACGTTTTTTTCACAGGACATTTGATTTCTGTCGATAAAAAGGATATATTTAAAGATATTGCGATGGAAAATAATGAAGAACTTCAGGTTTGTGTCGCTTTCTACTCAGGACATGCAAATGCATGTTTTAAACAGGAACTATTTAAGTCTTTTTACAGGACATTTGATTTCTGTCGATAAAAAAGATGATATATTTAAATATATTGCGATGGAAAATGGTGAAGAACTTCAGGTTTGTATCGCTTTCTACTCAGGACATGCAAATGAAATTTTTTAAACAGGAACTATTTACGTATTTTTCACAGGACATTTGATTTCTGTCGATAAAAATGATATATTTTGAAGATATTGCGATGGAAAATGGTGAAAAACTTTCAGGTTTGTATCGCTTTCTACTCAGGACATGCAAATGAATGTTTTACACAGGAACTATTTACGTTATTTTCACAGGACATTTGATTTCTGTCGATAAAAAGGATATATTTAAAGATATTGCGATGGAAAATGGCGAAAAACTTCAGGTTTGTATCGCTTTCTACTCAGGACATGCAAATGAATGTTTTACACAGGAACTATTTACTTATTTTCACAGGACATTTGATTTTGTGTCGAAAGGAAATATGATATATTTGAAGATATTGCGATGAAAATGGTGAAAAACTTCAGGTTTGTATCGCTTTTCTACTCAGGACATGCAAATGAATGTTTTAATTTACAGGAACTATTTACTATTTATTTTTTTCACAGGACATTTGATTTCTGTCGATAAAAAATGATATATTTGAAGATATTGCGATGAAAATGGTGAAAAACTTCAGGTTTGTATCGCTTTCTACTCAGGACATGCAAATTAATGTTTTTTTAAACAGGAACTATTTAGTATTTTTTTCACAGGACATTTGATTTCTGTCGATAAAATATATATATTTAAAGATAAAGCGATGAAATGGTGGTGAAAAACTTTCAGGTTTTTTAGGTTTGTATCGCTTTCTACTCAGGACATGCAAATGAATATTTTTTACACAGGATTATTCACTTATTTTTCACAGGACATTTGATTTCTGTCGATAAAATGATATATATTTGAAGATATTGCGATGAAAATGGTGAAAAAACTTCAGGTTTGTATCGCTTTCTACTCAGGACATGCAAATGAATGTTTTACACAGGAACTATTTACTTTTTTTTCACAGGACATTTGATTTCTGTCGATAAAAGGATATATTTAAAGATATTGCGATGAAAATGGTGAAAAACTTTCAGGTTTGTATCGATTTTTCTACTCAGGACATGCAAATGAATGTTTTAAACAGGAACTATTTACTTATTTTCACAGGACATTTGATTTCTGTCGATAAAAATGGATATATATTGAAGATAAATGCAAAAAATGATGAAAAAAATGGTGAAAAACTTAAATGGTTTTAAATGGTGAAAAATTTTAAATGGATAGGACAAATGCAAGAAAAAATGTTTTACACACTATATTTTTATTTTCACAGGACATTTGATTTCTGTCGATAAAAAGGATATATTTAAAGATAATTGCGATGAAAATGGTGAAAAACTTTCAGGTTTGTATCGCTTTCTACTCAGGACATGCAAATGAATTTTTTAACAGGAACTATTCATTTATTTTCACAGGACATTTGATTTCTGTCGATAAAAAAGGATATATTTAAAAGATAATTGCGATGGAAATGGTGAAAAACTTCAGGTTTGTATCGTTTTTCTACTCAGGACATGCAAAATAAATGTTTTACAAAGGAATTATTTACTTATTTTCACAGGACATTTGATTTCTGTCGATAAAAGGATATATTTAAAGATATTGCGATGGAAAAAATGGTGAAAAACTTTAGGTTTGTATCGCTTTCTACTCAGGACATGCAAATGAATGTTTTACACAGGAACTATTTACTTATTTTCACAGGACATTTGATTTCTGTCGATAAAATGGATATATTGAAGATATTGCGATGGAAATGGTGAAAAACTTTCAGGTTTGTATCGCTTTCTACTCAGGACATGCAAATGAAATTTTTTACACAGGAACTATTTACGTATTTTCACAGGACATTTGATTTCTGTCGATATAATAAAATGATATATTTAAAAGATATTGCGATGGAAATGGTGAAAAACTTCAGGTTTGTATCGCTTTCTACTCAGGACATGCAAATGAATGTTTTACACAGGAACTATTTACTTATTTTCACAGGACATTTGATTTCTGTCGATAAAATGATATATTTGAAGATATTGCGATGAAAATGGTGAAAAACTTCAGGTTTGTATCGCTTTCTATTCAGGACATGCAAAATGAATGTTTTACACAGGAACTATTTACTTATTTTCACAGGACATTTGATTTCTGTCGATAAAATGATGATATTAAAGATAAAAAATAAATGATGAAAATTTATTGATTTTTCAGGTTTGTATCTTTTTCTATTCAGGACATGAAAAATTTTAAATTTTTATTCTTTTTATTTTCACTTATTTTCACAGGCCATTTGATTTCTGTCGATAAAAGAGATATATTTAAAGATAAAGCGATGAAAATGGTTTTTCAGGTTTGTATCGCTTTCTATTCAGGACATGCAAATGAATGTTTTTAAACAGGATTATTTTACTTATTTTATTTTCACAGGACATTTGATTTCTGTCGATAAAAATGGATATATTTAAAGATAATTGCGATGAAAATGGTGAAAAACTTCAGGTTTGTATCGCTTTTTCTACTCAGGACATGCAAATGAATTTTTTTTAACAGGAACTATTTACTTATTTTCACAGGACATTTGATTTCTGTCGATAAAAAATGATTGAAAAGATAATGCGAAAAAATGGTGAAAAATTCTAGGTTTTTATCGCTTTTTATTTTGGACATGCAAATTAATGTTTTTAACAAAGAGATTTTATTTTTTATTTTCACAGGACATTTGATTTCTGTCGAAAAAAATGATATATTTTAAGAAGATAAAGCGATGAAAATGGTGAAAAAAAAAATTTCAGGTTTGTATCGCTTTTTCTATTCAGGACATGCAAATGAATGTTTTACACAGAGATTATTTACTTTTTTTTCACAGGACATTTGATTTCTGTCGATAAAATGGATATATTTAAAGATATTGCGATGAAAATGGTGAAAAACTTCAGGTTTGTATCGCTTTTCTACTCAGGACATGCAAATGAATGTTTTAAACAGGAACTATTTCTTTTCACAGGACATTTTTTCACAGGACATTTGATTTCTGTCGATAAAATGATATATATATAAAAAGATAATGCAAATTTTTATGAAAAAAAATTAAACGAAAAAAACTTCAGGTTTGTATCGCTTTCTATTCAGGACATGCAAAAAAAATGTTTTACAAAGGAAATTTATTTATTTATTTTCACAGGACATTTGATTTCTGTCGATAAAATGGATATATTTGAAGATATTGCGATGAAAATGGTGAAAAACTTCAGGTTTGTATCGCTTTCTTACTCAGGACATGCAAATGAATGTTTTTAACACAGGAACTATTTATTTTTTTCACAGGACATTTGATTTTCGATAAAAGGATATTTGTCGATAAAAAGGATATATTTAAAAAGATATTGCGATGAAAAAATGGTGAAAAACTTAAGGTTTGTATGGGTTTCTACTCAGGACATGCAAATGAATGTTTTACACAGGAACTATTTACGTATTTTCACAGGACATTTGATTTCTGTCGATAAAGCTGATATATTTAAAGATATTGCGATGGAAAATGGTGAAAAAACTTTCAGGTTTGTATCGCTTTCTATTCAGGACATGCAAATGAATGTTTTACACAGGAACTATTTACTTATTTTCACAGGACATTTGATTTCTGTCGATGAAAAGGATATATTTGAAGATATTGCGATGGAAATGGTGAAAAACTTCAGGTTTGTATCGCTTTCTACTCAGGACATGCAAAATGAATGTTTTTACACAGGGAACTATTTACGTATTTTCACAGGACATTTGATTTCTGTCGATAAAAGCTGATATATTTGAAGATATTGCGATGAAATGGTGAAAAACTTCAAGGTTTGTATCGCTTTCTAGGATTCAGGACATGCAAATGAATGTTTTACACAGGAACTATTTACTTATTTTCACAGGACATTTGATTTCTGTCGATAAAAAGGATATATTTTTAAAGATATTGCGATGGAAAATGGTGAAAAACTTCAGGTTTGTATCGCTTTCTACTCAGGACATGCAAATGAATGTTTTACAAACAGGAACTATTTACGTATTTTCACACAGGACATTTGATTTTTCTGTCGATAAAAATGATATATTTAATTTTAAAACACGATAAATGATATATTGAAAGATAAAATGGTGAAAAAACTTCAGGTTTGTATCGCTTTCTATTCAGGACATGCAAATGAATGTTTTTACACAGGAACTATTTACTTATTTTTTCACAGGACATTTTTGATTTCTGTCGATAAAGATGATATATTTGAAGATATTGCGATGAAAATGGTGAAAAACTTCAGGTTTGTATCGCTTTCTACTCAGGACATGCAAATGAATGTTTTACACAGGAACTATTTACTTATTTTTCACAGGACATTTGATTTCTGTCGATAAAAAAGGATGATATATTTGAAGATATTGCGATGAAAATGGTGAAGAACTTCAGGTTTGTATCGTTTTCTACTCAGGACATGCAAATTAATGTTTTACACAAATATTTACGTATTTTCCCAGGACATTTGATTTCTGTCGATAAAGATGCTATATTTGAAGATATAGCGATGGAAATGGTGAAAAAACTTCAGGTTTGTATCGCTTTCTACTCAGGACATGCAAATGAATGTTTTTAAACAGGAACTATTTATGTTATTTTCACAGGACATTTGATTTCTGTCGATAAAAAAAAGGATATATTTAAAGATATTGCGATGAAAATGGAAAAAAAATTCAGGTTTGTATGCAAAAATTTTTCTACTCAGGACATGCAAATGAATGTTTTAAACAGGAACTATATTACGTATTTTCACAGGACATTTGATTTCTGTCGATAAAAATGATATATTTGAAGATATTGCGATGAAAAAATGGTGAAAAACTTTCAGGTTTGTATCGCTTTCTATTCAGGACATGCAAATGAATGTTTTTGCACAGGTTATTATTTATTTATTTTCACAGGACATTTGATTTTTGTCGATAAAAAAATATATTTGAAGATATTTTAAAAAAAAAATTTGAAAATATCTGAAAACTTTAGGTTTGGATATTCTTTCGATATTGGATCAAAAAATGATTTGTTTGTTAATCGTTTTAAAACATGCAAATGAAAATTTTTATTTTATTTTACATTGACATTTGATTTTATTTGATTTCTGTCGATAAAATGGATATATTTGAAGATATTGCGATGGAAAATGGTGAAAAATTTCAGGTTTGTATCGCTTTCTATTCAGGACATGCAAATGAATGTTTTACACAGGAACTATTTTATCTTATTTTTCACAGGACATTTGATTTCTGTCGATAAAAGGATATATTTAAAGATATTGCGATGGAAAATGGTGAAAAAACTTCAGGTTTGTATCGCTTTTCTACTCAGGACATGCAAATGAATGTTTTAAACAGGAACTATTTATTTTATTTTCACAGGACATTTGATTTCTGTCGATAAAATGGATATATTTAAAGATATTGCGATGAAAATGGTGAAAAACTTCAGGTTTGTATCGCTTTCTACTCTGGACATGCAAATAAATGTTTTACACAGGAACTATTTACGTATTTTCACAGGACATTGATTTCTTCGATAATCGATAAAAATGATATAATATTTAAAGATAAAGCGATGGAAATGGTAAAAAATTTTCAGGTTTGTATCGCTTCTATTCAGGACATGCAAATTAAAATTTTTTTACAAAGGACTAAAAAAATGATTTTTTTCAAATAAAATTGAAATTTGAAAAATTTTATTGCAAAGATGAAAAATAGGACGATGAAATGGAAAATTTTTAAAAAAAAAATTGATTAAATTTACATTCAATTGTTCGAAAATTTTTTTTGATTAAAAATTTAATCGATCAAAAAACATCAAATGGCATTTTTTTGTGATTGGATATATAAAAAGATAAAAATGATGGATATGGTGAAAAAAAGGTAGGTAAATTTATTTTATTTTCACAGGAAAATTTAGGTTTTATGGATTTTAAACATAACAATATATGGTAAAAAACAAAGGGATTTTTTCACATTTTTAAATTTCTGTAAATAAATATGGATATATAAAAGATATTGAAAAAAAAAATTGAAAACTTTCAGGTTTGTATCGTATTTTTTACTCAGGACATGCAAATGAATGTTTTACACAGGAACTATTTACTTTTATTTTCACAGGACATTTGATTTCTGTCGATAAAAAGGATATATTTAAAGATATTGCGATGGAAAATGGTGAAAAACTTCAGGTTTGTATCGCTTTTCTACTCAGGACATGCAAATGAATGTTTTACACAGGAACTATTTACTTATTTTCACAGGACATTTGATTTCTGTCGATAAAAAGGATATATTTAAAGATATTGCGATGGAAAAAAATGGTGAAAAACTTCAGGTTTGTATCGCTTTCTATTCAGGACATGCAAATGAATGTTTTTAAACAAACTATTACGTATTTTTTTCACAGGACATTTGATTTCTGTCGATAAAAGGATATATTTGAAGATATTTGAAAAAAAATGGTGAAAAATTTCAGGTTTGTATCGCTTGAAAATTAAGGACATGCAAATGAAATTTTTTATTCAGGAAATGCAAATGCAAATTTGAATACTTTACAGGAACTATTTACTTATTTTCAATTTTTTTTTGATTTTTGTCGATAAAAATGGATATATTTAAATTGAATTGCGATGATGGAAAAATGGTGAAAAACTTCAGGTTTGTATCGCTTTCTACTCAGGACATGCAAATGAATGTTTTTACACAGGAACTATTTACGTATTTTCACAGGACATTTGATTTCTGTCGATAAAATGGATATATTTAAAGATATTGCGATGGAAAAAATGGTGAAAAAACTTCAGGTTTGTATCGCTTTCTACTCAGGACATGCAAATGAATGTTTTTTACAGGAACTATTTACTTATTTTCACAGGACATTTGATTTCTGTCGATAAATCGAAAAAATGGATATATTGAAAAAAGATATTGCGATGGAAAATGGTGAAAAAAACTTCAGGTTTGTATTTTTTTCTACTCAGGACATGCAAAATTAAAATGTTTTACACAGGAACTATTTACGTTTTTTCACAGGACATTTGATTTCTGTCGATAAAAAAGGATATATTGAAAAGATATTGCGATGGAAAATGGTGAAAAACTTTAGGTTTGTATCGCTTTCTACTCAGGACATGCAAATGAATGTTTTACACAGGAACTATTTATTCTTTTTCACAGGACATTTGATTTCTGTCGATAAAAATGGATATATTTAAAGATATTGCGATGAAAATGGTGAAAAACTTCAGGTTTGTATCGCTTTCTACTCAGGACATGCAAATGAAATGTTTTACACAGGAACTATTTACGTATTTTCACAGGACATTTGATTTCTGTCGATGAAAAGGATACATTTGAAGATATTGCGATGGAAAATGGTGAAGAACTTCAGGTTTGTATCGCTTTCTACTCAGGACATGCAAATGAATGTTTTACACAGGAACTATTTACTTATTTTCACAGGACATTTGATTTCTGTCGATAAAAAAGGATATATTTAAAGATAAAGCGATGAAAATGGTGAAAAACTTCAGGTTTGTATCTTTTTCTACTCAGGACATGCAAATGAATGTTTTACACAGGAACTATTTACGTATTTTCACAGGACATTTGATTTCTGTCGATAAACCGGATATATTTAAAGATATTGCGAAAAAAAAAAAAAAAAAACTTCAGGTTTGTATCGCTTTCTACTCAGGACATGCAAATTAATTTTTTTACAAAGGAACTATTTTTTATTTTACTTATTTTCACAGGACATTTGATTTCTGTCGATAAAAATGATATATTTAAAGATATTGCGATGGAAAATGGTGAAGAACTTCAGGTTTGTATCGCTTTCTACTCAGGACATGCAAAATGAATGTTTTACACAGGAACTATTTACTTATTTTCACAGGACATTTGATTTCTGTCGATAAAAATGGATATATTTGAAGATATATTGCGATGGAAAATGGTGAAAAAACTTCAGGTTTGTATCGCTTTCTACTCAGGACATGCAAATGAATGTTTTAAACAGGAACTATTTACTTATTTTTCACAGGACATTTGATTTTTCTGTCGATAAAGATATATATTTAAAGATATTGCGATGAAAATGGTGAAAAACTTCAGGTTTGTATCGCTTTCTACTCAGGACATGCAAATGAATGTTTTTTAAAACTATTACTTATTTTAAAATGAAATATTTCACAGATCACAGGATAATTTGATTTCATCTGGAAATTTGATTTATTTGTCGATAAAGCGATGGAAATGGTGAAAAATATCAGGTTTGTATCGCTTTCTACTCAGGGCATGTAAATGTCCACTATTCCCTTATTTTCACAGGACATTTGATTTATGTCGATAAAAAGGATATATTTAAAGATATTGCGATGAAAATGGTGAAAAACTTCAGGTTTGTATCGCTTTTCTACTCAGGACATGCAAATGAATGTTTTACACAGGAACTATTTACTTATTTTCACAGGACATTTGATTTCTGTCGATAAAAAAGGATATATTTGAAGAAGATATTGCGATGGAAAATGGTGAAAAAACTTCAGGTTTGTATCGCTTTCTATTCAGGACATGCAAATGAATGTTTTACAAGGATTTATTTACTATTTTTTCATGACATTATTTTTCACAGGACATTTGATTTCTGTCGATAAAAGGATATATTTAAAGATATTGTGATGAAAATGGTGAAAAATTTTTCAGGTTTGTATCGCTTTTCTACTCAGGACATGCAAAATGAATGTTTTTTACACAGGAACTATTTACGTTATTTTCACAGGACATTTGATTTCTGTCGATAAAAGGATATATTTAAAGATATTGCGATGAAAATGGTGAAAAAACTTCAGGTTTGTATCGCTTTTTACTCAGGACATGCAAATGAATGTTTTACAAACAAACAGGAATATGTTTTTTATTTATTTATTTTCACAGGACATTTGATTTCTGTCGATAAAAAAGATGATATATTTAAAGATATTGCGATGAAAAATGGTGAAAAACTTCAGGTTTGTATCGATTTTTTCTACTCAGGACATGCAAATGAATGTTTTACACAGGAACTATTTACGTATTTTCACAGGACATTTGATTTCTGTCGATAAAAATGATATATTTAAAGATATTGCGATGAAAAAATGGTGAAAAACTTCAGGTTTGTATCGCTTTTACTCAGGACATGCAAATGAATGTTTTACACAGGAACTATTCACTTATTTTCACAGGACATTTGATTTCTGTCGATAAAAATGGATATATTTGAAGATATTGCGATGAAAATGGTGAAAAACTTCAGGTTTGTATCGCTTTCTACTCAGGACATGCAAATGAATGTTTTACACAGGAACTATTTACTTATTTTCACAGGACATTTGATTTCTGTCGATAAAAAAGGATATATTTTAAAGATATTGCGATGGAAAATGGTGAAGAACTTCGGGTTGTATCGTTTTCTACTCAGGACATGCAAATTAATGTTTTACACAGGAACTATTTTTTTATTTTCACAGGACATTTGATTTCTGTCGATAAAAGGATATATTTAAAGATATTGCGATGGAAAATGGTGAAAAACTTCAGGTTTGTATCGCTTTCTACTCAGGACATGCAAATGAATGTTTTACACAGGAACTATTTACTTTTTTTTCACAGGACATTTGATTTCTGTCGATAAAAAGGATATATTAAAAAAGATATTGCGATGGAAAATGGTGAAAAACTTTCAGGTTTGTATCGCTTTCTACTCAGGACATGCAAATGAATGTTTTACACAGGAACTATTTACTTTTTTTCACAGGACATTTGATTTCTGTCGATAAAAAAATGATATATTTAAAGATAAAGCGATGGAAAATGGTGAAAAACTTCAGGTTTGTATCGCTTTCTACTCAGGACATGCAAAATGAATGTTTTTTTTACACACAGGAACTATTTACTTATTTTCACAGGACATTTGATTTCTGTCGATAAAAAGGATATATTTAAAAGATATTGCGATGAAAATGGTGAAAAACTTCAGGTTTGTATCGCTTTCTTTCTACTCAGGACATGCAAATGAATGTTTTACACAGGAACTATTTACTTCTTTTTCACAGGACATTTGATTTCTGTCGATAAAAAGGATATATTTAAAGATATTGCGATGATGAAAAATGGTGAAAAAACTTTCAGGTTTGTATCGCTTTCTATTCAGGACATGCAAATTAATGTTTTAAACATTTAATACATATTGCAAAATTTTTGTTTTAAATTTGGATAAATTTGAAGATTTTTTCGATGGAAAAAAAAATTAGGTTTGTATCGCTTTTTAAATGGACATGCAAAAAAAATTTTTTTTAACAGGTGGAAATATTTTCATATGAAATTTTGATTTCATGTCGATAAAATGGATATATTTAAAATATGATGAAAATTTTTCACAGGAAAAATTTGATTTTGTCGACAAATTAATAAAATGGATATATTCAAAATATAATATAAAAATGAAAATGGTGAAAAATTTCAAAAAATATTTTTGTATCGCTTTCTTTTACTCAGGACATGCAAATAAATGGTTTACACAGGAACTATTTACTTCTTTTTCACAGGACATTTGATTTCTGTCGATAAAAAGGATATATTTTTAAAGATATTGCGATGAAAATGGTGAAAAACTTCAGGTTTGTATCGCTTTCTACTCAGGACATGCAAATGAATGTTTTACACAGGAACTATTTACTTATTTTCACAGGACATTTGATTTCTGTCGATAAAATTGATATATTTGAAATATTGCGATGGAAAATGGTGAAAAACTTCAGGTTTGTATCGCTTTTTCTACTCAGGACATGCAAAATGAATGTTTTACACAGGAACTATTATTTATTTTCACAGGACATTTGATTTCTGTCGATAAAAAGGATATATTTAAAGATAAAGCGATGGAAAATGGTGAAAAACTTTCAGGTTTGTATTGCTTTCTTCTCAGGACATGCAAATTAATGTTTTAAACAGGAACTATTTTTTTATTTTCACACAGGACATTTGATTTCTGTCGATAAAGATGGATATATTTGAAGATATTGCGATGGAAAATGGTGAAAAACTTCAGGTTTGTATCGCTTTCTACTCAGGACATGCAAAAATGAATGTTTTTACACAGGAACTATTTACTTATTTTCACAGGACATTTGATTTCTGTCGATAAAAGGATATATTTGAAAAGATATTGCGATGGAAAAATGGTGAAAAACTTCAGGTTTGTATCGCTTTCGATTTCTATTCAGGACATGCAAATGAATGTTTTACACAGGAACTATTTACGTCTTTTTACAGGACATTTGATTTCTGTCGATAAAGATGATATGTTTAAAGATATTGCGATGGAAAATGGTGAAAAACTTCAGGTTTGTATCGCTTTCTACTCAGGACATGCAAAATGAATGTTTTTTACAGAGAACTATTTACGTTATTTTCACAGGACATTTGATTTCTGTCGATAAAATGGATATATTTAAAGATATTGCGATGAAAATGGTGAAAAACTTCAGGTTTGTATCGCTTTCTACTCAGGACATGCAAATGAATGTTTTACACAGGAACTATTTACGTCTTTTTTCACAGGACATTTGATTTCTGTCGATAAAAGGATATATTTGAAAGATATTGCGATGGAAAATGGTGAAAAACTTTTCAGGTTTGTATCGCTTTCTACTCAGGACATGCAAATGAATGTTTTACACAGGAACTATTTACTTATTTTCACAGGACATTTGATTTCTGTCGATAAAATTGATATATTTAAAGATATTGCGATGAAAATGGGTGAAAAACTTCAGGTTTGTATCGCTTTCTACTCAGGACATGCAAATGAAAATTTTTTTTACAGGAACTATTTACGTTATTTTCACAGGACATTTGATTCCAGTCGATAAAAAGGATATATTTAAAGATAAAGCGATAAAAAAATGGTGAAAAACTTCAGGTTTGTATCGCTTTCTACTCAGGACATGCAAATGAATGTTTTACACAGGAACTATTTACTTATTTTCACAGGACATTTGATTTCTGTCGATAAAAAGGATATATTTAAAGATATTGCGATGGAAAATGGTGAAAAACTTTAGGTTTGTATCGCTTTCTACTCAGGACATGCAAAATGAATTTTTTTTAAACATTAGGAACTATTACTTATTTTCACAGGACATTTGATTTCTGTCGATAAAATGGATATATTTGAAGATATTGCGATGGAAAATGGTGAAAAACTTCAGGTTTGTATCGCTTTCTACTCAGGACATGCAAATGAATGTTTTTTAAACAGGAACTATTTACTTATTTTCACAGGACATTTGATTTCTGTCGATAAAAGGATATATTTAAAGATAAAGCGATGGAAAATGGTGAAAAACTTCAGGTTTGTATCGCTTTCTACTCAGGACATGCAAATGAATGTTTTACAGCAGAACTATTTACTTTTTTTCACAGGACATTTGATTTCTGTTCAAAAAATGGATATATTTAAAGATATTGCGATGAAAATGATGAAAAACTTTAGGTTTGTATCGCTTTTCTACAGGGACATGCAAAAAATGAAAATTTAAACAGGAACTATTTACGTTATTATTTTCACAGGACATTTGATTTCTGTCGATAAAAAGGATATATTTAAAGATATTGCGATGGAAAATGGTGAAAAACTTCAGGTTTGTATCGCTTTCTACTCAGGACATGCAAATGAATATTTTTTACACAGGAACTATTTATTTCTTATTTTCACAGGACATTTGATTTCTGTCGATAAAATGGATATATTTGAAGATAAAGCGATGAAAATGGTGAACAACTTCAGGTTTGTATGGCTTTCTACTCAGGACATGCAAATGAATGTTTTACACAGGAACTATTTACTTATTTTCACAGGGCGTTTGATTTCTGTCGATAAAATATATATATTTAAAGATAAAGCGATGAAAATGTTGAAAAACTTCAGGTTTGTATCGCTTTCTACTCAGGACATGCAAATGCATGTTTTACACAGGAACTATTTACGTATTTTCACAGGACATTTGATTTCTGTCGATAAAATGGATATATTTAAAGATATTGCGATGAAAAAATGGTGAAAAAAACTTCAGGTTTGTATCGCTTTCTACTCAGGACATGCAAATGAATGTTTTTACACAGGAACTATTTACTTATTTTCACAGGACATTTGATTTCTGTCGATAAAAGGATATATTAAAAAGATATTTGCGATGAAAATGGTGAAAAACTTCAGGTTTGTATCGCTTTTCTATTCAGGACATGCAAATGAATGTTTTTTTAAAAAGGAACTATTATTTATTTTCACAGGACATTTGATTTTCTGTCGATAAAATGGATATATGCGATATATTTGAAGATATTTGCGATGGAAAATGGTGAAAAACTTTCAGGTTTTTTTCTACTCAGGACATGCAAATGAATGTTTTTTACACAGGAACTATTTACTTATTTTCACAGGACATTTGATTTCTGTCGATAAAAGGATATATTTGAAGATATTGCGATGAAAATGGTGAAAAAAATTTCAGGTTTGTATCGCTTTCTACTCAGGACATGCAAATGAATGTTTTTTACACAGGAACTATTTACTTATTTTCACAGGACATTTGATTTCTGTCGATAAAAGGATATATTTAAAGATAAAGCGATGAAAATGGTGAAAAACTTCAGGTTTGTATCGCTTTCTACTCAGGACAAGCAAATGAATGTTTACACAGGAACTATTCAGTTATTTTCACAGCACATTTGATTTATGTCGATAAAAGGATATATTTAAAGAATTGCGATGCAAAAAAAATGGTGAAAAAAACTTCAGGTTTGTATCGCTTTCTACTCAGGACATGCAAATGAATGTTTTACACAGGAACTATTACTTATTTTCACAGGACATTTGATTTCTGTCGATAAAATGGATATATTTAAAGATATTGCGATGAAAATGGTGAAAAAATTTCAGGTTTGTATCGCTTTCTACTCAGGACATGCAAATGAATGTTTTTAACACAGGATTATATATTTTCACAGGAAATTTGATTTTGTCGATTTTTTCGATAAAAATGGAAATATTGAAAAAAATTTGATTTTGTCGATGGACATAAAAAAAACTTTTAAAACATGCAAATTTGATTTGTCGATCGAAAACAGGATAAATTTAAAGATAAATTGCGATGAAAATGGTGAAAAACTTCAGGTTTG
Organism: Drosophila bifasciata; assembly: GCA_009664405.1. Taxonomy (NCBI): domain Eukaryota; kingdom Metazoa; phylum Arthropoda; class Insecta; order Diptera; family Drosophilidae; genus Drosophila; species Drosophila bifasciata. Next base: position 24,090,517 of record CM019043.1, read on the forward strand.
TATCGCTTTCTACTCAGGACATGCAAATGAATGTTTTAAACAGGAACTATTTACTTATTTTCACAGGACATTTGATTTCTGTCGATAAAAAAGGATATATTTAAAGATATTGCGATGAAAATGGTGAAAAAACTTCAGGTTTGTATCGCTTTCTACTCAGGACATGCAAATGAATGTTTTACACAGGAACTATTTATTTATTTTCACAGGACGTTTGATTTCTGTCGATAAAATATATATTTGAAAAAGATATTGCGATAAAAATGGTGAAAAACTTCAGGTTTGTATCGCTTTCTACTCAGGACATGCAAATGAATGTTTTACACAGGAACTATTTACAATTTATTTTCACACAGGACATTTGATTTCTGTCGATAAAAAGGATATATTTAAAGATATTGCGATGCGATATGGAAAATGGTGAAAAACTTCAGGTTTTGTATCGCTTTCTACTCAGGACATGCAAATGAATGTTTTACACAGGAACTATTTACTTATTTTCACAGGACATTTGATTTCTGTCGATAAAAAGGATATATTTAAAGATAAAGCGATGAAAATGGTGAAAAACTTTCAGGTTTGTATCGCTTTCTACTCAGGACATGCAAATGAATGTTTTACACAGGAACTATTTACTTATTTTCACAGGACATTTGATTTCTGTCGATAAAATGGATATATTTGAAGATATTGCGATGAAAATGGTGAAAAAATTTCAGGTTTGTATCGCTTTCTACTCAGGACATGCAAAATAATGTTTTTACAGGAACTATTTACGTATTTTCACAGGACATTTGATTTCTGTCGATAAAAAGGATATATTTAAAGATATTGCGATGAAAATGGTGAAAAACTTTAGGTTTGTATTGCTTTCTACTCAGGACATGCAAATTAGTGTTTTAAACAGGAACTATTCACTTATTTTCACAGGACATTTGATTTCTGTCGATAAAATAAATATATATTTAAAGATATTGCGATGGAAAATGGTGAAAAACTTCAGGTTTGTATCGCTTTCTACTCAGGACATGCAAATGAATGTTTTTACAAAGGAACTATTTATTTATTTTCACAGGACATTTGATTTCTGTCGATAAAAAGGATATATTTGAAAAGATATTGCGATGGAAAAAAAAACTTCAGGTTTGTATCGCTTTCTACTCAGGACATGCAAATGAATGTTTTAAACAGGAACTATTTACTTATTTTCACAGGACATTTGATTTCTGTCGATAAAAAAGGATATATTTAAAGATATTGCGATGGAAAATGGTGAAAAACTTCAGGTTTGTATCGCTTTTATTCAGGACATGCAAATGAATGTTTTACACAGGAACATTTACTTATTTTCACAGGACATTTGATTTCTGTCGATAAAGCTGATATATTTAAAGATATTGCGATGGAAAATAATGAAGAACTTCAGGTTTGTATCGCTTTCTACTCAGGACGTGCAAATGAATGTTTTTAACAATAACTATTCACTTATTTTCACAGGACATTTTTGATTTCTGTCGATAAAAGGATATATTTTAAAGATATTGCGATGGAAATGAAAATGGTGAAAAAAGGTTTGTATCGCTTTCTACTCAGGACATGCAAATGAATGTTTTTACACAGGAGACTATTCACTTATTTTCACAGGACATTTGATTTCTGTCGATAAAAAGGATATATTTAAAGATAAAGCGATGAAAAAATTGAAAAACTTCAGGTTTGTATCGCTTTCTACTCAGGACATGCAAATGAATGTTTTACACAGGAACTATTTACTTATTTTCACAGGACATTTGATTTCTGTCGATAAAAAGGATATATTTAAAGATAAAGCGATGAAAATGGTGAAAAACTTTCAGGTTTGTATCGCTTTCTACTCAGGACATGCAAATGAATGTTTTACACAGGAACTATTCACTTATTTTTCACAGGACATTTGATTTTGTCGATAAAAGGATATATTTAAAGATATATCGCTAATGAAGGACATGCAAATGTGTTTCAAAAAATTGAAAAAACTTAGGTTTGTATCGCTTTCTACTCAAGGGACATGCAAATGTTTGTATTTTACACAGGGAACTATTTACTTATTTTCACAGGACATTTGATTTCTGTCGATAAAGCAGGATATATTTAAAGATAAAGCGATGAAAATGGTGAAAAACTTCAGGTTTGTATCAAAGGATTTTTCTACTCAGGACATGCAAATGAATGTTTTAAACAATAACTATTCACTTATTTTCACAGGACATTTGATTTCTGTCGATAAAATATATATATTTAAAGATAAAGCGATGAAAATGGTGAAAAACTTCAGGTTTGTATCGCTTTCTACTCAGGACATGCAAATGAATGTTTTAAACAGGAACTATTCATGTATTTTCACAGGACATTTGATTTCTGTCGATAAAATGGATATATTTAAAGATATTGCGATGAAAATGGTGAAAAACTTTCAGGTTTTATATCTTTCTACTCAGGACATGCAAATGAATGTTTTATAAGGAACTATTCACTTTATTTTTTCACAGGACATTTGATTTCTGTCGATAAAAAGGATATATTTAAAGATAAAGCGATGAAAATGGTGAAAAACTTTAGGTTTGTATCGCTTTCTACTCAGGACATGCAAATGAATGTTTAAACACAGGAACTATTTTTATTTTCACAGGACATTTGATTTCTGTCGATAAAAAGGATATATTAAAAGATATAAAGATAAAGGAAAAAAATGGTGAAAAACTTCAGGTTTGTATATCTTTCTATTCAGGACATGCAAATGAATGTTTTACACAGGAACTATTTACTTATTTTCACAGGACATTTGATTTCTGTCGATAAAAAAAGGATATATTTAAAGATAAAGCGATGAAAATGGTGAAAAACTTCAGGTTTGTATCGCTTTCTACTCAGGACATGCAAATGAATGTTTTAAACAGGAACTATTCACTTATTTTCACAGGACATTTGATTTCTGTCGATAAAAGAGATATATTTAAAGATATTGCGATGGAAAATGGTGAAAAACTTCAGGTTTGTATCGCTTTCTACTCAGGACATGCAAATGAATGTTTAAACAGGAACTATTTACGTTATTTTCACAGGACATTTGATTTCAGTCGATAAAAAGGATATACTTAAAGATAAAGCAATGAAAATGGTGAAAAACTTTTAGGTTTGTATCGCTTTCTACTCAGGACATGCAAAAATGTTTTAACACAGGAACTATTTACGTTATTTTCACAGGACATTTGATTTATGTCGATAAAAAGGATATATTTTAAAGATATTGCGATGGATGAAAATGGTGAAAAAATCTTTTAGGTTTGTATCGCTTTCTACTCAGGGACATGCAAATGAATGTTTTTTAAACAGGAACTATTTACTTATTTTCACAGGACATTTGATTTCTGTCGATAAAAAGGATATATTTAAAGATATTGCGATGGAAAATGGTGAAAAACTTCAGGTTTGTATCGCTTTCTTTACTCAGGACATGCAAATGAATGTTTTAAACAGGAACTATTTACTTATTTTTCACAGGACATTTGATTTCTGTCGATAAAAAGGATATATTTAAAGATATTGCGATGAAAATGGTGAAAAACTTCAGGTTTGTATCGCTTTCTACTCAGGGCATGCAAATGAATGTTTTACTTAGGAACTATTCACTTATTTTCACAGCACATTTGATTTCTGTCGATAAAAGAGATATATCTAAAGATAAAGCGATGAAAATGGTGAAAAACTTTAGGTTTGTATCGCTTTCTACTCAGGACATGCAAATGAATGTTTTAAACAATAACTATTCACTTATTTTCACAGGACGTTTGATTTCTGTCGATAAAATGGATATATTTAAAAGATATTGCGATGGAAAATGGTGAAAAACTTCAGGTTTGTATCGCTTTTCTACTCAGGACATGCAAATGAATGTTTTAAACAGGAACTATTTACTTATTTTCACAGGACATTTGATTTCTGTCGATAAAATGGATATATATTTAAAGATATTGCGATGAAAATGGTGAAAAACTTCAGGTTTGTATCGCTTTCTACTCAGGACATGCAAATGAATGTTTTAAACAGGAACTATTCACTTATTTTCACAGGACATTTGATTTCTGTCGATAAAAAAGATATATTTAAAGATAAAGCGATGAAAATGGTGAAAAACTTCAGGTTTGTATCGCTTTCTACTCAGGACATGCAAATGAATGTTTTAAACAGGACTATTTTTTTATTTTTTCACAGGACATTTGATTTCTGTCGATAAAAGGATATATATTTAAAAATATTGGTTTGTAAAAAATGGTGAAAACTTTCAGGTTTGTATCGCTTTCTACTCAGGACATGCAATGCAAATGCATGTTTTCAGGAACTATTCACTTATTTATTATTTTCACAGGACATTTGATTTCTGTCGATAAACAGGATAAATTTAAATATAAAGCGATGAAAATGGTGAAAAACTTTAGGTTTGTATCGCTTTCTACTCAGGACATGCAAATGAATGTTTTAAACACGATAACTATTCACTTATTTTTCACAGGACATTTGATTTCTGTCGATAAAATGATATATTTAAAGATATTGCGATGAAAAATAAAAAAAACTTTTAGGTTTGTATCGCTTTTCTACTCAGGACATGCAAATGAATGTTTTAAACAGGAACTATTCACTTATTTTCACAGGACATTTGATTTCTGTCGATAAAAAGGATATATTTAAAGATAATTGCGATGAAAATGGTGAAAAACTTTAGGTTTGTATCGCTTTCTACTCAGGTCATGCAAATGTCCACTATTCCCTTATTTTCACAGGACATTTGATTTATGTCGATAAAAAGGATATATTTAAAGATAAAGCGATGAAAATGTTGAAAAACTTTAGGTTTGTATCGCTTTCTACTCAGGACATGCAAATGAATGTTTTAAACAGGAACTATTCACTTATTTTCACAGAACAATTGATTTCTGTCGATAAAAAGGATATATTTAAAGATAAAGCGATGAAAATGGTGAAAAACTTCAGGTTTGTATCGCTTTCTACTCAGGACATGCAAATTAATGTTTTAAACAGGAACTATTCACTTATTTTCACAGGACATTTGATTTCTGTCGATAAAAAAGGATATATTTAAAGATAAAGCGATGAAAATGGTGAAAAACTTCAGGTTTGTATCGCTTTCTACTCAGGACATGCAAATGAATGTTTTAAACAGGAACTATTCACTTATTTTCACAGGACATTTGATTTCTGTCGATAAAAAGGATATATTTAAAGATAAAGCGATGAAAATGGTGAAAAACTTTAGGTTTGTATCGCTTTCTACTCAGGACATGCAAATGAATGTTTTAAACCAAAAGTACTATTCACTTATTTTCACAGGACATTTGATTTCTGTCGATAAAAAGGATATATTTAATGATACAGCGATGAAAATGGTGAAAAAACTTTAGGTTTGTATCGCTTTCTACTCAGGACATGCAAATGAATGTTTTAAACAGGAACTATTCATTTATTTTCACAGGACATTTGATTTCTGTCGATAAAAAGGATATATTTAAAGATAAAGCGATGAAAAATGGTGAAAAATTTCAGGTTTGTATCGCTTTCTACTCAGGACATGCAAATAAATGATTTACACAGGAACTATTCACTTTTTTTTCATGACATTTGATTTCCGTCGATAAAAGGATATATTTAAAGATAAAGCAATGAAAATGGTGAAAAATTTCAGGTTTGTATCGCTTTCTACTTAGGGCATGCAAATGTCCACTATTCTCTTATTTTCACAGGACATTTGATTTTGTCGATGTCGATATATATTTAAAGATAAAGCGATGAAAAAAATGTGAAAAATTTCAGGTTTGTATCGCTTTCTACTCAGGACATGCAAGTAAATGTTTTAAACAGGAACTATTCACTTATTTTCACAGGACAATTTGATTTCTGTCGATAAAATGGATATATTTAAAGATATTGCGATGAAAATGGTGAAAAACTTCAGGTTTGTATCGCTTTTTTACTCAGGACATGCAAATGAATGTTTTAAACAGGAACTATTCATTTATTTTCACAGGACATTTGATTTCTGTCGATAAAAAGGATATATTTAAAGATAAAGCGATGAAAATGGTGAAAAACTTTAGGTTTGTATCGCTTCTACTCAGGACATGAAAATAAATGTTTTACAAGGATCCAAATATGGATTTTCACAGGACATTTATTTCTGTCGATAAAGTGGATATATTTGAAGATTTATTGAAATGGATGAAAAAATCTTCAGGTTTATATCCTAATCGACACGATCAAAATGTATGTTTTGGAGATATAACTATTAAACTTTTTTTCATAAAATGGATAAAACTGAAGATATTGCGATCAAAAACTACATTGCATTTTGCTTAACCTAAATCGAATCCAAGGTTAAATTTTCACAGGATTTGGATCGCAATATCTTCAGTTATATCCAAAAAGGACATGAAACCAAAAGTATTATAGGTGATTATCACGGCCTTTCACAGGACATTGAATTTCGTGTCGATTAAATGGATATAACTGAAGATATTGCCATCCGAATGAAACAAAGGGGAGAATATCCTGAATTTTATCGATAAAATCCTGAAGAGTTCCACATTCGGATGGCAATATCTTCAGTTATATCCATTCAATCGACACGAAATCAAGTGTTTTGTGAAAGGCGGTGATAATACCTATATAGGATTTTTTGGTTTCATGTCGATAAAATGGATATAACTGAAGATATTGCGATGATCCAATGGTGGAAAAAACACTTAGGTTTTTATCGATTAAGCTTCAGGTATATCCTTTCCTTTTGGACATCGCAATATCAATATCTTCCGTTATATGAAATTTAACGAAACATGAATCATCAGGACACTTGAATTTCGATGTTGTATAAGGAAGATGATAATCCGAATATATAATATTTTGGTTTCATGTCCTTAAAGTGGATATAATGAAGATATTATATTTCTGTCAAATGGAGGATATATTTAAAGGTTAAAGCGATAAAATTTTGGAAGTGTTTTTCCATTTTGGATCGCGAAATATCTTCAGTTATATCCACTTTAAGGACACAAACCAAAAGTTTTATATTTGGATTATAACCATTTTTCACAGGATTTTGATTTATGTCGATAAAAATGGGATATATGTTTATGGTTGGAAGATATTGCCATCCGAATATGGAACAAAGGGAGAATTTATCGCTGAACCTTCAGATAAAATCCTCCTTTGTTTCACATTCGGATGGCAATATCTTCAGTTATATCCATTCAATCGACATGAATCAAATGGTGTTTTGTGAAAGGCGGTGATAAATCTGTGTAATACTTTTGGTTTCATGTCCTTAAGGTGGATATAACTGAAGATATTGCGATCCAAATGGGGAAAAACTTAAAGGTTTAATCGATCTTAACCTTTAGTGTATTTTCCATTTGGATCGCAATATCTTCAGTTATATGTTTTAAGGACATGAAACCAAAAGTATTATAAAGAGATTATCACCTTTTTTCACAGGACTATAAATTTATCAGAAGATATGTCGATCCAAATGGATATAACTTGAAGATTTTGCCATCAGGAAATGTGAAACAAAAATGAATATAGCTGAAGGTTAAGCGATAAAATTGACTTTATTTTTAACAGGATGGCATTTAATTTATATCCATTCAATCGACACGAATCAAAGTGTCAATGTAAAATGGTGATAAAAATATAATACTTTTATATTCATGTCCCTTAAAGCGGATAAAACTGAAGATATTGCGATCCAAATGGAGGATTACTTCCGGTTTAATCGACACGAAATTTGAAGTGTTTTCCAAAAATATCGCAATATCTTCAGTTATATCCACGACTTATTGGACATGAAAGGCGGTGAAAATCCCTATTATACCGCCTTTTTGGTTTCATGTATTAAATGGATATAACTGAAGATATTGCCATCCAAATTTGATTTCTTCGGAAGATATCGCTAAACCTTAAGCGATCCAAAACCGGAAGTGTTTTTCCATTCGGATGGCAATATCTTCAGTTTATATCCAAAAAAATATGAAACCAAAATATTATAAAGGAGATTATCATGGCCTTTCACAGGATTTTTTGATTCGTGTCGATAAAAATGGATATAAAATTTTGGATATGCCAGAATGGATAAAATCTGAAGATGAAATCCAATTGGAGAATATACCTAAAGGTTAAGCGATAAAACCTGAAGTTTTCCCATTTGGAGGCAATATCTTCAGTTATATCCATTTAAGGACATGAAACCAAAAGTATTAACAAGAGATTATCACCGCCTTTCACAGGATATTTGACTCGTGTCGATAAAATGGATATAACTGAAGATATTGCCATCCAAATGGAAAAAACTTCAGGTTTGATATCGCTGAACCTTCAGGTATATTATCCCTTTGCAAATTCGGATGGCAAATATCTTCAGTTATATCCATTCAATCGACACGAAATCAAAGTATTGTGAAAGGCGGTGATAATACCTATATAATACTTTTTGGTTTCATGTCCTTAAAATGGATATAACTGAAGATATTGCGATCCAAATGGAGGAACACTTCCCAGGTTTTCGCGAACAAAACATTGATATTTTCCATTTTGGATCGAAATATCTTCAGTTATATCCATTTGGAGGAATGAAATAAAGTATTATATTGGATTATCACAGTTTCATCAGAAAACTTGATGCCCGGTGTCGATTAAATGGATATAACTGAAGATATTGCCATCCCGAATTGAAACAAAGAGATATAACCTGAAGGTTAAGCGATAAAATGAAGAAAACCCACATTCGGATGGCAATATCTTCAGTTATATCCATTCAATCGACACGAATCAAGTGTCCTGTGAAAGGCGGTGATAATCCCTATATAATACTTTTGGTTTCATGTCCTTAAAAGTGGATATAACTGAAGATATTGAGATCCAAATGGAAAAACACTTCCGGTTTGGATCGCTTAACCTTTAGGTATATCCTCCATTTGGATCGCAATATCTTCAGTTATATAAGCTATATAAGGACATGAAACCAAAAGTATTATATAGGATTATCATCACGCCTTTCACAGGATACTTGATTCGTGTCAATTGAATGGATATAACTGAAGATATTGCCATCCGAATGTGAAAACAAAGGGAGAACTTATAGCTGAAGGTTTGCGATATGAATGTTCCTGAAGAGTTCCACATTCGGATGGCAATATCTTCAGTTATATCCATTCAATCGACACGAATCAAGTGTCCTGTGAAAGGCGGTGATAATACCTATATAATACTTTTGGTTTCATGTCCTTAAAGTGGATATAACTGAAGATATTGCGATCCAAATGGAAAAACTTTCTGAATATTAAAAATATTGAAAAACTGATCCAAATGAAAATTTTCCATTACGGGATGGAAATATCTTCAGTTTATATCATATCCATTTTCGACATATAAAATCAAGTGTATTGTGAAAGGGATTATAATCGCCTTTATATAGGACTTTTTGGTTTCATGTCCTTAAAATGGATATAATGAAGATATTGCGATCCAAATATTGGATATACCTAAAGGTTAAGCGATCCAAAACCGGAAGTGTTTTCCCATGGTGAATATCTTCAGTTATATCTTTTTTCAAAGGACATGGAACCAAAAGTATTATATAGGGATTATCACCGCCACAATCTTTTTTGATTCATGTCGATTAAAATGGATATAACTGAAGATATTGCCATCCGAAAATGGAACCTTCAGGATTTTATCGCTTGAAGGTTCAATGGATAAAATCCTGAAGGTATTCACATTCGGATGGCAATATCTTCAGTTATATCCATTCAATCGACATGAATCAAAAGTGTCCTGTGAAAGGCGGTGATAATCCCTATATAATACTTTTGGTTTCATGTCCCTAAAGTGGATATAACTGAAGATATTGCGATCCAAAAGGAAAAACACTTCCGGTTTGGAAATAGAATATGGAAAAAACAAATTTCAGTTATGATGGCAAATAGACATGGCATTCAAATCGACATGGATTATCACGGCCTGATGGAATAGGACTTTTGATTCATGTCGAAAAATTATGAAGATATTCGATCCAAATAGGTTTGAAAAAAGTCTTTAAATATAGCAAGGGGTGAAATTTGAATATTCGGACGCAATATCTTCAGTTATATATAGGATACGAATTTAAGATTTGGATACAAAAGGAAAACTTTATTCCATAAATAATTACTTCATCCGAATGAAACAAATGCAAAGGGAAGTTATACAAGGCCTTTCCAAATTCAGGACATTTTGATTCATGTCGATAAAATGGATATAACTGGAATTAATATTGCCATCCAAATTTGAAATAAATCGTCATAAGAATATATTAGATGAAGGAAAACGATAAAAAGCTGAAGTTTTTCAGGACATTCGGATGGCAATATCTTCAGTTATATCCATTCAATCGACACGAATGTCCTGTGAAAGGCGGTGATAATACCTATATAATATTTTTGGTTTCATGTCAAATTAGTGGATATAACTGAAATATTGGATCCAAATGGAAAAACACTGGGCGGTTTTATAAAAAGGTTTAACCAAAGGTATAGTGTTTTTCCATTTGGATCGCAATATCTTCAGTTATATCCATGTTTAAGGACATGAAATCCAAAAGTACTTTTGTTGATTCCATTCAATCGCTTTTAACAGGTCCATTTGATCGTGTGTCGATTGAATGGATATAACTGAAGATATTGCCATCCGAATGTGAAATCTTGGGATTCAGGATTTTATCGGTTTATAACCTTCAGCTATATTCGGATGGCAATATCTTCAGTTTATTCGGATTCAAATCTTCAGTTATATCCATTCAATCGACATGAATCAAAATGTCCTGTGAAAGGCGGTGATAATATATCACCTATATAAAACTTTTTGGTTTCATGTCGATTAAAGTGGATATAACTGAAGATATTGCGATCCAAATGGAAAAAAACTTCAGGTTTTTGATTAAAACCGGGTAAATATTTTCCATTTGGATCGCAATATCTTCAGTTATATCCGTTTTAAGGACATGAAACCAATGTTTTTATACAGAGATTGGTGGCCTTTCACAGGACTTTTGATTCATGTCGATAAAATGGATATAACTGAAGATATTGCCATCCGAATGTAAAAAAACAAAGGGAGAATATACCTGAAGGTTAAGCGATAAAATTTTGAAGAGTTCCACATTCGGATGGCAATATCTTCAGTTATATCCATTCAATCGACACGAATCAAAATGTCCTGTGAAAGGCGGTGATAATACCTATAATAATACTTTTGGTTTCATGTCCTTAAAAATGGATATAACTGAAGATATTGCGATCCAAATGGAAAAATCATTTTAGAAACGGTTCGGAAAGCGTTTTAAACAGGATTTTGTCAGTCGATAAAATGATTGAAGATGGCAATATCTTGATGGTTATATGGATTATTTATTTAAGGACATGCAAATCAAATGTTTTTAAAGGGATTATCAATATATTTTCACAGGACACTTAATTCATGTGTCGATAAAATGGATATAACTGAAGATATTGCCATCTAAATGTGAAAACTTCAGGTTTGATATCGCTTAACCTTCAGCTATCCAAAAATTTTTTTCCACATTCGGATGGCAATATCTTCAGTTATATTCATTCCATCGACACGAATCAAGTGTTTTGTGAAAGGCGGTGATAATCCCTATATAATACTTTTGCTTTCATGTCCTTAAAGTGGATATAACTGAAGATATTGCGATCCAAATGGAGGATAAAACCTAAAGGTTGAGCGATCCAAACCGGAAGTGTTTTCCATTTGGATCGCAATATCTTCAGTTATATCCACTTAAGGACATGAAACCAAAAGTATTACAAAGAGATTGGTCGGCCCCTTTCACAGGACATTTGATTCATGTCGATTGAATGGATATAACTGAAGATATTGCCATCCAAATGTGAAACAAAGGGAGAATTTTATCGCTGAAGGTTAAGTCGATAAAAATCCTGAAGTTATTGATGGGAACATTCGGATGGCAATATCTTCAGTTATATCCATTCAATCGACACGAATCATTTGTGTCCTGTAAAAGGCGGTGATAATCCCTATTATATAAACTTTTGGTTTCATGTCCTTAAAGTGGATATAACTGAAGATATTGCGATCCAAATGGAAAAACTACTTAAAGGTTTGGAGCGATCCAAACCGGAAATGTTTTTCCATTTGGATCGCAATATTTTCAGTTATATCCACTTTAAGGACATGAAACCAAAAGTATTATATAGGGATTATCACCGCCTTTCACAGGACACTTGATTCGTGTCGATGAAATGGATATAACTGAAGATATTGCCATCCGAATGTGAAACAAAGGGAGAACATAGCTGCAGGTTAAGCGATAAAATGTATTTTGATTCCACATTCGGATGACAATATCTTCAGTTATATCCATTCAATCGACACGAATCAAAGTGTCCTGTGAAAGGCGGTGATAATACCATATAATACTTTTGGTTTCATGTCCTTAAAGTGGATATAACTGAAGATATTGCGATCCAAATGGAAAAACACTTCCGGTTTGGATCGCTTAACCTTTAGGTATATTTTCCATTTGGATCGCAATATCTTCAGTTATTATCGACACTTTTAAGTGTGGTAAAAGTTTTATATAGGGATTATTACGGCCTTTCACAGGACACTTGATTCATGTCGATAAAATGGATATAACTGAAGATATTGCCATCCGAAAATGAAACAAAGGGATAATATAGCTGAAGGTTAAGCGATAAAATCCTGAAGAGTTCCACATTCGGATGGCAATATCTTCAGTTATATCCATTCAATCGACACGAAAAGTGTCCTGTGAAAGGCAAAATGATAAAACCTATATAATACTTTTGGTTTCATGTCCTTAAAGCGAATATAACTGAAGATATTGCGATCCAAATGGAAATATACTTCCGGGTTTGCGATCGCAAACCTGAAGGTATATTTCCATTTTGGATCGCAATATCTTCAGTTATATAATTCAATATAATGGACATGAAACCAAAAGTATTATATAAGGGATTATAACCGCCTTTCACAGGACATTTAATTTCGTGTCGATAAAATGGATATAACTGAAGATATTGCCATCCGAATGTGGAAACAAAGGTTTTTTATCGCTGAACCTTCAGCGATAAAATCCTGAAGAGTTACATTCGGATGGCAATATCTTCAGTTATATCCATTCAATCGACATGAATCAAGTGTCCTGTGAAAGGCGGTGATAATCCCTATATAATACTTTTGGTTTCATGTCCTTAAAGTGGATATAACTGAAGATATTGCGATCCAAATGTTTGGATATACCTTTCCGGTTTGGATCGCAAACCGGAGGTATATCACTCCATTTGGATCGCAATATCTTCAGTTATATCCACTTTAAGGACATGAAACCAAAAGTATTATATGGGATTATCACCGCCTTTTCACAGGACATTTGATTCATGTCGATAAAATGGATATAACTGAAGATATTGCCATCCGAATGTGGAACAAAGGGAGAATATAGCTGAAGGTTAAGCGAAATTCCTGAAGAGTTCCACATTCGGATGGCAATATCTTCAGTTATATCCATTCAATCGACACGAATCAATGTCCTGTGAAAGGCGGTGATAATATCTATATAATACTTTTGGTTTCATGTCGATCCTTAAAGTGGATATAACTGAAGATATTGCGATCCAAATGGAAAAATACTTCCGGTTTGGATCGCTTAACCTTTAGGTATATCTTTCCATTTGGATCGCAATATCTTCAGTTATATCCGTTTTAAGGACATTGAAACCAAAAGTATTATATAGGGATTATCACCGCCTTTCACACTTTTTTGATTCATGTCGATTAAATGGATATAACTGAAGATATTGCCATCCGAATGTGAAACAAAGGGAGAATATAGCTAAAGGTTAAGCGATAAAATCCAAAAGAGTTCCACATTCGGATGGCAATATCTTCAGTTATATCCATTCAATCGACATGAATCAAATTGTCTTGGTGAAAAGGCGGTGATAATAATATAATACTTTTGGTTTCATGTCCTTAAAGTGGATATAACTGAAGATATAACGATCCAAATGGAGGATATACCTAAAGGTTAAGCGATCCAAACCGGAAGTATTTTTTCCATTTTGGATCGCAATATCTTCAGTTATATCCACTTTAAGGACATGAAACAAAAAAGTATTACAAGAGATTATCACCGCCTTTCACAGGATTTTTGATTCGTGTCGATTGAATGGATATAACTGAAGATATTGCCATCCAAATGTGAAACAAAGGGAGAATATAGCTGAAGGTTAAGCGATAAATCCTCTGAAGAGTTCCACATTCGGATGGCAATATCTTCAGTTATATCCATTCAATCGACACGAATCAAAGTGTCCTGTGAAAGGCGGTGATAATACCAATATAATACTTTTTGGTTTCATGTCCTTAAAGTGGATATAACTGAAGATATTGCGATCCAAAATGGAAATACATATTAACGGTTTGCGATCGCAAACCTGAAAGTATATCGATCCATTTGGATCGCAATATCTTCAGTTATATCCATTTTTAAGGACATGAAAAGATTTGAAAAAAAGTATTGTCCAAAGGGATTATCACGCCTTTCACAGGACACTTGATTCATGTCGATTGAATGGATATAACTGAAGATATTGCCATCCGAATGTGGAAACAAAGGATGGAATATAGCTGAAGGTTAAGCGATAAAATCCTGAAGAGTTCCACATTCGGATGGCAATATCTTCAGTTATATCCATTCAATCGACATGAATCAAGTGTCCTGTGAAAGGCGGTGATAATCCTTATATAATACTTTTGGTTTCATGTCCTTAAAGTGGATATAACTGAAGATATTGCGATCCAAATGGAGGAAAGGACTTCCGGTTATGATCGATCCAAAACTGAAGGTGTTTTTTTCCATTTGATCGCAATATCTTCAGTTATATCTGTTTTAAGGACATGAAACCAAAAGTATTATATAGGGATTATCACGGCCTTTACAGGACATTTGATTTCACAAATGTCGATTGAATGGATATAACTGAAGATATTGCCATCCAAATGTGAAACAAAGGGAGAATATAGCTGAAGGTTAAGCGATAAAAAACCCTTTGTTCCACATTATATTGGCAATATCTTCAGTTATATCCATTCAATCGACACGAATCAAGTGTCCTGTGAAAGGCGGTGATAATCCCTATATAATACTTTTTGGTTTCATGTCCTTAAAGTGGATATAACTGAAGATATTGCGATCCAAATGGAAAACATCCGGTTAAGCGATCGCTTAACCGGTATATTTTCCATTTGGATCGCAATATCTTCAGTTATATCCACTTTAAGGACATGAAACCAAAAGTATTATATAGGATTATCACCGCCTTCACAGGACACTTGATTCGTGTCGATTAAATGGATATAACTGAAGATATTGCCATCCGAATGTGAAACAAAGGAGAGAATATACCTGAAGGTTAATGGACACGATAAAAATCCTGAAGAGTTCCACATTCGGATGGCAATATCTTCAGTTATATCCATTCAATCGACACGAATCAAGTGTCTTGTGAAAGGTGGTGATAATCCCTATATAATACTTTTGGTTTCATGTCCTTAAAGTGGATATAACTGAAGATATTGCGATCCAAATGGAAATATACCTAAAGGTTAAGCGATCGATTAAACTTTAGGTATATCCCATTTGGATCGCAATATCTTCAGTTATATCCATTTTAAGGACATGAAACCAAAAGTTTTATATAGAGATTATCACCGCCTTTCACAGGACATTTGATTCGTGTCGATTGAATGGATATAACTGAAGATATTGCCATCCGAATGATTTATATTCAGCAGAGGAAACAAAGGGATTTTATAGCTGAAGGTTAAGCGATAAAATTCCTGAAGAGTTCACATGAATTCGGATGGCAATATCTTCAGTTATATCCATTCAATCGACACGAATCAAAGTTCCTGTGAAAGGCCGTGATAATCCCTATATAATATTTTTGGTTTCATGTCCTTAAAGTGGATATAACTGAAGATATGATCCAAATGGAAAATATACCTGGAAGGTTTGAGCGCTTAAACTTGAAGTGTTTTTCCATTTGATCGCAATATCTTCAGTTATATCCACTTAAAGGACATGAAACCAAAAGTATTATTGATTAGGGATTATTTTCACAGGACACTTGATTCATGTCGATTGAATGGATATAACTGAAGATATTGCCATCCAAATGTGAAAACAAAGGGAGAATATCGCTGAAGGTTCAGATGATAAAATCCTCCCTTTGTTTCCACATTTGATGGCAATATCTTCAGTTATATCCATTCAATCGACACGAATCAAGTGTCCTGTGAAAGGCGGTGATAATCTATTTATATAATACTTTTGGTTTCATGTCCTTAAAGTGGATATAAATGAAGATATTGCAAAATCCAAATGATATACCTATCGGTTAACGGCAAACCGCAAGTGTTTTTGCGGATGCAAAATGGAAAAGGACATTTTCTGGGTATTACAATGGATGCTCAATGGCCTTTAATACTTTTGAACTGTCGATTAAAAATGGATATAACTGAAGATATTGCCATCCAAATGTTGAAACAAAAGGAGGTTTTGGATCCTTAATATTCAGCTATAAAATTGAAAAGTTCCACATTTGATGGTAATATCTTCAGTTATATCCATTCAATCGACACGAACAAAGCGAATTTGTGAAAGGCGGTGATATTACCGAATAATACTTTTCTTTTGTGTCGATAAAGTGGATATAACTGAAGATATTGCGATCCAAATGGAGGATATACCTAAAGGTTAAGCGATCAAAAATGGAATATATTTTTCCAAATGGAAATATCTTTCCGTTATCGTTATTTAGGACATGAAATCCAAAGTACTAAAGGCGAGAATAACATGTATTTTTACAGGAATTTTTGGTTTTGGAATAAAACTGGATATATCTGAAGATATTGCGAAACAAATGGATAAAAACTTCTGGTTTTTCAGCGATTAAATGCCCTGAAGAGTATCCACATTCGGATGGCAATATCTTCAGTTATATCCATTCAATCGACATGATTTATGTCCCGTGAAATGCATGTTTTAGTTATATCCCTTATAGGACATTTGATTTCATGTGGATAAAATGGATATATTGAAGATATTGTATCCAATGTGGAATGGATTAGGGATTTTTAAACAGTAAACCTTCAGGGACAAAAAACCTTTGTTTTATATCGATTTTCCTGAACAAATGGAGAATAAATGAAAAAAAGGCGGTTAAATCCTATATAATACTTTTGGTTTCATTCGATTAAAAGTTGGATATAACTGAAGATTTTGCGATCCAAATGGAAATTTGAACTAAAGGTTTAAGCGATCCAAACCGGAAGTATTTTTCCATTTGGATCGCAATATCTTCAGTTATATCCATTTAAGGACATGAAACCAAAAGTATTATATAAGGATTATCACCGCCTTTCACAGGACTTTTGATTTATGTCGATAAAATGGATATAACTGAAGATATTGCCATCCAAAATCTTCAGGATTTTTATCGCTTAACCTTCATTTATATCCTCCCTTTGTTTCACATTTGGAAGGAAATATCTTCAGTTATATCCATTCAATCGACACGAACCAAAATGTCCTGTGAAAGGCCGTGATAATAACTGAATATTATTTGGTTTCAATTGAAAGGATATAACTTGCTGATTGCGAAAAATGGATATAACTGAAGGTTTTGGATCGCCATCATTCGAATCCATTTTAGGACAATGAACCAAAAAGTATTATATAGGGATTATGGTGAAAATACAGGAACCGATTCGGAAGTACCGGAAGATTAGGGCATCCAAATGGGATGTTTTACACAGAGATTAATTTTAGAATTTGTATATATATTTTGATGTCGATATCTTTCATGAAATCGACACGAATCAATTGTCTTGTGAAAGGCGGTGATAAACCCTATATAATACTTTTGGTTTCATGTCCTTAAAGTGGATACAACTGAAGATATTGCGATCCAAATGGAAAAACACTAAAGGTTTGGATCGCTTAACGTTAGGTATATCCTCCATTTGGATCGCAATATCTTCAGTTTTATCCACTTTAAGGACATGAAACCAAAAGTTTTATATAGAGATTATCACCGCCTTTCACAGGACACTTGATTTGTGTCGATAAAATGGATATAACTGAAGATATTGCCATCCGAATGTGAAACAACCTTGAGCGATAAAATCCTGTTCCACATTTGGATGGCAATATCTTCAGTTATATCCACTCAATCGACATGAATCAAGTGTCTTGTGAAAGGCGGTGAT
>CM019043.1:24109242-24123293 GCA_009664405.1 Drosophila bifasciata
TTATATCCACTTTAAGGACATGAAACAAAAGTAGTATAAAGGTATTATCACCGCCTTTCACAGAACGCACTGATTCGTAGCTCGATTAAATGGATATAAACTAGCAAAAGACTAAATTACCATCCAGATTTTAATATCGCTAACCTTCAGCTGAATCTCCCTTTTGTTATAAGCGATAAAAGCGATCCAAAAAGAAGCTTTCCATTCGGATGGCAATATCTTCAGTTATATCCATTTAATCGACACGAATCAAAAGTATTATGAAGGCGGTGATAATCCCTTTATAATACTTTTTTGGTTTAAAGTGGATATAACTGAAGATATTGCGATCCAAATTGAGAAAAACAACTTCCGGTTTGCGATCCAAACCGAAGTGTTTTTCCATTTGGATCGCAATATCTTCAGTTATATCCACTTTAAGGGACATGAAACCAAAGTATTTATATAGGGATTATCACGGCCTTTCACAGGACACTTGATGCATGTCGATTGAATGGATATAACTGAAGATATTGCCATCCAAAATGTGAAACAAAGGGATTTTATCGCTGAACCTTCAGCTATAAAATCCTTGAAGAGTTCCACATTCGGATGGCAATATCTTCAGTTATATCCATTCAATCGACACGAATCAAGTGTCCTGTGAAAGGCGGTGATAATACCTATATAATACTTTTGGTTTCATGTCCTTAAAGTGGATATAACTGAAGATATTGCCATCCGAATGGAAATACCTTCCGGTTTGGATCCAACCTTTAGGTATATTTTCCATTTGGATCGCAATATCTTCAGTTATATCCACTTTAAGGACATGAAACCAAAATTATTATATAGGATTATCACCGCCTTTTCACAGGACACTTGATTCGTGTCGATTGAATGGATATAACTGAAGATATTGCCATCCAATGTGAAACTCTTCAGAATTATAGCTGAAGGTTCAGCGATATTCTCCTGAAGAGTTCCACATTCGGATGGCAATATCTTCAGTTATATCCATTCAATTTTGAATCAATGTCCTTAAAGGCGGTGATAATCCTATAGATACATTTTGGTTTCCAAAAAGTGGATATAACTGAAGGATCGAATGGTGGATATACCCAGTTTTGGATCCTTAACCGGAAGGTATTTTTCCATTTGGATCGCAAATATCTTCAGTTATATCCGCTTTAAGGACATGAAACCAAAAGTGTATTGTATAGGCCGTTATGCGGCCTTTCACAGGACACTTGGATTCATGTCGATTGAATGGATATAACTGAAGATATTGCCATCCAAATGTGAAACAAAGGGAGAATATAGCTGAAGGTTAAGCGATAAAATCCTGAAGAGTTCCACATTTGGATGGCAATATCTTCAGTTATATCCATTCAATCGACATGAATCAAGTGTCCTGTGAAAGGCGGTGATAAATACCTATATAATATTTTTTGGTTTCATGTCCTTAAAGTGGATATAACTGAAGATATTGCGATCCAAATGGAAAAACACTTCCGGTTTGGATCGCTTTAACCTAAAAGGTATATCCTCCATTAAGGACATCTTCAATATCTTCAGTTTTATCCATTCAATCGACACGAATCAATGGTGTCCTGTGAAAAGGGTGATAATCCTATATAATTTTTTTGGTTTCATGTCCTTAAAGTCCATATAACTGAAGAGAATTGCAATCCAAATGGAGGATATACCTAAAGGTTAGGTTTTGATCGCAATATCTTCAGTTATATCCACTTTAAGGACATGAAACCAAAAGTATTATATATAGGATTATCACCGCCTTTCACAGGACTTTTTGATTCGTGTCGATTGAATGGATATAACTGAAGATATTGCCATCCGAATGTGGAACTCTTCAGGATTTTATCGCTTAACCTTCAGCTATATTCTCCCTTTGTTTCACATTCGGATGGCAATATCTTCAGTTATATCCATTCAATCGACATGAATCAAGTGTCCTGTGAAAGGCGGTGATAATCCCTATATAATATTTTGGTTTCATGTCCTTAAAGGATACTTAACTGAAGATATTGCGATCCAAAATGGAAAGATATCCGGTTTGATTAAGCGAACCTTTAGGTATAGTTTTCCATTTGGATCGCAATATCTTCAGTTATAATAAAGGACATGAAACCAAAAGTATTATATAGGGATTATCATAATCCAAACTTGATTAATGTCGATTGAATGGATATAACTGAAGATATTGCCATCCGAATGAAGATGTGAAACTCTTCAAAGAGTTATATCCGAATTAATAACTGAGGCGATAAACCTCCTGAAGAGTTCTCCCACATTCGGATGGCAATATCTTCAGTTATATCCATTCAATCGACACGAATCAAAAAGTCCTGTGAAAGGCGGTGATAATCCCTATATAATACTTTTTTGGTTTCATGTCCTTAAAGTGGATATAACTGAAGATATTGCGATCCAAATAAATATACCTCCGGTTTGCGATCCAAACCGGAAGTATTTTTCCATTTGGATCGCAATATCTTCAGTTATATCCGCCTTAAGGACATGAAACCAAAAGTATCCTTTTTCCATTTGGGATTATCACGGCCTTTAAGGACATGAAGGACACTTGATTCGTGTCGATTGAATGGATATAACTGAAGATATTGCCATCCGAATGTGGAACTCTTCAGGATTTTTATCGCTTAACCTTCAGCTATAAAATCCCTTTGTTTCACATTCGGATGGCAATATCTTCAGTTATATCCATTCAATCGACATGAATCAAGTGTCCTGTGAAAGGCGGTGATAATCCCTATATAATACTTTTTGGTTTCATGTCCTTAAAGTGGATATAACTGAAGATATTGCGATCCAAATGGAAGGATATACCGGTTTGGATAAGCGATCCAAACCTGAAGTATATTTTCCATTTGGATCGCAATATCTTCAGTTATATCCACTTTAAGGACATGAAACAAAAAAGTATTATAAAGGGATTATCACCGCCTTTCACAGGACACTTTTGATTGATGTCGATTGAATGGATATAACTGAAGATATTGCCATCCAAATGTGAAAACAAAAGGATTTTATCGCTTGAACCTTAAGGTATATTCGATCCACATTCGGATGGCAATATCTTCAGTTATATCCATTCAATCGACATGAATCAAGTGTCCTGTGAAAGGCGGTGATAATCCCTATATAATAATTTTGGTTTCATGTCCTTAAAGTGGATATAACTGAAGATATTGCGATCCAAATGGAGGATATACTTCAGGTTGAGCGATCCAAACCTGAAGTATATTTTTCCATTTGGATCGCAATATCTTCAGTTATATCCACTTTAAGGACATGAAACCAAAAGTATTATAAAAATTATCACGGCCTTTCAAGGATATTTTGATTCGTGTCGAAAAATGGATATAACTGAAGATATTGCCATCCAAATGGAAATCTTCAGGATTTTATCGCTTAACCTTCAGAATATTTCCCTTTGTTTTCACATTCGGATGGCAATATCTTCAGTTATATCCATTCAATCGACACGAATCAAGTGTCCTGTGAAAGGCGGTGATAATCCTTATATAATATTTTTGGTTTCATGTCCTTAAAGTGGATATAACTGAAGATATTGCGATCCAAATGGAGGATATACTTAACGGTTTGCGATCCAAACCTGAAGTAGGTATTTTCCATTTGGATCGCAATATCTTCAGTTTATCCACTTTAAGGACATGAAACCAAAAAGTATTATATAGGGATTATCACGGCCTTTCACAGGACATTTTTTGATTCGTGTCGATTGAATGGATATAACTGAAGATATTGCCATCCGAATGTGGAACACTTCAGGAATCGCTTAACCTTCAGCTATATTCTCCCTTTGTTTCACACATTCGGATGGCAATATCTTCAGTTATATCCATTCAATCGACACGAATCAAAGTGTCCTGTGAAAGGCGGTGATAATCCCTATATAATACTTTTTGGTTTCATGTCCTTAAATGGATATAACTGAAGATATTGCGATCCAAATGGAATATACCTAAATTTGATCGATTAAACCGGAAGGTGTTTTTCCATTTGGATCGCAATATCTTCAGTTATATCCAATTTAAGGACATGAAACCAAAAGTATTATAAAGGTATTATCACCGCCTTTCACAGGACACTTTGATTCGTGTCGATTGAATGGATATAACTGAAGATATTGCCATCCGAAATGGAACTCAAAGGGATTTTATCGCTTAACCTTCAGCTATATTCTCCCTTTGTTTCACATTTGGATGGCAATATCTTCAGTTATATCCATTCAATCGACATGAATCAAGTGTCCTGTGAAAGGCGGTGATAATCCCTATATAATATTTTTGGTTTCATGTCCTTAAAGTGGATATAACTGAAGATATTGCGATCCAAATGGAGGATATACCTAAAGGTTAAGCGATCCAAACCGGAAGTGTTTTTCCATTTGGATCGCAATATCTTCAGTTATATCCACTTTAAGGACATGAAACCAAAAGTATTATATAGGGATTATCACCGCCTTTCACAGGACACTTGAATTATGTCGATTGAATGGATATAACTAAAGATATTGCCATCCGAATGTGGAACTCTTCAGGATTTTTATCGCTTAACCTTCAGCTATATCCTCCCTTTGTTCCACATTCGGTTGGCAATATCTTCAGTTATATCTATTCAATCGACACGAATCAAGTGTCCTGTGAAAGGCGGTGATAATCCCTATATAATACTTTTTGGTTTCATGTCCTTTAAAGTGGATATAACTGAAGATATTGCGATCCAAATGGGAAATAACCTTCCGGTTTTGGATCCAAACCGGAGGTATATTTTCCATTTGGATCGCAATATCTTCAGTTATATCCACTTTTAAGGACATGAAACCAAAAGTATTATATAGGGATTATCACCGCCTTTCACAGGACTTTTTGATTCATGTCGATTGAATGGATATAACTGAAGATATTGCCATCCGAATGTGGAACTCTTCAAAGGAGAATATCGCTGAACCTTCAGCGATAATATCCTGATTTGTTCCACATTCGGATGGCAATATCTTCAGTTATATCCATTCAATCGACACGAATCAAGTGTCCTGTGAAAGGCGGTGATAATCCCTATATAATACTTTTGGTTTCATGTTCCTTAAAGGGATATAACTGAAGATATTGCGATCCAAATGGAAATATACCTATCCGGTTTAAGCGATCCAAGCCGGAAGTGTTTTTCCATTCGGATGGAAATATCTTCAGTTTTATCCACTTTAAGGACATGAACCCAAAAGTATTATAGAGGTATTATCACCGCCTTTCACAGAACACTTGATTCGTGTCGATTGAATGGATATAACTGAAGATATTGCCATCCGAATGTGGAACTCTTCAGGATTTTTTATCGCTTAACCTTCAGCTATATTCTCCCTTTGTTTCACATTCGGATGGCAATATCTTCAGTTATATCCATTCAATCGACACGAATCAAGTGTCCTGTGAAAGGCGGTGATAAAATAATATTTTTGGTTTCATGTCTTTAAAGTGGATATAACTGAAGATATTGCGATCCAAATTGAGGATATACTTAAAGGTTAAGATCGATTAACCTTTAAGTATTTTTCCATTTGGATCGCAATATCTTCAGTTATATCCACTTTAAGGACATGAAACCAAAAAGTATTATATAGGGATTATCACCGCCTTTCACAGGACACTTTGATTCGTGTCGATTGAATGGATATAACTGAAGATATTGCCATCCGAATGTGGAACTCTTCAGGATTTTATAGCTTAACCTTCAGCTATAATATTCTCCCTTTGTTTCACATTTGGATGGCAATATCTTCAGTTATATCCATTCAATCGACATGAATCAAAGTGTCCTGTGAAAGGCGGTGATAATCCCTATATACTTTTGGTTTCATGTCCTTTGGATAGGCGGAAGATATTGCGATCCAAATGGAGGATATACCTAAAGGTTAAGCGATCCAAACCGGAAGTGTTTTTCCATTTGGATCGCAATATCTTCAGTTATGAACTTTTAAGGACATGAAACCAAAAAGTATTATATATATTATATTACCGCCTTTACAGGACATTTGATTCATGTCGATTGAATGGATATAACTGAAGATATTGCCATCCGAATGTGGAACTCTTCAGGATTTTATCGCTTAACCTTCAGCTATATTCTCCCCTTTGTTTCACATTCGGATGGCAATATCTTCAGTTATATCCATTCAATCGACATGAATCAAGTGTCCTGTGAAAGGCGGTGATAATCCCTATATAAAATTTTTGGTTTCATGTCCTTAAAGTGGATATAACTGAAGATATTGCGATCCAAATGGAAAATATACTAAAGGTTAAGCGATCCAAACCGGAAGTGTTTTTCCATTTGGATCGCAATATCTTCAGTTATATCCACTTTTAAGGACATGAAACCAAAAGTATTATAGGATTATCACCGCCTTTCACAGGACATTTTGATTTATGTCGATTGAATGGATATAACTGAAGATATTGCCATCCGAATGTTGAACTCTTCTGGATTTTATCGCTTAACCTTCAGCTATATTCTCCCTTTGTTTCACATTTGGATGGCAATATCTGCAGTTATATCCATTCAATCGACATGAATCAAGTGTCCTGTGAAAGGCGGTGATAATCCCTATATAATACTTTTGGTTTCATGTGTCCTTAAATGGATATAACTGAAGATATTGCGATCCAAATGGAGGATATACCTAAAGGTTAAGCGATCCAAACCGGAAGTGTTTTTCCATTCGGATGGAATATCTTCAGTTATATCCACTTTAAGGACATGAAACCAAAAGTTTTATATAGGTATTATCACCGCCTTTCACAGGACTTTTGATTCGTGTCGATTGAATGGATATAACTGAAGATATTGCCATCCGAATGTGGAACTCTTCAGGATTTTATCGCTTAACCTTCAGCTATATTCTCCCTTTGTTTCACATTTGGATGGCAATATCTTCAGTTATATCCATTCAATCGACATGAATCAAGTGTCCTGTGAAAGGCGGTGATAATCCCTATATAATATTTTTGGTTTCATGTCCTTAAAGTGGATATAACTGAAGATATTGCGATCCAAATGGAGGATATACCTAAAGGTTAAGCGATCCAAACCGGAAGTGTTTTTCCATTTGGATCGCAATATCTTCAGTTATATCCACTTTAAGGACATGAAACCAAAAGTATTATATAGGATTATCACCGCCTTTCACAGGACACTTGATTCGTGTCGATTGAATGGATATAACTGAAGATATTGCCATCCGAATGTGGAACTCTTCAGGGATTTTATCGCTTAACCTTCAGCTATATTCTCCCTTTGTTTCACATTTGGATGGCAATATCTTCAGTTATATCCATTCAATCGACATGAATCAAGTGTCCTGTGAAAGGCGGTGATAATCCCTATATAATATTTTTGGTTTCATGTCGATTTGGATATAACTGAAGATATTGCGATCCAGATGGAGGATATACCTAAAGGTTAAGCGATCCAAACCGGAAGTGTTTTTCCATTCGGATGGCAATATCTTCAGTTATATCCACTTTAAGGACATGAAACCAAAAGTATTATATAGGGATTATCACCGCCTTTCACAGGACACTTGATTCGTGTCGATTGAATGGATATAACTGAAGATATTGCCATCCGAATGTGGAACTCTTCAGGATTTTATCGCTTAACCTTCAGCTATATTCTCCTTTTGTTTCACATTCGGATGGCAATATCTTCAGTTATATCCATTCAATCGACATGAATCAAGTGTCCTGTGAAAGGCTGTGATAATCCCTATATAATAATTTTGGTTTCATGTCCTTATATAACTTATATAACTGAAGATATTGGATATGGAGGATATACCTAAAAGGTTAAGCGATCCAAACCGGAAGTGTTTTCCATTTGGATGGCAATATCTTCAGTGAGGACATGAAACCAAAAGTATTATATAGGTATTATCACCGCCTTTCACAGGACACTTGATTCGTGTCGATTGAATGGATATAACTGAAGATATTGCCATCCGAATGTGGAACTCTTCAGGATTTTATCGCTTAACCTTCAGCTATATTCTCCCTTTGTTTCACATTCGGATGGCAATATCTTCAGTTATATCCATTCAATCGACATGAATCAAGTGTCCTGTGAAAGGCGGTGATAATCCCTATATAATAATTTTTTGGTTTCATGTCCTTAAAGTGGATATAACTGAAGATATTGCGATCCAAATGGAGTGATATCTAAAGGTTAAGCGATCCAAACCGGAAGTGTTTTTCCATTTGGATCGCAATATCTTCAGTTATATCCACTTTAAGGACATGAAACCAAAAGTATTATATAGGTATTATCACCGCCTTTCACAGGACTTTTGATTCGTGTCGATTGAATGGATATAACTGAAGATATTGCCATCCGAATGTGGAATTCTTCAGGATTTTTATCGCTTAACCTTCAGCTATATTCTCCCTTTGTTTCACATTTGGATGGCAATATCTTCAGTTATATCCATTCAATCGACATGAATCAAGTGTCCTGTGAAAGGCGGTGATAATCCCTATATAATATTTTTGGTTTCATGTCCTTATATAACTTATATAACTGAAGATATTGCGATCCAAATGGAGGATATACCTAAAGGTTAAGCGATCCAAACCGGAAGTGTTTTTCCATTCGGATGGCAATATCTTCAGTTATATCCACTTTAAGGACATGAAACCAAAAGTATTATATAGGTATTATCACCGCCTTTCACAGGACACTTGATTCGTGTCGATTGAATGGATATAACTGAAGATATTGCCATCCGAATGTGGAACTCTTCAGGATTTTATCGCTTAACCTTCAGCTATATTCTCCCTTTGTTTCACATTTGGATTGGAAATATCTGCAGTTATATCCATTCAATCGACATGAATCAAGTGTCCTGTGAAAGGCGGTGATAATCCCTATATAATGATTTTTGGTTTCATGTCCTTTAAAGTGGATATAACCTGAAGGTTAATTGCGATCCAAACCTATCGCTTAAGCGATTTTTCCATTTGGATGGAATATCTTCAGTTATATCCACTTTAAGGACATGAAACCAAAAAAGTATTATATAGGGATTATCACCGCCTTTCACAGGACTTTTTGATTCATGTCGATTGAATGGATATAACTGAAGATATTGCCATCCGAATGTGGAACTCTTCTGGTTTTTTATCGCTTAACCTTCAGCTATATTCTCCCTTTGTTTCACATTTGGATGGCAATATCTTCAGTTATATCCATTCAATCGACATGAATCAAGTGTCCTGTGAAAGGCGGTGATAATCCCTATATAATACTTTTGGTTTCATGTCCTTATATAACTTATATAACTGAAGATATTACGATCCAAATGGAGGATATACCTAAAGGTTAAGCGATCCAAACCGGAAGTGTTTTTCCATTCGGATGCAATATCTTCAGTTATATCCACTTTAAGGACATGAAACCAAAAGTATTATATAGGTATTATCACCGCCTTTCACAGATTTTGATTCATGTCGATTGAATGGATATAACTGAAGATATTGCCATAAACGAATGGAAACTTTTCAGGATTTTTATCGCTTAACCTTCAGCTATATTCTCCCTTTGTTTCACATTTTGGATGGCAATATCTTCAGTTATATCCATTCAATCGACATGAATCAAGTGTCCTGTGAAAGGCGGTGATAAATCCCTATATATTTTTTGGTTTCATGTCCTTAAAGTGGATATAACTGAAGATATTGCGATCCAAATGGAATATACCTAAAGGTTAAGCGATCCAAACCGGAAGTGTTTTCCATTTGGATGGCAATATCTTCAAATTTATATCCACTTTAAGGACATGAAACTAAAAGTTTTATATAGGGATTATCACCGTCTTTCACAGGACTTTTTATTCATGTCGATTGAATGGATATAACTGAAGATATTGCCATCCGAATGTGGAACTCAAAGGGATTTTATCGCTTAACCTTCAGCTATATTCTCCCTTTGTTTTCACATTTGGATGGCAATATCTTCAGTTATATCCATTCAATCGACATGAATCAAGTGTCCTGTGAAAGGCGGTGATAATCCCTATATAATATTTTTGGTTTCATGTCCTTAATGTGGTTATAACTGAAGATATTGCGATCCAGATGGAGGATATACCTAAAGGTTAAGCGATCCAAACCGGAAGTGTTTTCCATTTGGATCGCAATAATATCTTCAGTTATATCCACTTTTAAGGACATGAAACCAAAAGTATTATATAGGATTATCACCGCCTTTCACAGGAAATTTTGATTCATGTCGATTGAATGGATATAACTGAAGATATTGCCATCCGAATGTGGAACTCTTCAGGATTTTATCGCTTAACCTTCAGCTATATTCTCCCTTTGTTTCACATTTGGATGGCAATATCTTCAGTTATATCCATTCAATCGACATGAATCAAGTGTCCTGTGAAAGGCGGTGATAATCCCTATATAATATTTTTGGTTTCATGTCCTTAAAGTGGTGGATAACTGAACTGAAGATATTGCGATCCAAATGGAGGATATACCTAAAGGTTAAGCGATCCAAACCGGAAGTGTTTTTCCATTCGGATGGCAATATCTTCAGTTATATCCACTTTAAGGACATGAAACCAAAAGTATTTATATAGGGATTATCACCGCCTTTCACAGGACACTTGATTCATGTCGATTGAATGGATATAACTGAAGATATTGCCATCCGAATGTGGAACTCTTCAGGATTTTATCGCTTAACCTTCAGCTATATTCTCCCTTTGTTTCACATTCGGATGGCAAAATCTTCAGTTATATCCATTCAATCGACATTAATCAAGTGTCCTGTGAAAGGCGGTGATAATCGATATATAACCTTTTTGGTTTCATTCATATCTGAAGATATTGCGATCCAAATGGAGGATATACCTAAAGGTTAAGCGATCCAAACCGGAATCTTCAGTTATTTCCATTTGGATGGAATATTTTCTTTATATCCACTTTCTTTGGTGTTGAAACCAAAAAGTATTATATAGGTATTATCACCGCCTTTACAGGACTTTTGATTCATGTCGATTGAATGGATATAACTGAAGATTTTGCCATCAAAATGTAAAACTCTTGGAGATTTTTATCGCTTAACCTTCAGCTATATTCTCACTTTGTTTCCATTTGGATGGCAATATTTCAGTTATATCCATTCAATCGACATGAAATCCCTGGAAAAGTTATTTCCATCAGACAAAAACTATATAAGTTCTTTATTTTGGTTTCAAAACTTGGAAGATATTGAAATAAAAGGATGGAGGATATACCTAAACGTTAAGCGATCAAAACCGGAAGTGTTTTTCCATTCGGATGGAATATCTTCAGTTATATCCACTTTAAGGACATGAAACCAAAAGTATTTATAAAATATATTATCACCGCCTTTCACAGGACACTTGATTCGTGTCGATTGAATGGATATAACTGAAGATATTGCCATCCGAATGTGGAACTCTTGGATTTTATCGCTTAACCTTCAGCTATATTCTTTGTTTGTTTCACATTTGGATGGCTTAGAAATATCTTCAGTTATATCCATTCAATCGACATGAATCAAGTGTCCTGTGAAAGGCGGTGATAATCCCTATATAATAACTTTTGGTTTCATGTCGTGTTAATTATGGATATAACTGAAGATTTTATTGCGATCCAAATACCTAAAGATTACATTTGAACATCCAAAAACCGGAAGTGGATGATCGCAATATCTTCAGTTATATCCTGGTTTGTTACAGTTCCAACAGATTAGACATGAATCCAAAAGTGATATTCGCAGGGTTTCATAAATCCCTCGGTTATATAAGAACGCTTTTCCAGGATCAATATCTTCAGATTACGAATCGACGTAATTGTCGATTGAATGGATATAACTGAAGATATTGCCATCCGAATCCACTAATTGAACTTTTTCAGGATTTTATCGCTTAACCTTCAGCTATATTAATCTCCTTTTGTTTCACATTTGGATGGCAATATCTTCAGTTATATTCATTCAATCGACATGAATAAAAGTGTCCTGTGAAAAAAAGGCGGTGATAATCCCTATATAATAATTTTTTGGTTTCATGTCCTTAAAGTGGATATAACTGAAGATATTGCGATCCAAATGGAGGATATACCTAAAAGGTTAAGCGATCCAAACCGGAAGTGTTTTCCATTCGGATACAAATATCTTCAGTTATATCCACTTTAAGGACATGAAACCAGCTTTTTTATATAGGGATTATCACCGTCTTTCACAGGACACTTGATTCGTGTCGATTGAATGGATATAACTGAAGATATTGCCATCCGAATGTGGAACTCTTCAGGATTTTTATCGCTTAACCTTCAGCTATATTCTCCCTTTGTTTCACATTTGGATGGCAATATCTTCAGTTATATCCATTCAATCGACATGAATCAAGTGTCCTGTGAAGGCGGTGATAATCCTATATAATATTTTTTGGTTTCATGTCCTTCGTCTTGGATTTAACTGAAAAAATGTTTCCTGATCAGATGGAGGATATACCTAAAGGTCGCGCTTGATCCAAACCGGAAGTGTTTTTCCATTCGGATGGAATATCTTCAGTTATATCCACTTTCCTCACATGAAACCAAAATATTATGCAGGTATTATCGCCGATTTATCAGTTATGATTGCGTCGTCCGTCCGCCGCCAAAGAATTGTTAACTATAACGTATTGCCAAAGAAGGCAGCATGTAGCACATTCACAATTTTGGTCGTGATAGTTTCAGCTATATATTCTATGGAATTTGTTTCACACGGTGGATGGCAATATCTTCAGTTATATCCATTCAAATTGACATGAAGGGATTGCCTTTGTTCGCAAATATCCCCAAGATTTTCATCTCTATGTAAACCTTTTTTTTTTCCATTTTTTTTTTATAATCCAACTATAACAAAACTCTTTAAAAATTAATTTTATTATCCAAAAATTTCCGTTTTTCCATTTAGGCATCGTATCTTCACAAGATCCAACAAAACCAGAAAAAAAAAAATATTATATTTCGCTTTCACCGCTATTTCCACTATGAAACTATTTCGATTGAATATTTATAACCTTTCTAACAAGCATCCGAATGTCCGAACTTCCAGAACATTTTTATTTCCTAACTAATCAGAGATTGTTTCCTACGAAGATTCGGATGCAGAATCCTAAACGATAATGTGTTTTCTTCCTTCAGCATAGATCTATGAAAGGGTCGATCAATCCGTAATCCGAATTGTAACGCTAAGTCCACTAATCGATTCTAGCAGAAAAAAAAAAACTTCGGTACTCCTATAGAACAATGTGGTGAAGCAAATGTGAATATATAAGCGGATGGATAACCAGAGCTTAAATGGGGACTAAAAGAAGACTTTCGGGCCCCACACGTTGGCGCCATGTTTGTGTAGTGTTCAGCTTTGGGCAGTGAGTGGAAGTCAGAGTCTATTTAGGCTCCAAACCCAGCCAAATGGCTTTTAGATGGTATTTCTGACTCCATGCTAATAGGAAGCTAGGTTCGAAGGTGCGCATTCTTGCTGTGCTCGTCCAGCTCGTCGGATTGGTCGGGGTTCTTTCCCCTAGCTACACAGTTTCCCTTGACACAAATCAATATAATGCGCTTCGAGAATCACACACACAGAATTTCTACGTTAGTAGCAAAAGAAAAAAAAACCGAAAATGGATACAAATCTGCGCCGATACGCATTTAGGAAGCTGGTAGAAGAGATATAGTTTCGTTTTGTCTGGTAAGGGAGCAGTGGTGTTAAATGTCCCTAGTCTTTACCCTCCCGACCATGACAAACGCATATACTTTAAGTGTTGTCCCAAACAAAAGATCCTACTTATTCTACAGCATCTTGCGAGAGACAAGCATAAGTACTTGACTGATGGAGATATTAATTAGATTAGCCGACATGCTTCCTTAACAATAATTCCATTTCTTTAATTAAATGACCAAATCATAAGATAAGATATAGATACAAAA
>CM019043.1:24123593-24142850 GCA_009664405.1 Drosophila bifasciata
TCCTGAAGAGTTCCACATTCGGATGGCAATATCTTCAGTTATATCCACTTTAAGGACATGAAACTAAAAGTATAGGTTTTAGGTACCTAAATAGGTATATATAGGTTTTTCTCACCACCTTTTCACGGGACACTTGATTCGTGTCGATTGAATGGATATAACTGGAAGATATTGCCATCCGAATGTGGAACTCTTCAGGATTTTATCGCTTAACCTTCAGCTATATTATTCCTTTGTTATACCCGTACTCGAAGAGTAATAGGGTATATTGTATTTGTGGTAAAAGTGGATCCATTAAATAGAGAAGGATCAATTTCCGACCATATAAAGTATATATATATATCCCTATATACGCACACAGGCGCGCGGACCTCCCGAGAGTGCAGAGAGAGCAGCGAGCCGAAGAAAGAGTAGCCTGCGAGAGGGAAGTCAGGAAGGTCAGCCGACGCCGCTCAGAGCCTACGACACATTCCGTTGGCAGTCGTTCTCCGTAGTCGCCGTTATATGAGTTATCACCGCCTTTCACAGGACTTTTTGATTCGTGTCGATTGAATGGATGCAACTGAAGATATTGCCATCGAATGTGGAACTCTTCAGGATTTTATCGCTTAACCTTCAGCTATCGGTTTGTTTCATTCGGATGGCTGGCAATATCTTCAGTTACTATCGACTAATTGACACGCATCAAGTGTCCTGTAAAAGGCCGTGACAATCCCAATGTAATACTTTTTGTTTCATGTCCTTTAAGCGGACAAATCTGAAGATATTGCGATCCAAATGGAGGATATACCTAAAGGTTAAGCGATCCAAACCGGAAGTGTTTTCCCCATTTTGGATCGTAATATCTTCAGTTATATCCACTTTAAGGACATGAAACCAAGAAAACGGCATATAGGAAACATATCACCAGTTCGGTCGACTTTGATTCATGAAGATTCGTTTTGTGTTGCGACGTGCCTACATTGCCACATACACTCAGACACATCGCTTAACCTTCAGCTATGATGCATTCGGATGGCAAATCCAGTTATATCCATTTTAATTGTACGCCATCGTAAAAAATCCCAATGTAATACTTTTTGTTTCATGAGCGGACAAATCTGAAGATATTGCGATGAAAGGAGGAATACCTGCTGCAATAATGTGAAGATGCCTGGACGTACGCCATCGAATGCAAGATCAAGTGTCCTATAAAAAAGGAGAAGGTGTAATACTTTTGTCCGATGTCCTTTAAGCGGACAAATCTAGTTGATATTGAAGAAAACAAAAGGTAGCAATACCTAAAGGGGAGGCGTGGCAAACATCGACGCCAGGATGCAGCAAATAATGCAGCTTTTAACCCTGAAGATAGAGATAGATGAACGCAGGGATAACCAAGTGAAAAAAATATCGGCGCGAGGGATTTTGAGAAAATTTAAGCGACTTTGATGGATACTCTATTCCTGTGCAACAGTGGTTCGACATTTTGTGGAATAATGCAGAGGCGTACGAACCTTCAGATGTTCTCCAAAAATTTGTTCACAGGCCCGGAGGAAAATCTTGGCGCGGCACATTTTTTGGAACGCATCAAGTGTCGTGTCCAATTTGAAGATTTGAAGGACAGACTTTAAGTTTCAATTCGACACGCGGACAAATAGTGGATATTCACCAAAAGTTGAGAAATCGCAAAATGCTGAAGTCGGAGACATTCCATGAATATATCCTGAGCATGAAGAAGTTGGCAAGCGTCGGCAAGGTGGAAGAGGAAGCAGTATTGCGCTATATCGTAAACGGTTGGAAATAAAATTCATTTTAAAAATGGATACAACTGAAGGTGCCGCCATCGTATAAAAGCGCTAAAGGGAAGAGTATGCCATTTACGAGCTAGTTCAGGGTAAACCCAGCGATGACAAGAGCACAGTGATATATAAAAGTAAAGCGACGGTGGCTGAAGGCAGAAAAAGAATACTGTTTCAATTGCGGTTCTCCGGATCACAAAAGAAGTGCACAGCTGATACCAAATGCTTTGGTTGCAACGAGTACGGACATATTTCCCGTAACTGTCCGAAGAAGGATGGAAGGGTGAATATAATTCAAGATCGCAGTCGCTTTAAGACAATACTCGTAAACAAAAGCGAAATCGGAATGCCTGGTTGACACTGGGATCGGACGTGACCTTAGTTGACAGAAAGAGTATTCAAAAGTTTGAACGGTGTGCAGATGCTGGAAAGTGCAACAACTTTGCGTGGCCTGGGAAACAAGAATACAAAGCCAATTGATTTTTTTAACGCCGATATAGAAGTGGACCAGCTGCGAACCGAACACAAGTTTTTGGTGGTTCCAAACAATGCGATGGAATGCGATGGAATTTTGGGCTACGATTTTATTAAGAAGTTCACACTTATGGCCGATTTAAACGGAGTCTCATTTTGAGAGCATGGAACAGCAGAAAAATTTGAAGGAGATTGCAAATATGGTCTATAACGTCATCGAAACCCAGGTAATTTTGTGGATCCAACCCAATATCAAAAGGTTATCGAACAGCTAGTGGAAAGCAGTTATAAGTCAGCCGACGTGCCCATAATATGTCCGATAGAGCTGAAGATCGTTCCAGATGGAGTTATAAAACCTTTTGTCAGTCGCCGCCGTTTGTCTGGAGATGAAGCAGCAGCTGTAAAGGATCAGATTGATGAGTGGCTCGATCAGTGTATTGTGCGCAAATCGACGTCCCATGTTGCGAGCAGAATCGTAATTGTCAAGAAAAAAGATCACACGTTAAGAGTCTGCGTTGACTATCGAAAGCTGAATAGCATGGTGTTGAAAGATCGCTTTCCCGTGCCGATGATGGACGACGTTCTGGAAAAACTTCAAAGCAGCAAAGTTTTTCAGCATTATGGATTTGGAAAATGGGTTTTCCATGTGCCCGTAGAAGAAACCTAAATAGAGGCAAACCTTACACTGCGTTTGTGACTCGTGAAGGACTGTTTGAATTCAACAAGGCGCCGTTCGGATTTACAAACTCTCCAGCAGCTTTCATACGGTTTGTAAATCACATATTCCAGCCGCTCATCAATGAAGACGTTATGCAGCTGTACATGGATGACATAATTATTTATGCCAACGACGTCGGAGAGTGCATGACCAAAACAAAGAAAGTTCTAGAGAAAGCGGCATCGTATGGAATGAAGATAAAGTGGAAAAATGTAGTTTCTTGCAGCGGCGTATCAAAGTTCTTGGGACACATTATCGAAAATGGTCAAATCTGGCCAGGAGAAGAGAAATGTTCAATGCTGTAAGTCGCTTGTTTCACGCCGAAAAACGTCAAGGCTGTCCAAGCATTCCTGGGGCTTACAGGATTTTTCGCAAGTTTATACCGCAATATGCACAGGTAGCACGTCCGCTTACAAATCTCTTAAAAAAAGACGTCGATTTTAAGATTGGACCAGAGGAAGAACAGGCGATCCAACAGTTGAAATTGTTGCTTGTATCGGAGCCTGTTTTGCGAATTTACATAAGGGACTCGCCAACCGAGCTTCACACTGACGCCTCCAAAGATGGCTACGGAGCAGTTCTGTTGCAAATGTTCGAGGGTAAGTCACCCGGTTTATTTTTCCAAGAAGACGACGCAAGCTGAGTCTAAGCAGCATAGTTACATACTCGAGGTCAAGTCTGCATATCTGGCATTGAAAAACCAGACAGTATTTGCTGGGAATAAAGTTTGCTGGTCACGGATTGTATCGCGTTTAAGCAGACGACGAGTAAGCTGGACATACCGAGAGAGAAGTGGCGCAATGGGTTGCCATCCGAATGTGGACTTCGACTTCCGAAATGGAACATCGAGCGGCAGAAAAATGAAGCATGTGGACTCTCTAAGTCGTTATCCCCAAAAGTCTACGTCGTTACATCAGAGATATCCACGTTTGAAGAAGGCACAGCAGAGCGACGATGGAATAAAAGCAATTGTTCGAGTCCTACAAGACCCATTGTACATGAACTTTTACAAGTTTAAGATTGGACTCCTTTACAAAAGAAGTCGTCGGACACGAGCTACTGGTCGTCCCAAAACAGATGGAGCGCGAGGTGATCAAGACTGCACACGACACTGGTCCTTTGCAAATGACAAAAGACGATGCACAACATTCAAAGGCAGTTTTACAATCCCAACTTAGA
The DNA here is from genome assembly GCA_009664405.1 of Drosophila bifasciata. Taxonomy (NCBI): domain Eukaryota; kingdom Metazoa; phylum Arthropoda; class Insecta; order Diptera; family Drosophilidae; genus Drosophila; species Drosophila bifasciata. The sequence continues at coordinate 24,127,743 of CM019043.1, forward strand.
TACTTTTGTTTAATTTCATATCTAACTGTACAAAGTTGCATTATTCACAGCAAAAGACCGGCAAGCAAGAAGGGCTCTTAAGCATTGCATCGACAAAGGCGGATGTACCACCATACCGTGCATATCGATCAGTTGGGTCCGATGGATGCGACGTCTAAAACAGTATAAGTTTATACTGGCAGTAGTGGATGGGTTTTCAAACTTCGTCTGGTTCATTTCCAACGAATGGATACAGGCTGCGAAGAGGGTCATCACGAAGCTGAGCGAATGGTCCAACGTATTCGGATTTCCGAGGCGCCTGATAAGCGACTTCGAGGCGTTGCATTTTCGGCCAACGCGTTTGCTGACATTCCTGAGCGCGAACATGGTCGAGCATATCTATCCAACTGGTGTTGCCAGAGGTAATGGTCCTGTAAAAAGGGTTAACCGCTCGATCCTTTCGATCATACTTTGTTTCTGTCATCAGAAGAACCGTCAAAGTGGTTCTGAAGTATACCTTCGGTGCAAAAAGCGATTATACCCACATTCATATGTCGACGAAAGTATCACCGTTTGAAATCATGTTCGGCACTAAGATGAATACAAAAGCAGAAGATAGACTAATCGAAGTACTGAACTAGAGCTGGTAGAGAAGTTTAACGACCGTCATATGATGCGAAACGAAGCCAGGCAGAATATACAACAGGCGCAGAAGACCTACAAGGCCAACTTCGATAAGAAACGACGTGTTGAGCATGGGTACAGTTTGGGGATTTCGTCGCTGTTAAGCGAACCCAGCTTTGCAGCAGGTCGAAAGCTGGCGAGTTCTACCTTGGTCCGTATGAAATCGTCAGCGTTACGTAACGGGCGATACGACGAAGAAAGCAGCCCCGACATCGAAGGACCAAACGCGACAGCGACTAGCTGTGACAATCTCAAATGTGAAGCTTTGTCGAGGAGAACGAGGAGCCGTTGTCATCCGGGACGGACGACGAATGTCAGATGGCCGAATGTAAGAATGCTGGGTCACGCACACAGGCGCGGACCCCCCGAGAGAGAGAGAGAGCAGCGAGCCGAGCAAAAGAGTAGATCGCGACGCGAGAGTCAGGAAGCGTCAGCCGACGCCGCTCAGGAAGCCTACGACACATTCCGTTGGCAGTCGTTCTCGTAGTCATCGCCGTTGTTAATTACGATACAAGTTGAAATATATCTTATCAAATATCCTCTACATTTAAATAAACCTGATCAATAAACACATATTAAACATAACCCTTTCACATATATATTCTTGATCAGCATCAATAGCCTTCGATATATCCATTTGTCCGTCTGTCCGTCTTGTTCGTGGCCCATTGCTAAAGGCTAAAAAAGTGATAGAGCAACCAAATTTTTTCCTTTTTGATTCGTGTCCTCTCAATGGACAAAACTGAAGATATTCCCGCCCAAATGGAAACCTATACCTGGGCGGTTCTCCGCGTCCACAAATTTGAAATAACAAAAACTAAAATGCAGAATCTTCGACAGCCCATATCCTATCCAGGGCCCAAATCTGAATTTGATCCGGATCATTATTATAGCCACAATAGGCAAATATACGAAAAAACCGCTCTATTTCGCACTCACCAAAAATCGAGTCGATTTGGTTTTTGTATTTTTGCTTAACCTGGATCTATAGACTATAAGAGTGACAACCAATATTTTTTGGCCATAACTCCTGTCATAACCTTGAAGCTACATTTCAAAATTTCGGGATTATTATTTTCGCCCCCATGTAAAAGACGAAAAATCCGGTTGATTGAATAGAAAAACCAAAAAATGCAGAATCAAAGGCCGTGATCATATCTACCAGATAAATCATGAATTTGGTTCCAGATCCGGTCCTTTTTGCGGACAAATGATCAAAAGTGAATTTTCGAAAGCGGCAGGGAATACCCCGCCGGAGTGATTTCCTCGCCAGTTTGCTGATCTCATGCAATAGGTTTGATTGTCGCAGCCGATTCTCTCACACACACTTCAGCCTCAAACATCCGCCTCGTGCAGTGTACATGAAACCAAGAACTTTGATGTAGATGCAATATAGATGTAGATGTCCGTTGACAGGATGTAGCAAAAATGTAAAATTTTTAAAACTGACAAAACATTTTAAAATTGTCCATCCGAATGATAGAACGGGTATAAAAGTAGAGTCGCGGGAGAAGCGACTCGGTATGTTCTCCTTCGTTTAATATTCGGATGGCAATATCTTCAGTTGAATCCATTCAATCGACACGAATCAAAGGGTGTCCTGTGAAAGGCCGTGATAATCCCATTTTGTATTTTTTTGTTTCATGTCCCAAGGTGGATATAACTGAAGATATTGCGATCCAAAATGGAAAAACACTTCAGGTTTGGATCGCTTCTTTAGGCATATCCTCCATTTGGATCACAATATCTTCAATTTGTCCTGTAAAGGACATGAAACAAAAAGTATTATTTTTGTTTCATGGCCTTTAGCGGACTTTGATTCGTGTCAGATATAACTGAAGATCAAATGGAGAATATACCTAGGAGAATATACCTGAAGGTTGAGCGATAAATGCGAAAAGTTCCACATTTGATGGCTTAATATCTTCAGTTATATCCATTCAATCGACATGAAATATCTTCAGTTATATCCACTTTAAGGACATGAAATGAAAAAGTAATTATATAGGGATTACCACGGCCTTTCACAAGATTTCCTTTTGATTCGTTTCGATTGAATGGATACAACTGAAGATATTGCCATCCGAATATGGAACTTAAAGGGATAATATATAGCGCTGAAGGTTCAGATAAAAATCCCGAAGTTTCACATTCGGATGGCAATATCTTCCAGTTATATCCATTCAATTGACACGAATCAAGTGTCCTGTGAAAAGGCGGTGATAATACCTATATAATACTTTTGGTTTCATGTCCTTAAAGCGGATATAACTGAAGATATTGCGATCCAAATGGAGGGATACACCTAAAGCTTGGATCCAAACCGTTAGGTAAATTTTCCATTTGGATGATCAATATCTTCAGTTATATATCTTTAAGGACATGAAACCAAAAGTATTATATAGGGAATATCACCGCCTTTTACGGGACTTTTGATTCGTGTCGATAAAATGGATATAACCGAAGATATTTGCCATCGAATCTAAATGGAAACTTCAGGATTTTTATCGCTTAACGATAAAAATGTTCTCCCTTTGTTCCACATTCGGATGGATTATCTTCAGTTATATCCATTTAATTGACACAAATCAAGTGTCCGTAAAAGGCGGTGACAATCCCTATATAATACTTTTTGGTTTCATGTCCTTATAGCGGACAAATCTGAAGATATTGCGATCCAAATGGAGGATATACCTAAAGGTTAAGCGATCCAAACCTGAAGTGTTTTCCATTTGGATCGCAATATCTTCAGTTATATCCACTTTAAGGACATGAAACAAAAGTAATATATAGGGATTACGGCCTTTCACAAGATTTCCTTTGATTCGTGTCGATTGAATGGATACAACTGAAGATATTGCCATCCGAATATGAAACTCAAAGGGGATAATATCGCTGAAGGTTCAGCTATAAAATTCTGAAGTTTCACATTCGGATGGCAATATCTTCAGTTATATCCATTCAATCGACACGAATCAAAGTGTCCTGTAAGGTTTGATAATCCCAATGTAATACTTTTGGTTTCATGTCCTTAAAATGGATATAACTGGAAGATATTGTGATCCAAATTGAAAAACCACTTTCGGATTTTATCGCTCAACCTTCAAGCGATCAAACTTCGGATATCACTTGGGACAAACCTTCCGTTATAATTATTATCACCACAGGACACTTATTGAAAGGCAGAAATCCCTATATATTTTTATCATCGTCCTTTCCGTGGAGGCAAAATGAAGAGAATTACCTACCGTTGAGGAAAAATCCTGAAAAGTTCTAACATTTGATGGCAAACCGGAAGATGTTTTATCCATTCAATGGACACCAATATCTTCAGTTATATCCACTTTAAGGACATGAAAAAAGTAATACATTATAGATTTATCACGGCCTTTCACAAGATTTTTTGATTCGTGTCGATTGAATGGATACAACTGAAGATTTGCCATCCGAATATGAAACTTCTGGATTTTATCGCTCAACGTTAAGCGATAAAATTCTGAAGAGTTCCACATTCCGATGGCAATATCCAAAGTTATATCCATATTAACTGAAGATATTGCGAATCTGGAAAATGCACTTCCGTGTTTGGATCGCATTTAGCTATATCCTCCATTTTCTTCCAATATCTTCCTTAAAGTGGATTTAACTGAACATGAAACCAATATTATAAAGGGATTATCACCGCCTTTCACAGGACACTAATATTCGTGTCGATTAAATGGATATAACGGAAGATCTTCGGAATATCCACTATGGGCGAATGAAACCAAAATAAGTTATAAAATCCTGAAATTGGGATGTTCCACGTTTTCGGACACTTGATTCGTATCTAAAATGGATATAATCCAGATTTTATCGGAATTGAAACAAATCAAGTGTCTGAAGGTTGAGCGATAAAATCCGTATTGACAATCGGCAACGCAATATCTTCAGTTATATCCATGTCGACACAAACCAAAAGGATAAGGCGGTGAATTATCACCGCCTTTTGGTTTCATGTCCTTAAATGGATATAAATGGATAGTTGCGATCCAAAATGGAAAAGGTTTCCATTAAAATCTAAACTATTCCTCCATTCGGATGGCAATATCTTCAGTTTGGGACATGTCGAATACGAAAAAAGTTTCATTATAGGATTATCACCCCTTTATTTTACACTTTGATTTGGATCCTTTCCTGGATTAACTGAAGATATTGAATCAAATGTTGGAACTGAGGTTTTTATCGCTTAACCTTTAGGTATAACGATAAACAGTTTATCTTCCGTTATAAACAAAAGGAATGAAAAGGTTTGACAAAAAATATTATCACGGCCTTTTGGGATGTCAATTAAATCAGTTATAACTCCATTGCCATCCGAAAAGGACATAAATCCAAGGTAATTCGATCCGGCGCAGAGTTCGGCCATTTGGATCGCAATATCTTCAGTTATATGGTTTCGTATGAAAATGGATAAAACTGAAGATATTAATCGAATATGATCACCAAAGGGATAATATAACTGCTTTGTTCAAAGCCGATAAACCTTTTGCGGTTTGGAAGATTTGGATTTTAGTTAATATCTTCGATTTTATATTTATCTTCGGGGACATGAAACCAAAAGTATTATTATATTTTTATCACCGCCTTTCACGGGACACTTATGGATTAACTAAATTGAATGGATACAAACATAAATATAGCTAAGAGGTTAAGCGATAAAATCAAAGATTTCATTTTGATTCGTCTCGGTTGAATGGATTCAATCTCCCTTTCCTTCGAATATGACGGATGGCGGTGATAGTATTCCGAAGTTTATATTCCATTTGAAGATATATTGGAAGTCAGAAGTTATATTATTAACCGACACGAACCAAAATTTAATACTTTTGGTATCCGGCTTTATATATGGATATAACTTTGATTCGTGTCATGGAATGTGATAGCAAACTGAAGATATTAATCCAAAATGGAAAAATAAAAATCGCAAAGTAGGTTTTCCATTCGGATGGCAATATCTTCAGTTATATCTATCAGGACGACACGAAACCAAAAGTAATTCACATATATGAAAGGCATATCCTTTGACATTACTTTTGGTTTTCGTGTATAAAATTGGATAAACTGAAGATAGTTACATCGGAATGTGAAGCAAAGGGTGAATTTGTACAACTAAGGGTTTATGTCCTAAAATCCTGAAGAGTTCCACCTAACGGATGGGCAATAACAGATTCAGTTGGATCCGCATTTTGATAATACTGACGGCGGGTTTCCTGTGAAAGGCGGTGATTGGACCTATAAAAGTATACTTTTGGGTACATGTCCTTAAATTGGATATAACTTCAGATATTGCTTTCCACATGGAAAAACACTTCCGGTTTGGATTATCAACGCCTTAGGTACAGGACTCCTTTGAATTCGACCATATCTTCAGTTATAACGGACTTTATTGGCATAAAACGGTTGAATATTATAGGATTATCATTTGAAGGTTAGGCTACTTTATTTAACCTTCGATTATATGGATATAACTGAAGATATTATTCCGATGGGTCCTCGTCTTCAGGACAATCCATTAAAATCGACAGACCGGTTTCATCATAAAGTCCTGTCTTCCCATTTCCGATGGCAATATCTTCCGTTATATACATTTTTGCCGCCACCTAACGGAAAGTCCTGTAAAGGCGGTGATAATACCTTTTGGTTTTATGTTTGTAGATATAACTGAAGATATTTGGATCAAAAAAAAAATAACGGTTATATCCGGAACCGGAAGTGTTTTCCATTTGGATCACCAATATCTTCAGACCTATATCTACTAAAAGGACGCCAAAACCAAAAGTATTACATTGGGATTATCACGGCCTTTTACAGGACACTTGATTCGTGTCGATAAAATGGATATAACTGAAGATATTGCCATCCGAATGTGAACTCTTCAGGATTAAAATTAACAAATCTGAAGTGTTTTTCCATTCGGATGGCAATATCTTCAGTTATATCCATTAAATCGACACGAATCAAGTGTTCGTGAAAGGCGGTGATAATCAAAGATTTTGGTTTCATGTATTGAATGGATATAACTGAAGATAGTGCCATGCGATCCAAATGGAAGAATCATTAGGGTTAACGATAAAACCTAATCGGATCGCAATATCTTCAGTTATATCCATTCAATCGACATAAAACCAAAAAGTATTGAAAAGGGATGATAATGTTTCACAGGATGTTTTTTGTCGATATTGTGGATATAACTGAAGATATATGGAATGATGGAACTCAGGAAAAAACTTCCGGTTTGGATCGCTTAACCTGAAAAGGTATATCATCCATTTGGATCGCAATATCTTCAGTTATATATCCACTTTTATCCAGGACATAAAACCAAAAAGTATTATATAAGGAGTTATCACCGCCTTTCACAAGACACTATTTTGATTCTTTCGATTGAATGGATTTTTGCCATCGATAGAAACAAAGGATAATATTAAAAATGAAGAGTTCCAATATTCGGATGGGCAAATATCTTCAGTTATATCCATTTTATCGACACAAACCGCGTCCTGTGAAAGGCGGTGATAATCTCTATATAATACTTTTGGTTTCATGTGTTTTAAAGTGGATATAACTGAAGATATTGCGATCCAAATGGAAAAACACTTCCGGTTTGGATCGCTTAACCTTTAGGTATATCACTCCATTTGGATCGCAATATCTTCGGTTTTATCCACTTTAAGGACATGAAACCAAAAGTTTTTATATAGGGATTATCACCGCCTTCACAGGACAGCTGATTTGTGTCCCTTTGAAGATTTACCATCCGAATCCGGCAAAGGGAGAATATCCTGAAGGTTATAAAATCCTGAAGATTCAATTGACAATATATTCAGTTATATCCATTTTATCGACATGAATCAAGTGTCCTGTCAAAGGCGGTGATAATCCCTATATAAACTTTGGATTCATGTCCTTAAAGTGGATAAAACTGAAGATATTCCGATCCAAATGGAATATACTCCGGGTTAAGCGATCCAAACCGGAAGTGTTTTTCCATTTGGATCGCAATATCTTCAGTTATATCCACTTTAAGGACATGAAACCAAAAGTATTATATAGAGATTATCACCGCCTTTCACAGGACTTTTGATTTGTGTCGATAAAAATGGATATAACTGGAAGATAAGTGATCCTGATATAGCCTTCGGAATTTATCGCTCAAAGGGAGAATATACCTGAAGGTTGATGGCGATAAATCCGTTGAAAAAGTTCCACATCAAGTGTCTTGTGAAAGGCGGTGATAATCTATATAATACTTTTGGTTTCATGTCCTAAAAGTGGATATAACTGAAGATATTGCGATCCAAATGGAGGATTTACCTAACGGGTTAAGCGATCCAAAACCTGAAGTGTTTTTCCATGTGGATCGCAATATCTTCAGTTATATCCACCTTAAGGACATAAAACATAAGTAATTCACAGAGATTACCACGGCCTTTCACAAGATTTCCTTTGATTCGTGTCGATTGAATGGATACAACTGAAGATAGTGCCATCCGAATATGAAACAAAGGGATAGTATAAATGAAGGTTAAGCGATAAAATCCTGAAGAGTTCCACATTCGGATGGCAATATCTTCAGTTATATCCATTCAATCGACACGAATCAAATGTCCTGTGAATGGCGGTGATAATACCTATATAATACTTTTGGTTTCATGTCCTTAGCGAATGGATTTAACTGAAGATATTGTGATCCACATGGAAAAAACTTCAGGTTTTGATCGTTAGCGATAAAATCCTGCAAATCCTCCATTTTGGATGGCAATATCTACAGTTATATCCAATTTTTGGACATGAAACAAAAAAGTATTATATCAAAATACCTTATTCACCGCCTTTTTAGGACATTTTCAGACCTTTGCTTTTTAAATGGATATAACGGAATTTATTTTTATCGGAATGTGAAGTGTTTGAATATCGGTGATAATCCTTATAAAATACTTTTGGTTCCATTTGGATGGAGTTGCTTCAGTTATATCGATTTTATCGGACAAAAAAGTTCCGGTTTTGGATTATATTGATCCATTTGGATCGCAATTCTTTTTGGTTTTATGTCCCAAAAGTGGTATGATAAATGGATATAACGGAAATATTGCCATCACCGCCTGTGAAGTAAAGGGTTCCAAACTGTGAAGTAAATTGGTTGAGTCGATCGCTCAATCTTGAAAAGTAGTTCCACGTTTTAAAACATTCAAGTGGGAATCTTCAGTTATATCCATTATTTATCAACACAAATCAAAGTGTCCTGTGAAAACGGATATAATCTTTAATAACACATTGGTTTCATGTCTTTTAAAGTGGATATCAGCGCTGAAAATGAAGCGTCACTATGTCGAAAAAATCAACACCAAGTTTGGATCACATTAACGGATGGAATCACCTCCAGTTTTGGATCCATTATATTCAGTTATATCCAAATGACATAAAACCAAAAAGTATTATATAGTATATTATCACCGCCTTTGTTGCCTGATAGTTTGTGTCGAAGAATGGATATAACTGAAAATACCCGGTTTGGACCGCTTAACCGTTTCATGAAACTGAAACAAAGGGATAATATTTCTCCAATAGTTTATCAATAACTTCGAAGGACATTACCAAAAATTATTATTTTTGGGATTATTATCCTTGAAAGGACACTTGACACGTGTTAAGGAAAATGGATATAACGGAAGATACACAAACATTTAACTTTTTGGATTCGTGTCGATTAAATTGGATATAACTGAAAGAGTTCCACATGTGGATGGCAAGACACTAGGTAGATCAATCAACATTTATCGAAAATGTTAATTGGTCCAGAAAGGTGAAGATCCCTCAGGAATCCCTTTGGTTTCATGTTCCTCTGAAAAGTGGATAAAATTGACATATATTTTATAATTCCAAATGGATTTGATAGATGTCGATAAAATGGATATACCGAGAAGTTGAATATTTTCTTCGCAATCAGTGAGTATCCAATGATTTACAGAGTCAAATGTTTATATAGGCTCACCGCCTTCAAGATATTCTGTGGAGTTTTTCTTCATTTTATTCCCTTCAGGTATCTTCCGTTATATCCATTTATCGGATCGATTTTATCGACTAAAAAATGAAAATCAAAGTGAAAGGCGGTGATAATCTTATATAATACTTTTGATTTTCATGAACTTAAAGTGGGATATAACTGAAGTATTGCGATCCAAAATGGAAATTCAATTGTTTTGTTTTGGATGGGTAAAACTTTAGCTTTTTTCCTCCATTGGATCGTAAATATCTTCAGTTATATCCACTTTAAGGACATGAAAACCAAAAGTTTTTATAGAGAATTTTCACCGCCTTTCACAAGATTTTGATTTGTTCGATTCGTTGAATGGAATAACTGGAAGACATTGCCATCGGAATGTGAAACAAAGGAGAATAGTATATGAATGAAGGTTAAGCGATAAAATCCTGTGTTCCACATTCGGATAATAGGTACACCAGTTATATCCACGTATCGACACAAATCAAAAAGTCCTGTGAATGGCGGTGATAATCTCTATATAAAATTTACTTTTTGGTTTCATGGATAAACTGAAGAATGTTTGATATGGACTGATAGAATTTGGACTTATAGAATCCAAACCGGAAGCGTTTTTGGATCTTGGTAAAACCGTTGCTCTTAAATCTTTTTAAAAGACATGAAACCAAAAGTATTATCAGTTATATCCACTTTAAGGACTTTTGATTTCTGATCCATAAAATAGATATATCTGAAGAATTGCCACCGGTTTTTGTCAAAGGGAGGCCCTTTTTAGTTTTGAGAGGAAAATCCGGAAAAAACGTACAGTATATTGATAATCCCATATATACTTTTGTGACAATCCAAAAGGGGATATAACTGAAGATTGAGCGATCCAAATTGAGGATTTGAAAGCGTTCCAAAACGAAGTGTTTTTCCAAATGGAAAAATATCTTCGGTTTTATATCCATTTTATCGACACCCAAATAAAACATCTTCAGAAAAAGCTGGCGGTGGATAATTGGTCATATATTACTTTTTGATTCGTGTCGCTTGAATGGATAAAATCGTCAAGAAGTGTTATTGCGGTGTTGAAACAAAGGGAATTACCTAACGATTTAAGCGATCAAACCTGAGAGAAGAGTTCCACCGGATGGCAATATCTTCAGTTATATCCATTTATCGACATGAAATCAGAAGTTGTCTGTGAATGGCGGTGATAAGTCCGGAGATCCTTTTGGTTTAATGTCGCTCAAAGTGGATACAACTGAAGATATTATATCCACATGAAAAAAACACTTCCGGTTTTGAAGGTTAACCTTTAAAATCCTCCTCCATTTGATTCGGATGGCAATATCTTCCAGTTATATCCATTTCTGTCAGGATATGAAATCAAGTGTAACATATATGAATAGCGATAAAATCCCGCATGTCCCTTGATGTCAGAAACTTCAGTTATCCATTTTTATCGACAACAAATCAAAAGGTATAGAAGGCGGTGATCAGGCACGTTTCACATTCCGTTTTCATGTCACACATATATATCTATATTTTGAGTTTGGAAAAACACTTCCGGTTTGGATCAATTTAGCTTTTTGGTTCCTTGTTTAAAGTGGATATCTTCAGTTATATCTACTTTCCAAAACCAAAAGCATTATATCCGGTTTGAACCACCTTTCAACCTTGAGCTCTATTCGAAATTTTTGGCTCGCAATATCTTCAGTTATTATCAAATTGCTTCACATGAAAATGGAAAGTATCTTAAATGAATATCACCGCCTTCAACACAAAATCTTGATTGTAATCGATTAAGAGCGAAAGCCTGAAGATATAACGTTTTGTTTATGTCCAAAGTGGATATAACTGAAGATGTGCTTCCGATAAAATCCTGAAGGTTCCACATCTGGATGGCAATATCTTCAGTTGTCCATCGTTCAATCTTTCATGTTATAAAAGTTAAGGACATGAACCAAAGTATTATATAGGTTTTATGCCGCCTTTCACAAGACACTTGATTCGTGTGGAACTTTTTTTCCGAAGGTTGTGGATACTCTTCGAAGATTCCACACATTCGCTTGGCAATATCTTCAGTTATATTCACCCTTTGTTTCAACATTTGTGAAAGGCAAGTGGTATATATCTATTTTTCATCGACTAAGGTGGATAAACTGAAGATGTGCGTCCACATGGAAATCCTTTTACTTCGGACTTTGGATCGCTTAACCGTTTAAATCGTCATTGGATCGAATATCTTCCGGTTAAAACAGAACATGAAATCAAATAAATATATAGGGATTATCAAATTCAAGAACAATACTTCTCCATTAAATGGATATGCGGAAGATATTGCCATCGGAATTTAAGGACATACCTGAAGGTTTTAAAATCCTGAAGGTTTATTCGGATGGCAATATCTTCGAGTTCCACAGGACATGCAGTTCTTGTCGATTATATCGGTTTATAACCGACCTTTCACTAGCATGGATTCGTGAGAACGAAGATGGATACACCTGAAGGTTGAGCCAACAAATGTGGCACTCCTTCGGGCTTTGGATCCTTTCAGCCTTCGAGTCCATATTCGCCTTATTATATCCAATTTTTATCTGGACATGGGACGGATCAAAAGTGTCTCAATGAAAGGCGAGTGATCATCCTATATAATACTTTTGGTTTCATGCGCACGGAGTGGATATAACCGCATTACGTCCAAATGGAGGATTTAACCGGCGGCGGCAGTGATCGGACCGACATTGTTTTCCATGTGGATCTTCAAATATCTTCAATTCTATCCAATTTAAGGACATGAAACCATAAGTAATAACCGTGTACCACGGCCTTTCACAGGATTTTTTTTTGTTGTGTCGATTAAATAGATATATTTTAGTGCCATCCATCGGCAAACAAAGGGATAACAAATGGCGGTTTTGTGATTTATTTGAAGGTTCCACATTCGGATAAAAATCTTCAGAAAATATCTATTCAATTACGAATCCAAATGTCCTAAAAAAACGACGGAGCAACACGCATATAAACATCCAAAAAAAAGTGGATATAACTGAAGATATTGCGATCCAAAATGGAAAAACACTTCCGGTTTGGATCGCTTAACCTTTAAGTAAATCCTCCATTTGGACGGCAATATCTTCCAGTTATATCCACTTTAAGGACATGAAAGCAAAAGTATTATATAGGATTATCACCGCCTTTCACAAGACTGATTCGTTGTAAATGGATACGGAAGATATTGCCATCGAATATGAAACAATTTAATCGCTGAAGGTTAAGCGATAAACCTGAAGAGTTTATTCGGATGGCAATATCTTCTTATATATCCATTTTATCGACACAAATCAAGTGTCCCTGTGAAAGGCGGTGATAAACCTATATAATACTTTTGGTTTCATGTCCTTAAAGTGGATATAACTGAAGATATTGCGATCCAAATGGAAAAACACTTCCGGTTTTGGATCGCTTAACCCTTAGGTAAATCCTCCATTTGGACGCAATATCTTCAGTTATATCTACTTTAGGACGACATAAAACCAAAAGTATTATATAGGGATTATCACCGCCTTTCACAGGACACTTGATTTGTGTCGATAAAATGGATATAACTGAAGATATTGCCATCCGAATGTGGAACTCTTCAGGGAGAATATTCTCCTTTCCCTTTCTTCATTCCGATGGGAATATCTTCCTTTATATCCATTTTATCGACACAAACAGTCAAGTTCCAGAAAGGCGGTGATAATCCTATATAATACTTTTGGTTTTATGTCCTTAAAGTGGATATAACTGAAGATATTGCGATCCAAATGGAAAATACCTCCGGTTTGGATCCTTAACCGGAGGCTCTATCCTCCATTTGGATCGCAATATCTTCAGTTATATCTGCTTTTAAGGACATGAAAACAAAAGTATTGCCAGGAATTATCACCGCCTTTCACAAGACACTTGATTCGTACGATTGAATGGATATAACTGAAGATAGTGCGTTTCCGGTATGAAACAAAGGGATAATATAAGCTGAAGGTTAAGTGATAAAATCTTGAAGAGTTCCACATTGGATGGTAATATCTTCAGTTATATCCACTTTTTTGGACATGAAACTAAAAAAGTATAGGTTTTATTAAATAGGTATATAACACCGCCTTCACGGGACACTTGATTCGTGTCGATTAAATGGATATAACTGAAGATATTGCCATCCGAATGTGGAACTCTTCAGGATTTTTATCGCTTAACCTTTCAGCTTATGCTGATATCCTTTGTTATACTCCAGTAATAGGGTATATTATTTAATAGTGTAATGGCAAAAGTGGATGTGTAATATAGAGAAGAGTAATTTCCGACCATATAAAGTATATATATTCTGAGTTAATCACAGCCGAGGAGTCGATATAGCCCCCCTGTTTGTCCGTCCGTCCGTCTGTCCGTCTTGTTCGTCGCCCATTTATCGAAGGCTAAAAAGAGATAGAGCAAACCAAATTTTTCCTAACCGATGTGTTCTCTAACCCAGAAAAAGTTTAAAAATTCTGCCCTCGCCCGCTACGCTTCCCCACAAAGGGCACATCTGTGTCCACAATTTTGAAAATAACAAAACTAAAAATGCAGAATCACAGAGACAGCCCATACCATCATCAGGGGGCCAAATCTGAATTTGATGCGGATCATTAATATAGCCACAATAGAGCAAATATGCGTGAAAAAAACTTCTGCCCATCCCTTTCTGCACTCACACAAAATCGAGTCGATTTGGTTTTTATTTTTTGTAGCCTGGATCTCCAGAGACTAAGAGCTAGAGCAAGCAAACTTTTGGCCAAGACTTTCTGTCAAAACTGGGCAAAGTATAAATTTCAAAATTTCGCCCCGCCCCTTCAACCCCCCAAAAAGGGCGAAAATCTGGTTTGGATGATAAAAACCAAAATGCGAATCAAAGGAAATGATCATATCTACCAGATTCCCGAATTTGGTGTAGACGGACCACACAGCCAATGATCAGTCGAATTTTCAGCAGCGGGAATACCCGCCGTTGTGTTTCCTCGCCAGTTTGCTGCGTAAGTCATTTATTGGGGTTGATTGTTGTCGCAGCAGATTCTCTCACACACACCATAAAGCAAACATGCTGCCTTCGTTGCAGTGTAATGTGTGGTGTTGTGAGAACTGATGTAGATGATGTAGATGTAGATGTCGATGACAGATGTATAAAAATGTAAAATGTAAAACCGATAAACATTTTAAAATTCCACATAAATCACTGAGTACGGGTATAAAAGTAGAGTCGCGTTCGAAGCGACTCCGTACGTTCTTTCTCGTTTCATATTCGGATGGCAATATCTTCAGTTGTATCCATTCAATCGACACGAATCAAAGGAAATCTTGTGAAAGGCCGTGATAATCTCTGTGTATTACTTTTGTTTCAT
>CM019043.1:24143150-24200188 GCA_009664405.1 Drosophila bifasciata
CATTCGTGGAACTGAAGCTGTGCCGTTACGTTTCCGTGCTTATTGTTTTGTGGTTTAAGGCCGCTCCCGCTCGCGGGAGCATTTTCAGCCCGAAAAATGCGCATTATGCACATATCTTTTACTTCAGCCATGTATTGAGCTCACTGTGAAAGGAGTCGGCTTCGCAGAGCCACGTTCTTTAGCTCCTTTACGGGCTTCACGTAATTTTGCCGCACTTATCTTTTACTTCCTGGAAGACCATGTATTGAGCTTCCACGGTGAAAGGGAGTCGGCAGCAGTTACGTTCTTTAGCTCCATTACGGGCTTCAATTTTGCCTTTTCCGCCGGTGTCGATTAAATTTTATAAAGTTTTGCCCGCCAATTGTCGCTCGACGAACGGGCAATTGGGGGCGCTGTCTAATAAACGTCGTTCTTCTGGCGAGGGGGCGCGAATCGCGCCGTCTATCAATGATTTAATCATTCCTGCATCCATTTCAGCTCGATTTTGTTTCGCCCGGGGCGATACCTAGGTCTAAGCTTTTCGTCACTATCGTACTGAACTTTTAGTTCCCTATAACCCAACTCATGGCAAGTATGGAGAAAAAATCAACCCACACAGCAAGATATCAAACGAACAAACTCGGGCGATCACTTCATTCAACCACACAGATCTTCACCATCTATTCAGTTTCAAAACGAAAAATTTATTGTATGGCGTGACGCTCACACTTGCACTGTCAGATATTTATATTTATTATATTTATATTTTTCTTTTTATACCCGTACTCGAAGAGTAAAAGGGTATATTATTTGTATCAATGGTAATTGCTGTCTGTCCGTCTGTCCGTCTTGTTTGTATTAAAATTTGCTAGGAGGCTATAAGAGCTAGAGGGGCCAAATCTTTTTCCACTCATCTCCTCCTAGAAAAATGTTCAAAATTTCGCCCGCCACTTCCGCCCTCACAAAGGGCGCACATCTGTGTGCATGCACAATTTTGAATATAACAAAAACTAAAAATGCAGTATCCCTCTCTTTCGCACTCACACAAAATCGAGTCGATTTGGCTTTTTGTATTTTGTGTCGCCTGGATCTCAGAGACTATAAGACCTAGAGCAACCAAACTTTTGCCCACACTCCTGTGATACCAAACCGAAACAAGTGTATTTTAAAATTTCGCCCCGCCCCCTTCCGCCCCCAAAAGACGACAATCTTGAATTTTGAAGATAGAAAAAAAATGCAGTATTGTAGAGAATAACCATATCTACCAGATTCCCAGGTTCAGATCGGATAATTATTGTAGCCAGCGTAATGATCAAAATGAATTTTCAGCTGCGAGGTTCCCCACCGCCTTGTAAGCATAAGTCATTTATGGGGATGATTGTCGCTAGAGATTCTCTTCACACGCACACTCACGCTCACACAAGCTACCTCGTGCAGTGTACGTGTGTTGTTGTGAGAAGTGATGTAGATGAAGTAGATGTAGATGACTGATGTAGCAAAAAATGTAAAATGTAAAACTGATAAAACATTTGAAAATTCCACATAAATCATAAATCACATGTGTGCTGACTGAGAAAGGCAGATAAAAGTAGAGTCGCGGCAACAGCGACTCCGTAACGTTCTTCTCGTTTTTACATATGAAAATTTTTCAATTTTTTATTTTTATTTTGCTCTTTTGTTTTTTTCTCAAAATCTATTATCTTTTACGAACAGTCACTTACATGGTTTTATCTTTGGGGACATGAATTCTCTTAGGATATTTCCAGCCCCACGTTGCGCGCCAATTATATTTTAAGCAGCTTGTTACATACATATGTATGTACAAATTATCTGGTTGGACTGGTCCCTCGCCGCGGTCCGTGACCAATTGTCTTCTCTTCTTTGAAGATTATGATGGGAAGAACTTTCTTCGGTTGTTACCGGCCCTTAAGGCACGATAACCCAATTAAATGAATAGATCGACAGCATAGCCGGAGTTCGATTAGAGCGATGTGCTCTTTTATTTAATTCTAAACTAAACTCAAAAACTTAACTCCCAGATCCCCAGCCTGCGAGCCATTCATGCAAGAATGGAATTCGCTGACCCCAGCACATCCGCCAGAATCAGGCGACGGCCGTTGGCCAATGGTGTGAGGGACGGCCCACAACAGCGTCAAGCTGTCTCAGCTTTCTGAACTGAGCACTGCAAGATGTTTATGTGTGGGTGGCGCAAGATGATGAAGTTAAGGTGGTGCGATAACTTGTAATATGTGTTAACTTATACACATACATTATAGTCAACACTAAACACGACAGGAGGAAGTATACCACTGGAGTAGCACGCAGCACTCAATTTAAAAACAAAACAAAATCTATGCAAGTTACACAAAAACAACACATACATACTACATATTACACTTACAATTACATTATAATCACACTTTATATCATAGGTATACTATCAACCTCAGAATAAACGAGGAATAAGTAACTAATGTTAAATAAAGTTAGCGCAGCTAGTAAACTTAAAAGCAGACTAGGTTTGAGAAGTGGAGGTAGCTTGACGGACATAAGGGAAGAAGAACAGCACAGTCAAATAGAACAAGAATTTTAAAATTCTAACACCAACATGAATAATGTAGACTCTGGAAACGCATCAGGCTTCATCAGCCCCACTTAATTATAATTCGTTGACCATTGTCCAACAATAAATTTAAGTCCGAAAGATATATTGCCTTTTGTACAACACTTACCAACTTACGAGGGCCCCTCCGACAACCTAGAATCCTTCATTACCAGTGTCGAGGAGTTACTTATGCTCATTCGGTCCGTAGATCAGACGCCGTACGGGCAGATGATCCTCAGAGCTATTCGTAATAGAGTAAAGGGCAAGGCGCACGAAGCATTGGACCTTTTCGGTACACCACTCATATGGGATGAAATCAAGGCTAATCTCAGACGTCTGTAGTATATCACCTATACCTTCGAGCTGGTGTGGGTTGATCGGACCCGAAGGCACTTGCTTGTTCCGGCCCAATTTCGGTAGAGAATGGGTGGGTATATAATATTCGGTCCGATACTGTGCTCGCTAACATTAAAGACACAAAATTATTGTTCACGTGCATAAAACAAAAAAAAACCCTATCCACGGAACATACATAACCACTACACAGAACACAGACGGACAAGATTACGGTGGCGTAAATAGTCGCAGCGGATGTTTTGCTTGTGCTTCGCCCTCCAAAACCATGATCATCGTTTCCCTTCCAAATTTTGATGATCCCTTTTCGCCACTCGATCTATCTACACACCAACATTACCCGACGCATGGCTCCCAACCAAAAGCACTAGCACATGATGAAAATTATAACTTTATTTAACATAAAAAACCTAATGTAAGGGACCCCTACGAACATTTATAAACAAGCGAACTCAAAAAGAATGTACATATGTCTAAAAACTTAAATGTAAAGATAGCTATTTTAAAGTAATGTTAATGTTAAGCATAATCTGACAAAATGTAAAAAGAATAACATGTGATGCTTGCGCTCTTATACGCGAACGCACAAGCTGCTGAATCTCAGCTCTCTTGGGACAGGGGGTAAGGAAACAACATTTCTAACTACGAGCAATGCATAAGCCGGGTATAGGGTACGAGAGAGAGTAACATGAACAAAATACCTTGTAGCGGCAGTGCGCTTGAACGCTTCTGTTCCTCTCCAACGTAGAAGCGCTTCGACGTCGGCTGTAACGAAAAGAACTAATAGGGAGAGCGCACAAACACACGCCTCGCTGCACCTACGCTCATCCGTACCGATGCAGCTCTCTTGCTCTCGCGCTTTCTTACAAGCTACGCTTGGCGGGATTGATTTTGGCGGGTCGGTTAAGAAGGGAATGAAGGAATGATGGGAGAGGGAGATGGGAGCTGATCTACAGCATTGCCTGGCGCTCTATACCCCTTCCCGCTTTATGTTCCCCCTCTTGTCTTTAAATTATTAAATTTTTGCGCGGGAGGGCACTTAGCTAAAAGGCTGGCTACTCTAACAGACCGTTACGGCGTTCGCCTGCTCTGCTGAGGCTGGTTCTTCTGTTCGGGCGCGGCGCTAACGCTGTTGTTGGGGCGGGCTGCTATAGAAGCCGAAAAACTAGCGCTGTTGTTGCAGTCGGAACTTAGATAGCGCTGTTGTTGCAGACGGAAATTAGATAGCGCTGTTGTTGCAGACGGAAGTTTGCTAGCGCTGTTACTGAAGCTGATGCTGGTCTGGCGCTGCTGTAGGTGCCGGATGTGCGGACTAGCGCCGCTTTGTTGGCGATTGGCTAGCGCTCGGCGAACGATCCACTCGGGCAAATTACCTACCTTGTATCTTGCTTTCACTCGAGAGAGCGCCTGGAGTTTTGGCAGCCCCTTTAAATCCCCTTTACAGCTACATACTTTTAGGCCGTCCAAACAAGCCACACTACAATTTCCCCACTAAGATCTCATTTGCGGGAAAAAGAATTCACCCAAGGGAGATCCAGGCTTGTCAGACATCCGTCATTGCTTCAGATCTTTGGCGTGATATTTACCAATTAAGTGGCCTTGTGGATCCTCGACTTCATAATAAGCGGACCCCAGTTAACGTCTTATCCTCGCTCTGATAAACACTAGTGCCAGTTTTGCACTGAAGCCCTTCGCGAAATTGCTTTGCTGGAAATAACGCCTAAACACCTCTTGGTCCGGGTAAAACGACACCTCTCTGCTGCTTATATTATATGCTCGCTCATTACGCTGGCGTTGAATTTGCATCGAGCTTCGGGCTGACTGACGGATGAGATCTATGGAATCGTCCCTGTTCAATTGGAACCGTCCTATCCTTTAGCAACTCTAATTCCCTCAATACTTGATAACTATTTCCATCTGTTATCATGTGCTGTCCGAATAACATCCTATAGGGGGTGGTCCTGTTGGCTGAATGCCGAATGGTGGTCCTAATGCTGTACACATGTGCTTGACGTGGTACTTTTCCAGCAAGGAGTTGAACACTATTGACTTAAACTGGACCCCATTATCCGACACAAGCGTTTCAGGTATCCCATAGCAGTGGAAAATTTCCTGCTCCAGAAAGGGATTATGGCGTCAGCTGTGAACTTCCGCACTGGCTTTAAAAATGGAAACTTAGACGCATGATCGACTACTATAAAAAGTGAAATATTCCCTGAGCTGCTCTCGGATATGGGCCTAAAAATCTACATACAGCCGCTGAAAGACCCTTTCGGATTGGCCTGAGTTCCCCAACGCTGGCCTTAAGGTTTTGTTGGGATGTTTTGTTGCCTTGCAAACATCACAATCGTTTACGTAGGACTTCACATCCACCACCAGATTGGGCCAATAATACCAACGCCTTAAATTCTCCAACATTTTCCCTATCGCGCAATGGAAGCCAACGGATCTTCATGGGCCTTTTTTCAATACGTCTGGAACCAACCCTTTGGGTATCCACAACTTCCAGCACGAGTCGTCCGATAATTTTTCGTCCGACGCATGCTCTGCTCGACGATAGATGCACCTATCTCTGACCTGTACGTCCGATATCTGGCAACTGGAGGACTTTAGTTTTTCTTTAAGGGCCACGTAATCCACATCGTCAAATTTCTTGGCCTGTATATCTATCATACTGGCTATCTCCATAGGTGAGAGATCCTCTGTAAATGTTCTCGATAACGCATCAGGTACTACATTTAGACTCCCTTGCGGTGGTGGATTTTGAACTTAAAGCCTTGTAACTTTAAGGCCCAACGCGCCAACCGGGAGTTCAAATCTGTTTTGAGACATTAGCCAATTTGAGCGAAGTACGGTCCGTGATAATTGAAAATTCTTGCCCTTCAGCATATGCCCTGAACTTCTTCACGGCAAGTACTGCAGCTAAAGCATTCCTTTTCGGTGACTGTATAGTTCCTTTGGCAACGGTTCAATTTTTTTTGACATGAAGGCAATAGGGACCTCATTTCCCTCTGCATCTGTCTGCATCAACACCGCACCCACGCCTGTGTTACTTGCGTCGCAATGAATTTAAAAGGCCTGATCAAAATCAGCGCTGTGTAGGACAGGCGGTGTGCACATCTGGTTTTTCAGAACTTCAAATGCCTCTTGTGCCTCTTTAGTCCACACAAACTTCCGATTGCTCCTAAGAGTGTCAGTTATAGGGGCGGCTACTGCTGCATAATTTCGTATAAATTTATTATACCAGCCTGTCAAACCTAAAAATCGACGCACTTGCTTAAGTGAACGTGGTGCCGGAAAGTCAACAATAGCGGATATTTTGGTCGGGTCTGTGCTTATTGTTCCATTACCAATAAAGTGGCCTAAGTATTTAACTTCGGTGAGACAAAATTTGCTCTTTTCCACATTAATGGTCAGCTTCGCTCTTTCTAAATTACCTGCAACCACGCTAAGAACCTCCAAATTACGCTCGAAAGAATTCGATACGATCAACAGATCATCCAAATAAACGAAGACTTCGTTTCGCAACTCAGGTGGGATTTCCTTGTCCATCAGCCTGCACATTGTTTGTGGAGAATTGATGAACCAAACGGCATTGTAACGAACTCTGGGACCAGGGCCCGTTACGTTCATATATATATTCATATTCATAGCACTAAGTTACTTTGTCATATATTTCGATACACAAACAACACAAACACAGTACACTTTACTCTGTAAATTTCCAAGTCATTACGCGCCGATCGATTTCTGCGAAATCGACACACGCGCCCTAGTTTCCCCGAATTTCAAAACTACACTGAAGTCATTTCCCGGTGCAACCGAGTAAATGACCAAAGTGTAAAACTACACTTAGCTCATTTCTCGGTGCAACCGAGGCAATGACCGGGTCGGTGGCACAAGTGGAGAACTCGACACCACTTCCGTAACCACAAACTTGCGGACTCAGCCATCGAGATCGGCCTTAAATAGCCCGAGCCCTCGAAACAGTGACGGCAGTCCATCGCCTATTCTAAACAGTGACGGCAGTCCATCGCCTATCCTAAACAGTACGGCAGTCCATCCGCCGCGGTTACCGACGCTACTCACGAAAAACACTCAAGAACTACCACGAAATATAAACCAATATAAAACAAGAATAAATACAACTAATAAACATCAAAAACTCAACGAAGTGTCATCATTTCCTCGCCGAGCGCGAACGTAAATAAAGTAAACCCAACAACATATTACCGCACACCAAAACTCTGGTGTCAGCGCTTTCCCTCGCCGAGCGCGAACAAGGTAACACAAAGACATTAGCGCATACACCAAAACTCAGGTGTCAACATTTGCCGTTCATCGCCAAGTGCGATTACCAAATTATTTGCACGGTAACCAGACTCTACGCCCGCTCCACTTTCGGTCTCACGGCCAAGCCCCTTGTCCCTAAAGTCCCAGCACATCTACAAAATTTCTTGTAGAGAACCCTGGACAGACTGAGCCTACCTCAGTCTGAGATAGGTATATTACAAGTGGCGCCCGAGCAGGGACTTACTGGCAACTTAAAGGAGATATCAAAGCCAACTTTCTGGCAACTTTAAGGAAACTTAAAGAGAAACCTTAACACGGGGCTACGTGGATTAAGGCCCACGGCCATCGAGAAAGAATAGTAGAGCTAGTCGCAGAAATAAGTCCGGTACAAAATCAAATCCGCGCATCCACCCGAATCCAGTCGCGAGTGCCACCGGGAAATTAAACGCAGTGACCAAGTGCTAAAACAGTGGAAAGTGCCCAAAACAACGCAAAGAAAACCCCAGTCCAATCACCATGGAAGCCTACGAAGACGACTCGAGCATTGATTTCCACACCAGCGAGCAAATCGCCAATCCAGGCGTCAGCATCGGCTGGATCTACAAGCGCCGCCGAGAGACGAGCTGGAGGCCTTCGCCATGGAATTCGGATTTGACAACGAAGGAACTGTCGAAGAGTTGCGCAAGAACTTTGCCATATTAGTCGCCGGATCACTCCCGCCGGCTGCCTGGACTCGCTTGGCTGAACTCGAGAGACAATACGCGAGACCAGCAGGACGCTCCAGGTCCCCGCTGCCCACAGCTCCAGGAACCTCAGGCAACGGAATATGGGACCCCAAAGCCGGCTTTGCAAGTTCCCGCAGCCCCACAGCCCACGCCCCCGACCACCAGTAGTCACAGCCGCCGATCTTCCAAGGCCGCCCACTATGGAAACCTCCCGTTCGCCCACACAGAGAATTATACCGTCGATTGACGCACGCATAATCGGGCCCGACTATAACCACGTCGCACGCACAGCAGAACGCATCCGCGGATGGGGCATCCAGTTCAACGGAGAAGATGACCCAATATTGTTTTCTGAACTACTCGAGGAACGCGCACGCGCCTATGGAGTGGACACCAACCAGCTGCCTCGGAGCATGGCCGACCTACACACCGACCGAGCCAGTCGCTGGCACCGTACCAGCCAACTACAGGGCAGTTCTGGGCACATTTCCGCCAGGTGTTTCTGACGTATTTTCTGCCGCCAAGGTACTTCGAACAATTGGAGGACCAGATCCGAGGCCGCAAGCAAGCGGGTGGGAGAACCATTCAAAGACTATCTCATCGAGATACGGCTACTCATGCACCATGCCGAGTACGACCTAGTTAAGGAGCTTCTATAGGATCTACGACAACGCCCCTGCCAGGACTATACGTGCGACGAGACGAATTGGAAAGTTTGTCACAGCTAACCCGATTAGCGGCAGAGTACGAGATTATTCACGAGAGGAAACACGCGACGACCCCGCACCCATGCGAATCCCATCAAGAGACACCAGGCCGGCAAGGCACCCAGACCGCAGAGAAGGTGAGTCCTACCGGACGCCCTTTCGGAGACCCCATTGGGATTCAGCCGACACACCGCGCAGACAGTCATCGAATCAAAATAATACAGCGAACAACGACGTCGCCCATCGAATGATCACCACTCCCCATTGCCAACCCACGCGCAGCCTGTCGCCGTGTGGTCAAGCTGGACACGCCGCCTACGACCGCACCAACGCTTCGATCCCTATTCTGCTGGGAATGTGGAAAACGCTGCACTCGGACCGTCGACTGCTGCCGCCGAACCCCGTCGGGAAACGACACGCGTCCTCAACTAACCCACTACACGTGAACGACGGCCGAATAGTGGCGATGGTGACAATAGGAGGACAAACAACGGAGGCCACCATCGACACCGGGGCGTCCCGAAGTGTCGTCAGCGACAACCTGGCCCGACAACTAAACAACAACTCCAACCTGCCAGATGCATGCGTCCGCATACGCCTGGCTGACGGCTCAGTCAGAGAGATCACAACAAGTTCTACTGGCGCACATCAAGCTGGATCAACGAGAGGTCCAAATCCCTCTCCTGGTCCTCCCAAATATGCTAGAGCAAGTTATAGTCGGCATGGACTTCCTATGTGCCATCGAAACGACGATCCAATGCGGCACCACGCTGCTAAAGCTACAAGATCGCCACCTCACGCCAACGCCACCGTCAGTTCAATCCAACCACGTACAAGTCATCGAAACTAGCACCAAGAAATCGAGGTCAAAAGCGAACACACTTCCCCGACCTACCGCAAAGAAGACGGCACCCAATAATGCAACGAAGAATACGAAACCGAAACCAACCGCAGCGAATGCGAAACACCGGCCCACAACGGAAAACACGAATCCGAAACAAGCACCGGTAAACTGCAACCAAGCACACGGAAAACGAATCCCACGGCCACTACGGAGCACCCGCGTCCTAAGCCAAACACAGGGAACACACATCACAAACACATCACGAGGATCTCACACATGAGACAAGAATCAACACACATGAACCAGGCGCTCGACACAGGAAGCCCAGGACCAAAACAAACTACGGGGCAAACGCACCTCGAACCCACCACAAGGATCTCACACACGAGACAAACCCCAACGAACTTGAACCCGCTCGACACAGGAAGCCCAGGTCAAAGTTCAGCCACCGCGCACCCATGCACCCTACCCTCAATGGAGAAGGTGAACCCACGGACACCCTCAGAGACGACAACCAGCCCCGAACAACGAAAACGGCAGCAACAGTGCAACAACCAAACCACGAGGGAAACAGCCAGCCAAATCCCTTGCTGGTCGGGTCCAATCATCGAACTAATATCCACAGAACCTCTCCACTCGGAACCGGAATCTAGCTCGATGACCCCCGAAACACCGACCGCAGCCCTGTCGTACCCACGGCCGACGCCACACCGATTTTCGCCAACCCACTGAGTACCTTCCGAGTACTGACGTGCCCACTAGCGCCATGCACCGCGCCATGCCTAACACCACGTCCGAAATCTTCGTCGCCCAAACAAGTCGTTGCTGCGAACACAGAGTCGTCACTGAGACCCGCCTGGCCATACGTAGATCTGGAGACATTACCCCCAGATATACCGCCAGACCCACGAAGCTACGCCACTCACGGCCAACGCTACCCCGATCGTCGCCCACATAAGCGACTACCCAGGTAGGATCGAACCCCCAGCGCGTTCGACACAACTATCCTCCCAGAAGACCCCAGCCAGCCCAAGGACCCCGAAACCCCCGATCTCACCGACCCCGACCCAGAACTGATCTCCGATCCCTGGCCGCCGGACATAGCGCCACAGATCCAAGAATTTCTGGACACAGAACTTCCAAAGTTCAATAATCTCCACGGGACCTCCAACATCGCCGAGCACACCATCGTCATGAGGGATAATCGATCCATCAAACAGAGGTACTACCCAAAGAACCCAGCCATGATGCGGATTATCGACGAGCAAGTCGACCAATTGATCCAAGAAGGTCTCATCGAACCCTCACGAAGCCCACACAGCGCCCCCATCGTACTCGTACGTAAAAGAACGGCAAATGGCGCATGTGCGTGGACTACCGACAACTCAACACGCACCCACTGCCCAGAATCAACTACATCTTGGAGCGCCTACAGAACGCACGCTGCATAACCACCCTCGATCTAAAAAACGGATACTGGCAAATACCCATGGCCAACGGAAGCAGAGAAGCCACCGCCTTCACGGTCCCCGACAGAGGTCTCTATCAATGGAAAGTGATGCCCTTCGGATTACATTCTGCACCAGCAACATTCCAACGGGCCCCTTGATACGGTGATCGGTGCCGACATGGAACCCTACGCATTCGCCTATTTAGACGACATTGTCGTCGTCGGACGAGACTTCGAGGGCCACCTACACAACCTGGCAATAGTCCTCTCCCGCCTTCGAAAAGCGAACCTGCGGATAAACGCGGAAAAGTGCACCTTTTTCCAAAGCCGGATCAAATATCTTGGTCATGTCATCAGCGAAGAAGGTATCCACACGGAACCCGACAAGATTGCTGCCGTTAAAGATCTCAAGCCACCCACGAACCTAAAGGAACTACGTCAGTGCATCGGAATGGCATCCTGGTACCGAAGATTCGTGCCAAACTTTGCTACAGTAGTCCAACCAATGTCTCAGCTACTCAAGAAGGGACAAACATGGACATGGACCGCAGATCAACAAGCAGCCTTCGACCAACTAAGTTATTTCTTTCACGACCGCTCCCATACTTGCTTGCCCCGATTTCAACGTCAAGTTCTCACTACAAACCGATGCGAGCAACCTCGGCATAGGCGCCGTACTCACGCAAGAGATCGAAGGAAAGGAACGCGTCATCGCCTATGTCAGTTGACGTTTGAACCAGGCCGAAGGAAACTACTCCGCTACAGACAAGGAATGCCTCGCCGTCATATGGGCAATCCGAAAACTACGCTGCTACCTAGAAGGATACCGATTCGACGTTATAACCGACCATCTCGCGCTGAAATGGCTGAATACTCTGGAAAGCCCCTACGGAAGAATAGCGAGATGGGCGCTCGAACTCCAGCAGTATCAGTACGACGTCCACTACAGAGCAGGGAAATAAAACGTGGTTGCCGATGCCCTGTCCCGACAACCCTTGGAGACGCTAGCAAGAATCAAAGAGGACACAACATCTTGCCCCTGGCTCACACGACGGATTCAGCAATCCAAAGAGGAATCCGATAAATACCCCGACAACGTCTTCGAGAATGGAGAACTCTACAGGCATCTGGGCCACGGAGCCGACGATCACGACTACGTGTCATGGAAACTTTGCGTCCCAAAAAGACCGACGCCAAAGGGTTCTCAAGGAATGCCATGTTCAGCCCACGGCAGGCCACCTCGGCATTCGGAAAACCATCACCCGGATAACACAACGATACTATTGGCCCGGCCTATATCGCGATGTGCGGAAATACGTACGCAGCTGTTTGAGCTGCCAAAAGTTTAAGCGCACTGCAACGCAAGCCCGTGGGTAGGATGCTCACCCGCAGGGCAGAGGAAACTTTTGCCACATTATGTGCCGACTTCGTAGGGCCAAAATGGGTCGAACTAGTGCCCCTTAAGAAGGCTACCACCGCCACTCTAGAACTAGCTTTCCAGGAACGCATTTCTCAGTCACTTTGGCGTTCCAAAAACGATTCGTCTGTGACAACGGAACGCAGTTCACCAGCCGCTCGTTACGCACGTTTATGCAAACAGCCGGCGTGGATCTGCAACACACCGCACAGTATTGCCCCCAGGAAAACCCTACGGAACGGGCCAATCCGGAACGGGCCAATCGGACAGTGAAGACCATGATTGCACAATTCGTGGAGGACATGGGACGAACTCATACCTGAAATATCACTAGCAATTAACTCCAGTGTCTCGGAAACAACTGGATTCAGCCCCGCCTTCTTGCTACACGGGAGAGAACCTCGCTTACCTGGAGCATTGTACGACGAAGATACACCAGGAACAGGAAGCCCTCCGGACACAGCCCACACTAAGGCAACCCGACTCAAAAGAAGTATTTGCGATAGTGCGGTACAACATTCAGCGGGCGAGTCAAGAACAATCCCGTCACTACAATCTCCGCCGACGACAATGGCGCCCCACGGTGGGTCAACTAGTATTGATCAGGAAACACCACCTTTCCAACGCAGCCGACGGCTTCGCTGCGAAATTCGCCCCAAAATATGATGGTCCATTCAAAGTCAAAGGTTTCGCGTCAACAAATATCGTCAAGTTGCAACACCCCGGAAGTCGGAAACTGAAAGTCGCAAATATCAACGACCCTGAAAGAGTATCACGACACGTTGGACAGCGACCCTGCTGAGGAAGCAAACGACACCAGCGATCACATCGACCCCTGACGACGGCAAACCACCAGTAGAAACGCCACGTTGGCCAGAAACTTTGCCGACTCAGCAAATAACAACAGCGGCATCCTTACTCTGTAAATTTCCAAATCACACGCGCCGATCGATTTCTGCGAAATCGACACACGCTTCCTAGTTTCCCCCGAATTTCAAAACTACACTCAGGTCATTTCCCGTTGCAACCGAGTAAATGACCAAAGTGCCAAAACTACACTCAGCTCATTTCTCGGTGCAACCAAGGCAATGACCGGGTCGGTGGCACAAGTGGAGAACTCACGACACCACTTCCGTAACCACAAACTTGCGGACTCAGCCATCGAGATCGGCCTTAAATAGCCCGAGCCCGCGAAAGAGTGACGGCATCGCCTATTCTAAACTGTGACGGCAGTCCATCGCCTATCCTAAACAGTAACGGCAGTCCATCCGCCGCGGTTACCGACGCTACTCACGAAAACACTCAAGAACTACCACGAAAATATAAAACCAATATAAAAACAAGAATAAATACAACTAATAAACATCAAAACTCAACGAAGTGTCATCATTTCCTCGCCGAGCGCGAACGTAAATAAAGTAAACCCAACAACATATTACCGCACACCAAAACTCTGGTGTCAGCGCTTTCCTCGCCGAGCGCGAACAAGGTAACACAAAGACATATTACCGCATACACCAAAAACTCAGGTGTCAACATTTGCCGTTCATCGCCAAGTGTGATTACCAAATTACCTGCACGGTAACCAGACTCTACGCCCGCTCCACTTTCGGTCTCACGGCCAAGCCCCTTGTCCCTAAAAGTACCAGCACATCTACAAAATTTCTTGTAGAGAACCCTGGACAGACTGAGCCTACCTCAGTCTGAGATAGGTATATTACAGCATAACACAGAACTGGTACAAGGGTCTGCCAGGAACTGTAAAAGCAGTTTTGTCCCGTGATTTTAAATCCAAAGGGATCTGCCAAAAGGCATCCTTCAAATCTAGGCTCGTAATGTATTCTGCCTTTGGCAGCCTTCCCAAAATTCCCTCTATTAATGGCATTGGGTATGCATCTCTCACTGTTACCTCGTTTAGCTTCCGGCTGTCTATACAGAGTCTCACCTTACCCGGTTTTTGCACCAGCACTACAGGTGATGACCACGCACTGGCAGACTCTTCTATAACCCCGAGTTTAATTATTCGATCCAGCTCGACATACATAAGTTTTTCCGTAGCTGGTGAGACGACATAGTGCCGTTGCTTAATAGGCTTGACCTCTCCTACCTCGATGGAATGCGTGATCACGTCCGTACGGCCTAATCCTTTTCGGCATATGAAGGAAAAGTATCATTACCGCTTGCAGCGAATGCTGTTGAGATGGTGTTAAAGATCGGGTCAGCGGTTCTTTTAAAGATGAATTACTTGACCTTTTTCCAAAAGAAGTTCTGGCAAAAGGTCGAAATTCTTCCAAAAATCTATACCCAAGTACAGATCACCGGATAGTGAGGGTACCACATAAAAAGTTAATTTTTTCTTTCGCCTCGGAAATGCACCTCTGTTTTTAACCGCCCTGTAATTGGTTGAGATTTACCGTCAGCTGTCCGTATGGTAGCAGCTAGCTTAGTATAAGCCATGTTCAAATTTGGCAGATCGGCTGCTAAGCTCCCCCCGATACAACTTACGGTAGCTCCCGTGTCCATCAAACCAATGACCGTTTTGTCCAAAATTTGGACTTGGGCGTAAGGTCGAAGGTCACTAAGTTGGCCTACAATCGCTGAAAGGAGGAGTTTGCGTTCGGCTTTATGGACTTTGGTAAATTTAATTCGGCGTGCTTTACAGCGGGACAAGCTGCTTCCCTGAGAGTTTTATGTGATGGTGAATCGGAAGTCGTTAAGTGCTGTTGGCTGGTGTTTATGTATCCTGGAACATCACCTAATCGGTCATCGTTCCCTTCGAAATCATGGGTTTGCGTGCCTTTTGACTTCTGCCCGCCCTAAGGAGTTTTTGACGTGTGGCCATTACATCTACTGCAACTGGGCTTGTAGGTGTCTGGCTTCCCACAACCATAACAGAAGACGCGTCTATCTGCTGTGCAGTCTTGGTACCTATGGCCCTTGGAGGTGCAATTCCAGCACACCAGCTCCATGGCTGCTACCTCTAAATCTTCCTCTGAATCTTCAGAGTCCGAAATTGGCTCGGCCTGGCACTGCACTGAGCAAACCTGTCGTTTTGCACTGGCCGATGTACTGCACCCCTGCGATTTCCCCACAGTTTTCATAAAAATCTCCCTTGTCCTGACCAGTCTGCGCAATTGGTGACAGAGGCTGAAGGCTCATACAAAATTTCTAGCTGTATCTCCGGAAGGAGATTGGCTCGTAAGGTTTCTACCATGGACTGCTCGGACATTGGCTGTGAGAGCCTGTTCGCCAGTGCAGCTGTTATTCTGTAAAATCATCGAAAGACTCGCTCGACCGCTGCTTCCGCTGCTCTATCTCCGACCGAATATCACGATCGGTACGATCTTCCATGAATTGGCCTATCAATGCCGAACACAACGAATGCCATTGGACAACCCTAACGCTTTTATGGTACCGCCAATACCAATCACTAGCAATGCCATCAAAGAGGTTGTTAACGTTTTGTGAAAACCAAGTCCAGGTTTCCATCCAAGGTCTGTGTCGCTAATGACTCAACCCTGTAGATAAAATCCTCCACTGCCATTGACCTTTCCCCGTGAACCGAAGTTTCCAGTTCGACATGATTTGAGCAACCATGTCGGGCCTCAACGAACTCGACGACGTGCCGCGTGATAAGTAATCACCTCGTACTGACTGCTGCAGTTCTGGATGCTGTGCCCTAGGATCAAATGGCTCAGACATAGGTTGCTGGGAGACTTCTCGGCTCAGTTCAACAGGAGATGCTGCATACTGAGCATTGCGTTGGAAGGCAATGTTCATGGCTTGAGCTAACCTCTCCGTCTGCTGCATCATGGACGCTGCCAGAAACTCTGTCTGCTTTGCCAACGCCGTTGCTATTGCCTCAGCAATAGCTTGTTTCACTATCACTTGACTATCACATGATGGACCAGTCGAGGCTTGTGCAATAGGGGGAGCATTTGGGTTGGACATATTGGCTTCCTTCGTTCTCTTACTCTGTGCTCGCGTCAATAATGAGTGCGCCACTGTAGGAGCTCGAGAATTTGACCCGGAAGGCTGCACGTCAGAGGTCAAACTTTCCAGCGATGCACTCAATTGAGCACCGGAGCACACTGGACAGACTTTATTTCTTCCCGATCTGGAGGAAAAACAAGCTCTATGAAACTCGTGACCACAGTTGGTCACTAGCACTGCGCTTGAACCGCAATTCCTTCTGAGCAAATCGAACAATTCTTTCCCGTATCTTGCAAGGTGGAGAAATTCTCAGTACTTCTGGTAATGGGCATATTAAGTGCCTATCTAAAGTATGACTAATAGGAATGCAAATCTATGCAGGAATCGGAATAGGGCCCACAGTGCAGAGAGAGACTTGAAGTGGACGCCAGTATTGAGTAACACCCTTTTTGAGCAGAGGAGAGAGCGATCACTAGAGCAGGGGGTTTGTAGGGTTAAGCGAGAGAGATTCAGCGTCAGTCGGTGCCAGAGTTTCGCGAGCTTCACACAATTTACACATCAGTCCAGACAATTCTAAATTACACACATACAAATACACATAATCATAAGTCAAATCCACATAATATTCAATAAACGTTACAACAACTAAACTATAATAAATTCACGTCGTCTCGGGTTTTAATTCCACATCAGTGCCAAATACCCTGGGCCACACATTTTGGGGGCTCGTCAGGATTGAATTTTGATTGAAACGTGAATAAAACACCAAAAACAGTGTCGTTATTGTGGTAAATTTAGCTGTATTGTAGTGAAGTTCGGGTCAGTGGTCGCAAAATTGCATTAACCAAGTCAAGAGTGTTAACGTGGAGTTGTGAAATTCAGAAGCGTGGCGCAGAAACAACGAACAAGCGGGGAAACGGCAGACTCAGCAAGAAACGGTGAAGGCGAAAGGAAAACAGCGAAGACAGCGAGAACTGATTTCAAGGTCTGCGACAGAAGGCGACAAGAAACAGTGAAGGCGAAAGGAACGACGAAAGCTACGAGAAACGACGAGAGCAGCGTTAAAAGATATCAAAACGAAAACGATACGAAAGCAGAGAGAGAACAGCAATCGTTACGTTACTGACAGCGGCGCGGGACTTTTCGGTATACAGACAACAAGCAACTGGCTGGAGTGTTGTGACTGCGTAGCTGGAGAAGAGAGGCGTAAAGCAGAACGAGAGCAACTGATCTCGGTGGTATCAAGCGTTGGGAGGCGGCAAGGCCAGGTAGCAGCAATCGTTACTGACAGCGGCGTTGGACTTTTCGGTATACAGACAACACGCAACTGGCTGGAGTGTTGTGACTGTATAGCTGGAGAAGAGAACGTGAAGCAGAACGAGAGCAACCAATCTTGGATCAAGAGTTGGGTGGCGGTAAGGCGGTAGCAGAAAGGCGAGTTGCAAAAGTACAGTTGCGAATTCTGGTGAGTGACGGAAATTGTCTGTATGAGACGAGAGGATCTATATACATAAGTAGATCGAAGAGGAAGCTGAAACGAGCGACATTGAGTCAAACAAGAACGAACGTGTTAAAAAGTAACTAACATAGTGATAAGCTAAAAGTGTTTACAGTTTTAGAAGCACAGTTGGATGCATATAAGTACAGTTTGAAAATAATTCGAGTAAAGTTTGATAAGTACCAAGTAAAGTTTGAGAGCCATTGCAATCGGAAGAGTTTTAAGAAATTGTAATTGAAGTAGTAAATAAACTGTAAACGGAAAAGTTTTAAGTTCACTGAATTTAAAAGCATTGTTTGAGAGCAATTGTAACCGGCCAAGTTAAAGACGCTGAAATTGTCAGAGTTTGAGAGATATTGGCATTAATATTTTGTATTGTTATGTTCTATGCTACATCATAATAACATACATTTTCTATATAATTATTACATTCAACTATTTACTATAAGAACATAAATTGTACAAGATGAGAAGAGACGAGATTCTGGCACTGCTAGTTGCGGATTTGAGGCTTAAGTTGAGCAAGTTAGGATTGGAGACGGTTGGAAGAAAGGTAGATTTACAAAACCGGCTTCTTACTCACTATGATCTTTTAGGGGATGTAAATGAGAGCGATGGGGATGAACAATAACAATCATTCAGGTCAATAGAACCACATCAAGATCAAATTGGAGAAATCGGAAATAGAGTGACAGGAATTGGTCGCAGAGATATAGAAGCTTCAGTTTCAGCTAGATCGTGGTTCACGTTGAAGGATGTTGAGGGTAGCGTTTTTAGAGTTTTCCGGTTCAAATAGCATGGATGTTAATCAGTGGATAATTGAGCGTGAAGAATGTGCACTTACGGTAGGGTGGAATCATCTGCAGACATTTATTTATGCTAAGCAATTGTTAGGTGGAGCAGCAAAGTTGTTCATACGCAGTCAGCGAGATATTCGGGACTGGAGTAGATTGAAGGAAGCATTGACTAAAAAGTTCGGGATTAAAGTATCATCGGCAGAGGTTCATCGGAGATTATTTAAGCGACAACAAAAGAAGAATGAAACGTTGCAGGATTACTTGTATGCTCTGATGGAATCGCGAAACCAATTGATTTAGAAGACGAAAGTTTGATTGAGTACTTTGTGAATAGTATTCCGGATAGTCGAACCAATAAGGGATTGCTGTATCAAGCCAGATCCATGAGGCAGTTGAAGAATCAGATTGAAGTTTATCAGAAGATGCGTGTTCCATTAAAGTCGTCAAACAAATATGAATCGAGGAGTTTACGCAAGGAAATAGATGAGGGAAAAGGTTCAGAGTCAGTTAGGAAATGTTATAAGTGTGGAGAAACGTCAGATATGAAGAAAGACCGTCCAAAGAACGATTTTAGATGTTTTAAATGCAACCAACCAGGGCATAAAGCCGCTGCTTGTAGGGTTGAAGGACAGGTAAAGCAGGAAAGAGAAAACTTAGTACAAGGGAAGATTGTAACAAGACCATTAGGTATATTTCCTTCTTCCGGCCTAGAGTTGAAGAATGTCGTACACTCAAAAGCCACGTTCAAAGGGCTTGTAGACACAGAAACGGATTCGTGCTTGTTAAGCCGCAGAGTTTTCCTTAAGTTAGGGAATTGCTTAGTTGACCGGTCGCCAAAGATGTCTGACTGGAATTGGGGAGTTTCAGATCATCACTATTGGAAGTGCTATAATTCCTGTGAAGATCGATGGAATCGATATGAAAGTAGAGTTCAATGTTGTGTCTGATGAAGACATAGCTTTTAAAGGGATTTTAGGCAGGACAATTTTAAAAGACGTTGACCTGAAAGTCACCAAAGATGGAAGAGAATTGATTAGACGATTGGAGGTCCAAGTAGAGAGTGAAGGGACACAGAATAAAGGTAATGAGGAACAACTTGCTCAGAGCTGCTGGAAGAGTATAGAAGCTTGTGTATGTTGAGTTCCGAGGAAAGTGATGATAAGGTGGACATAGTGGTGTCACATTTTTCGCAGTTAGAAGCAAGTAAAGTGAATGGTATGATCGAGGGATATAACCCAAAGAGAAATGCTAGTAGTCAGATAAGAATGAAATTAGTGTTAACGGACGAATTACCAGTCTACCAACATCCGAGACGTCTAGCATGCAGCGAACAAAGGATAGTCGATGACCAAGTTCAAGAGTGGTTAGACGAGAAGATAATCAAACATAGCACGTCAGAATATGCATCTCCAGTAGTTTTGGTCGAAAAGACAAATGGGAAGAAACGACAATGTTGTGATTATCGAAAGTTAAACGAAAAGATAGTGAGAGATAATTTTCCAATGGTGCAGATGGATTGTGTTCTCGAGAAGTTAGAGGGAGCAAGAGTATTTACCACATTGGATCTGTCGAACGGGTATTTTCACGTGCCGGTCGAGGAACAGTCTCAGAAGTACACTTCATTCGTTACCCAAAATGGTCAGTACAAGTTCCAGTATGTTCCATTCAGTATATCCAACTCGCCTGCAGTGTTTAATCGTTTTATAATGTCAGTAATGCGTGAGTTTATTAGGAAAGGGGATGCAGTCATTTACATGGATGACATTATCATCCCGAGTAAAGATGTTCAAGAGGGACTTGAAAAGATTGGGAAGAGTGCTTGAAGTGGCAGCACAAAACGGATTAAGAATAAATTGGTCAAAGTGTCAGGTTCTACAGAAGAAAGTTATATTCCTAGGGTATATCGTTGAAAATGGAACGATCAAGCCAAGTGAGGAAAAACTAGGGCAGTGAGTAATTTTCCAATACCCAGAGATAAAAAGGCAGTGCAAAGATTCTTAGGGCTGGCGTCGTATTTCCAGGAAGTTTATAGAAGGATACGCAATAATCGCAAAACCGTTGTCAGATTTATTACGGAAGGAGGCAAAGTTCGAGTTCAAGGAGTTACAGCATATAGCGTTCCAACAGATGCGTCCAAGTTCGGATTTGGGGCAGTATTGCTGCAGACAGACCCAGAAGATAGCTTGTTACACCCAGTATTGTTTATGAGTCGTAAGACAAAACCTTGTGAAGAGAAATACCACTCGCACGAACTAGAAGTTCTTGCAGTGATAGGAGCATTGACAAAGTGGCGTGTATATGTCTTGGGAACGAAGTTTAATGGGCAATGTTTCTACAGGACTTTGATTTTGATATAGAGCATAGGTCAGGATCAAAAGATGAGGCATGTAGATGCGTTAAGTAGAGTATCGTGTTACGTATTGACAGATAGTGTGATGCATAGGTTGAAAAGAGGCGCAATTGGCGGATGACTGGACCAAAGTAATTAGAAGTATTGTGGAGGATAAAAGGGTATGAAGACTATTACATTGCAAACCAGATTTTTGTTCAAAGACCCAGATAGAGAACTGATCGTAGTACCATCCCAAATGGAGGGCGAAATAATTGGAATTGCCCATAGGTAGGGATATTTTTCTGCGAAGAAGACTCAGGACTTAGTGGAAAAGTCGTATTTCATCCCAAAATTGAAGGACAAAATATGTTGAGTCGTAGAAAGTTGCGTAGAATGTATCATGGTAAATGCGAAAGCTGGAAAGCAAGAAGGGTATTTGACACCGATAGATAAGGGCAACAGGCCGTTAGTGACATTCCACATAGATCATGTAGGTCCAATGGAAATCGCTAAAAGCGGTATAACCATATTCTTGTTGTTGTTGACGGGTTCTCAAAGTATGTGTGGTTATACCCAACGTGTAGTACAGGAACTGAGGAAGTTATAAACTGTTTGGAAAAGCAAGCCATCAATTTCGGTAATCCATGTAGAATTGTATCAGATAGAGGAGCCGCTTTCACGGCAAATGCGTTTAGGGAGTATTGTTCAGGTCGGAATATACAACATTTGATGATTACTGCAGGTGTGCCAATGAGGTAACGGGCAAGTGGAGCGAATGCATAGGATCGTAGTTCCTATGTTGTCAAAGTTAAGTGGAGATAGTCCAGGTTCTTGGTATAGGCATGTGGCAAAGTGCAGCAATTAATCAACAATATTGAACCGAGAAGTACGAAGGTCACACCGTTTAAGATTTTGACAGGGGTCGATATGCGATGTTCAGATATTTCGGAGCTAAAAAGAGCTGGTGAGTCAATCATTTTGTTGAGGAATTGGACGAAGAGCGTGAGCAGATACGCAAAGAAGCTAGAGAAAAACGTAAAAAGATTTGCAGGAGGAGAATCGATTAGCGTTCAATAAGAACAGAACGGTAGGAAAGGAATACCTGGTTAATGATTTAGTAGCGATTAAGCGTACACAGTACGGGGTGGGGCTTAAATTGAAAGGAAAGTATCTAGGACCATACATAGTGGTGAAAGTCAATAAACATGGAAGGTACGACGTAGAGAAGGTAGGAGATGGAGAAGGACCTTGTAAGACTTCCAGTGTGGCAGAGTACATGAAGGAATTTGGGGCGAATCCAGCGTCAGGAGGGCCGAATGTAGGAATCGGAATAGGGCCCACAGTGCAGAGAGAGAGACTCGAAGTGGACGCCAGTATTGAGTAACACCCTTTTTAAGCGAGAGAGATTCAGCGTCAGTCGGTGCCAGAGTTTCGCGAGCTTCACACAATTTTACACATCAGTCCAGACAATTCTAAATTACACACATACAAATACACATAATCATAAGTAAAATCCACATAATATTCAATAAACGTTACAACAACTAAACTATAATAAATTCACGTCGTCTCGGGTTTTAATTCCACATTGTAACGAATAACGAAGAAAATCTTCGGGCAATGAAGCTGGTGGTCGTCAACTGGAACGGAGTACGCGCTTGCTTCTACGACTAGTTTCTGGTCGGAAGGTTGCTTCGCTCCTAGTTGTATTATTTTATTAATTTCGCGTACTGGTTTTAGGAGAGGGAAGAAGGGAAAGAATGGGAAAGGAGTACGGTACACTGGAAATTATAGTAGAGAAAAGATAGTATAGAAGAGGGAAGTATAGGGGCCTACAAACGTTTCGGGCATCTCTGTTCTGCTGGCACTAAAGTATGCCACGCCCACCCTACCATGATCCTGAAAATCCAATAGAAATAGTATCAGGATCCCTGGAGTGTCCGGCATCGGCTAGTCTATTTCAGTCCCGGGAGGCATGGTCCCCAAATAATGGCTTTTCTAGCACATAGTTGACATACTTAACATTTTATTTAAGTTTAAATTCATTTATACTAAACTCATACAAACGCTACAGGACAATTTGAAGGTACATGGGAACGAAAAGCATGACGAGGGGATATTTACCTACTTATGATATTTATATAAATAAAGTAATATAAATAGATATGGTTAAATATTGAACAAGAATATAATACATATAGAGCGATATTTAGAATGTATTTTTCCCTAAATAGAAATATAATCTAATAACGCCATATACGTAAAGTTCGATTCATAGAGTTTTCTTGCTTTACATGTGGGATATGAAATGGTTGGATGCTGAGGGCAAATCAGCTGTGGCTGAGACAAACGGGGAGGTCAACGACCGACAAAACAGCGCCAGCAAAAGGGAAGCTTTTGCCACGATCGCGCGGTTGGCACAGGCAAAAAGAGCAAGAGAAAAAAGAAATCACATTTACAGTTTTTTTTGTTGTTGTTGCTCCCGCGACGAAAGATCTTTCGTAGCTGGGGGTCTCGGATAAGGTCTCTGGATAAGCTTAAACCTGCAAAAACAAAAACACTACACACCGCGGGGGCTGCATGGGAAAAGCTCACTGCTGTGTCACTGCCGCTCGGACGCTTTTAGGCTCGAACCTTTGTTTTCAACACCACTTTTTTAATGACACATATCACAATAATTCCACTCTATGAACACAACTAAGGCCTTTTTGTTTAATGGAGTGTATGCTCCGTAGATACCGTACAGTACATTAGTATACACATTAATATTTAATTCGGTGGTCACCGATAGGGGCAGTTTTCGCCTTCATTTACACTGTAAACTTTCACATGCAAAAAAAACAAAACACGCTCATAACATTATTGTGAGGGCACAGTAAGCGGAGGTATGCAGGGGTACTGTTGAATTATTATGGGGGCACTAAAGGCGGGATCCCGAACACAAGTGTAGGTTAGGTTAGGTTAAGGCGGTAGGGGAGACCCCCCCGCTCACTTGGTCCAGTTAGTGGACCATTGTGATGCCGCATGGGCGCGAGCCCCTTCTCCTGGCCCTAGCCGTGGTGAGCAACTTAGTGCCGAGCTAAGGGCAGTCCCATCCGGTGGCTTGGATGTACTTGGACAGAGTCCCCGGTTTGATTTCGGAAAGGTCCGAAATATCTGTAGGGAAGGGGCCCCGAGGAACCGTAGTCTTCGGTTTCCCAGGGCCGGGCAGAGACAGAAGAAGTGATGAACTGACTCCTCCTCCTCCTCGTCCCTACAACTTCTGCAGAAGTCGTTGTGAGGGATCGACAGTCGTGCAGCATGTGTGCCGATCTGCCAGTGCCCCGTTATGGCTCGGGTGACGGCAGAGCAATGTGCTCTGCTGAGTCTATAAAGCTCTTCCGAGCGCTTTTTCGAGCGATTTGGCCAAATCGCTCTTGAAGTTCTGCATGTGATGGTCAGCTGCCATCGCCTGTCAGCAATTTGCTCGAAAGCCTCGTGTGTTAATAGCCTGCACGTAGCTAGAGGCATTGCCACTTGCTGCCTCTCCGGAAGGAGAGGTACAGTAGTGCCCCGCCTAGCTAGCTCGTCGGCGGCATCGTTCCCGACAATGTCCCTATGTCCAGGGACCCATATTAGGGAGAGATTTAGCTGCTCTGCGGTCTCATTTAGAGACCTGCGACAGTCGTTTACGGTCGTTGAGTTCGACGAAATAGAGCCAAGAGCCTTTAGGGCCGCTTGGCTGTCGAGAAGACGCACACCGAGTGTCCGTCTAAAGATAGTTTGGAGACGATGGAAATGGCCTCCTTTATGGCTAAGACCTCTGCCTGGAACACGCTGCAGTGGTCCGGAAGTCTGAAGCAGAGACTGATGTTGAGCTCATCGCAGAAGACGCCCCCTCCCACGCGGCCGTCTAATTTTTGAGCCATCGGTGTAGAAGTGGATCGCATTCGCGGGTCCAGGTTCGCCCCTCTCCCAGTCCTCCCCTGTGTGGGATGGATACCTGGAAAGGCGTCGAGAGGTAGTCACTTGGGATGCAGTAGTCTGTCCTCTCTGGAAGTTGCGGGAGTTTTATTAGTATTCCCGAATGGCCAACCGTGGTGGTTTTCCACAGATTGGATTCCCTCATTCTAAGGGCGGAGAGTGTTGCAACCTTTTTCCCCATAAGTTCTACAGGTAGAAGGTACAACATGGTATCGAGGGCTTCACTTGGGGTAGTGCGAAGTCCGCCAGTTATGCATAGCTCTGCCATGCGTTGGACTCTTGTGAGTTTGTCAAGACAAGTTTTTTCTTGTCAGGGCTGGCCACCAGACCACTACCCCGTAGATCAGGATTGGTCGTATGATGGCGGTGTATAGCCATCGGACTATGCACGGGGTCATGCCCCACTTTAGACCGATGGTTTTCTGCAGGTGTAGAGGGCTACTGTGGCCTTCTTCACCCTGTCCTCTATACTCAGCTTCCAGTCGAGCTTCCTATCGAGGATGAGGCCAAGGTATTTGGCCTGGTTGCTGAAAACTAGCGGCTCTCCGCATAGTTTCGGTGGGGTAAAGTGTCGGAATCTTGTATTTCCTGGTGAATAGTACAAGTTCCGTCTTTGATGGGTTAGCGCTTAGCCCACATTTGGCCGCCCATTCGGACAGTTTTGTTAGAGTGCTTGTCATGCACTCGCATAGGGTCTGTGGAAACTTCCCAGAGAATGCTATAGCGACGTCATCCGCATACGCCACCACGCGGCATCCACCACCCTCTATCTCCCGCAGCAGTACATTCACTGCTACGTTCCATAGGAGGGGCGAGAGGACTCCGCCCTGCGGGTGCCTCTGTTGACAAACCTGGTAGATGTTGACGTCCCCAGTGATGCCTCAACGGTCCTGCATTGCAGCATCTGATCGATGAGACTCACCGTCCGGGAGTCAACCCCAGGTCAGTCAGTGCTCTCGTGATGGCGGACGGGATGATGTTATTGAAAGCCCCTTCAATGTCAAGGAAGGCTACCAGGGTATACTCCTTGCAGCTGAGGGACGATTCGATGATCGATGTGATCGCGTGTAGGGCCGTTTCGGTGGATCTTCCCCTCCGATAGGCATGTTGAGAATCAGAGATTTGATTCGGCGATATGGTCGCCCTGAGATGCAGACTTAAAAGCCGTTCCATCGCCTTCAGGAGGAAAGACGACAGGCTAATTGGTCTGAAATCTTTAGGGGCAGTATGCGAGGGCTTGCCTGCCTTGGGTATGAAGACAACTTTGGCTCGAAGCCATGTCTTCGGGATTTGTCCGTGGGAGAAAATCCCTCGTAAATCCGTTTGAGCCAATTTATGGCTCTTTGTCCGGCTTGGATCAGCTGGGCTGGGATGATGCCGTCTGGTCCCGCGGATTTGTAGGGCTTGAAGCTTTTATAGCCCAGGATATATTCTCCTGACTTAGCAGGTTCAGAATTGAGCCTGGGACGTTAGAGGGATGCGCTCCGTAGGTTGGCCTGTTCACAGCGCATCCCGGGAAATGTGTACTAAGAAGGAGGCTTAGCGACTCGGAACTGGATGTCGTCCAGGTTTGGTCGGCCTTCCTCAAATACCCCCAAAGTTGGGGTTGATTTCGAGAGTACTTTGCGTAAGCGCGAGGCTTCGGAGTTACTCTCGATTTCGGTGCAGAACTGGCGCCACGACGCACGTTTGGCTTTCCTGAGTTCTTTATTATAGGTCGACAGACTTGCCTTGTATTCGGTCCAGTTCTGTTCAACGTTAAGAGCTTTCGCTTTGTTAAAAGTCTCCGTGAGGATCGCCGGAGCTCTCCCAGCGTCGGAGTCCACCATGCCGGTTTCTTCCGACCTCTGGTTTTTCCGGGTGGGCAGGCTTTGTCTAGCGCTGCGTTGCAGGCGTCGGTAAAGACCTTTACCAGACGAGTCGTGGTCTCCCCGAGAAATCCTCCTAGGTGGTGTCTCGGGGAGAGTTTGGCTAAGAAGGTTCACATAGCGAGTCCAGTTTGTCCTCCGGAGGTTACGGAACTGGGCTGGTCTCGGTATGGTGAACGTAAAGACAGTTTCTACGTACCTGTGGTCCGAGAAGGAGTGTTCTTCAAGGACCCTCCAGGATACTATATTATCCTGCAGCGTATGAGAGGCAAGCGTAAGGTCCAGGACCTCCTTGCGATTCTTAATAATGAAGGTGGGGTCATCCCACGGTTTAAGATGACCATCTGTGTGGTCAGTAATTAAAAAGGGACTCACCCCGTTCATTCGTGTCGGTGCTTCCCCACTGACTGTGGTGAGCGTTGGCGTCGCATCCCACTAAAAGGCCGATGTCCTTGGCCTCGCAGTCTGCGACGAGCGCCCTCAAGGGCGCGTGTGGAGGCGGGTCTGGCTGGTCGTGACCCATATACGCCGAGCAGATGCGGAGTGAGCGCTCCTGGCCTTCGAGGCTCACCGCCGTGTGGTCTTCATTGCTGAAATTTGGGAGCAAAAATAAGTGCAGTTCTCTTTTGCAAGAATGCAGGTGCGTATTTTTACCTGGGGAGTCAGCTAAGTAAAGCTTATAGTCAGGAGTCCTCAACCCGGAGACCCTGTTTCCAAGGATCAGGGTTCCTGAATGAGGACTATGTCGGCCCCACCCTTGGCTGGGTGGAGCAGTAAGGCAGCGCATGCTGCCTTACAATGGTGGAGGTTTATCTGCAGGAGTGTCGGGGACATTCCTGAGACACGCCTCCACCACTGTCGTGTCGACGTCGCTGTCCGGGGAGTCGTCGTCCTCCCCGACGTCGATGCGTCCGAGACCTCTGGCCAGGTCGCTCGCGTCGGACTCGTAGCGATCTAGGATATCGTCTGATATCATAGACGCCACGTCCGACGCCTCGGGTTGGCTCCCCGCTTCCGGGACTTCAAACTCGAGATCTGGCTGGACCTCGGCTTGCCTTCCCTTCGAGTCGTTTTTGTAGGGGACTATGGTCACCTTACGGTAACCATAGTCCACCACTCCAGACGACTCTCCAAGGAGCGCTAGCGACTCCTCGTTCAGGACGAGGATAATCTGTCGCCTCTGTCCTGCGACCTCCTCGACCTTGGCCACCTTCCAATCGGCTGTAGGAAGGTGGGGTTTAGAGACCTGCAGAACCTTGAGAATCTTCTCAGGTTCTGCAGGTTTGACCGACACCCACGCTCGGGCCCTCGGTCTGCTTGGGACGTCTTCCCATCGTACGGCCTCCAGTTTGGCTCCCGGATACACTTCCTTGAGCGCCGCCACCGCCTTCATGTATGGGGGGCCGCCGAGCGCTCATCTTGGCAGGCGATGGCTTTCACCATGCCCTGATGCCACCCGGCGTCCTCACATTTGGGCGGGGGTCCACCGTTCTCGGAGAGTTCCTCCAGGAAGCGGTCCTGGAGCTCCGCGTCCACCAGGTGCCACTTGTCACGGGGGACATTACCGTCCTTGGCGCCCCTATCCAGGACGCCAACTAGGGTTTTGCCCCTCGCCACCTCCGCAAAAGACCTGTTGGTCGGGTGCGTCTTCACCCGCTTGGCTTGCTGGGCTTGGCCTGGCTGTGTGGCGTGGTCTTCCGCCGAGCGTTGCCGCTTGTTTGGGGGCTTGGCTACTCCCTTCCGGATTTGGCTGGTTGGAAGTTTGGGATTATTGAGCTGGCCCACAGCCTCTGCTCCATCCCTTCGCCGATGCCACATACTCCGGATCGTTGTTGGCCAGTATAAAGGCAGCGCGCCTCCTGTCCTGGTAGGACGGCTTACCTGCCTGGCTTGCAGACCCGCCGCCTGCCGAGGTTGCCGTGGTTTCCCCGGTCGCGAGGCGCTTACCAGCCGCGATAACGCTCTGCTTAGCAGCCACCCCGGTGACCGGTTTGGCCCCGGTGCCCCTCGACGTGGATGGGCCCGATTGGCTTATCGGAGCCCTCCCGCAGCGGATTCTGCTGGAAGACGGTGGACCGACTCAGTCTCCTTCCCCGTCTTCTTTGGACCTGGTTTCCCAGGCGTTGATGTAGAGGGATGGTCTTGTCCCTCCGGTACTTTCAGAGGAGTACCGAGCTCCTTTGCGGTGTTGTTTTAATGTTTAAATGGATTGGCATATTTGGTCCCACGAGTAGGCGGGAAGGGGTTAGTCACCCGAGGCATAGCCCGCGTGCCCCGGGAAGCCTG
Organism: Drosophila bifasciata; assembly: GCA_009664405.1. Lineage (NCBI taxonomy): Eukaryota > Metazoa > Arthropoda > Insecta > Diptera > Drosophilidae > Drosophila > Drosophila bifasciata. The sequence goes on from CM019043.1 coordinate 24,172,202, forward strand.
ATTTAAACTGGAGGTCGGCAGGTATCCAGAGTTCGCATACTAACGACCGAGCACCCCTCGGCCACGCATCCATCAGCGCATGCTGTTTCACCTAGGATTGGGGTAATTTGCACTGAGAGTTTTCTTCTCTCCGCCCGACTACCATTAGCCAGCATCCTTGGCAGAGACCTGACCGTACCAAGGACCTGTTACCAGCCGCCCTCACGGGGAGAGTATAGTCGCACTTCCACTGGTGTGTACAGTTACGGCAGGTGATGGACCGCCCGCGATTCCACTGCATCCTAAGCTGGAGCGTGGCAGCATCGGGTTGGGGCAAGCCCCGGCCCCATGCAACCCCGCCCCGCCCGGAGTACAGTGATCGCGGGTCGGACCATTACCCGTGATTCCCCCTGTATCACCCAAGTGGCTGACGGCCAACACAAGTGTAACACCGGCCTGTCTCACTGAGGGTCGCCGAGAGGTTAGGTCCGCACGTGGTCTACGGTGGCCTCACGGGATCCAAAATTTTCGTTGACTCCATTCACGGAGGTCTGTTGGTACCACTCCGGGATTACCTCGACCAGGTGTTTAAACGCACAACGGCTTAAACTTCAATTCGCCGCACTAAGCCCGATCAGATGCTGCCTTCGAAACGCAGCGGCCCAAGTTCACTGAACGTTGGCCATCAGATCAGCTGCTTGTAGGTGGAGCTTAAAGCTCTGGTCCCGTCATTGGCTTTCGCTGCTACGTGGCCAATTTTCTCGGGGTTTTAATTAATCCCAAACTAGGTGCCGATCCCCTGTTGGTGCTGGCACCCGAAAACAGAAATGAGGCTTTGAATTTGGACGTTTGATTTGTCGTTCTTTCTCCAGGTATTCTTTTGGCGGTTGCAACAAATAGGCATGCCAGGTTAGACCACCAGTTGTTAGATTTTTCCTTTGTCTGAGAACCACGACTGATTCGGTCGGAAGCCACGCGGAGAAAGAAAAAGGCTAGGCTACCGACTCAAGAAGAGAATTTGAATTCTCGGATCTACCTTTGCCTATCCTTCGTCATTCACACTGGACGCTGGCTAAATAGTGGGGAGATTTTGTTGCGCTTTGTACCCTATTCTTCACCTTGCGCTCACCCCTAGATGGCGCTACCCCTAAATGACATGTAACATGTAACACGAAAACAAGAAAACAAAAATCAAAACGCTAAACGCTAAACAAAGGAAATGGAAAATAATCAAATAGTCTATAATTTGGGTGCCATGCAATCGTTTGTCGTTAATGTCCTCTAGATCAACCTTGTCTTACATATATCCGTCACTGAGAAGAAGTATGTGTATCTACATGTGAGGATGGCTTGTTAATAGTCAGGTACATATATTGACAGTATCACGTTTACGCATCCTACACTGAACATTTAATCAACTGATTTTAATATTATGACGTTACTATTAGAATACAAAAATACAGAATAAAAAAGGCAAACGGCAACAATTGGTTTCTGTCGGTTTAGGGACCATCAGTGACACTAACACTCAAGTAACACAGACCAGAGATACAGAAAAAAAAATATGCACATGTTAAATCTATCAGCGTTTATTGTCAATAGATGGGATGGCCGCAGCGCAGTTGTCGCGTAAAAACCAATAAACAACACCTAAATAACGAAAGAAACACATGTTAACATAACTCCCCCTTTCATATGCGCTTTTATCGCTAGGGTAGCTAAACCTTATCCAGCTATCCTAAGGGTACGAGTCTCGTGCACTTTTTCCAATGACAGACTATTATTGTGGATGGGTTAATGTCAAGAAGATGTATCGTCAGATGTTAGAGACGTATACTTTTACATTAATAAGATCGGGGCATACCGGATGGACCTGTCATTACAACAGCGTCGTGCCCCACGTTGGGCGCCAAATAACTTATATCTTTAATTAACTATTATATAGATAAATACTGTAGTATATCACCTATACCTTCGAGCTGGTGTGGGTTGGATCGGACCCGAAGGCACGTGCTTGTTCCGGCTCCAATTTCGGTAGAGAATGGGTGGGGTATATAATATTCGGTCCGATACTGTGCTCGCTAACATTAAAGACAAAAAAACCCTATCCACGAAACATACATAACCACTACACAGAACACAGACGGACAAGATTACGGTGGCGTAAATAGTCGCAGCGGATGTTTTGCTTGCGCTTCGCCCTCCAAACCATGATCATCGTTTCCCTTCCAAATTTTGATGATCCCTTTCGCCACTCGATCTATCTAGACACCAACATTACCCGACGCATGGCTCCCAACCAAAAGCACTAGCACATGATGAAAATTATAACTTTATTTAACATAAAAACCTAATTTAAGGGACCCCACGAACATTTATAAACAAGTTCAAGTTCATTCTTTAGTTCAATGTACATATGTCTAAAACTTAAATGTAAAGATAGCTATTTTGTGTTCGCGCTCGGCGAAGAAATGATGACACTTCGTGAGTTTGTTTTTGATGTTATTTAAATGGTGTTTAAGCCGAAAAGTATGCACCGGAACATGTAACTCCCCATCCAAGCAGTGTTCTCTTTCCATAACTCTCATATCATATGCATGTAATTATGTTAACCAATATTGTACTTATGTTAGCAGCCTGCTGAGCAAGCTCAACATTACATTACAACCAGTATTAATCCAACATTAAAAGAAGTACAACCCCACACAAAAACCGCGCGTTAGTTCTTCAAACCGCTCTTTTCGCTACTTATTAAAACACGGGTATTAAAAAACTTATTGTGTCGTGAGTGCTGTTTTGTTCACCCCTCCACGATTTTACATGGTCCTTCGAGCCGGATAATTTGATTTTTGAAGCTATCCTCGCCCCAGCTCGCTACGGTGGACAACACACATCACAACATCTTTTACACCAAAAAAAAGAACAGATAAGTAATATAATTGCTTTTTAATTCATATTACTGTCCATGTGCATTTCATCTATTAAATATTAAACGCAGTAATATTCTCAATATATTTGGTATTTGCACATTGTCCGACTTTTTTGTGTCTGTTCTTGCGTTTTTTCGTTATCCGCATTCACCCGCTTTTTTCTGGCGCCACTTGAACATACATACATATGTACGTATGTATGTACGTGACCAAGACCTGTGCTCACAATTTCGTCCAAACATATAAACGCGTCATATTTTATGTGCGTTTTTATACCCGTACTCGAAGAGTAAAAGGGTATATTGTATTTGTGCTAAAAGTGGATGTGTGTAACATAGAGAAGGAGTAATTTCCGACCATATAAAGTATATATATTCTTGATCAACATCAATAGCCGAGTCGATATAGCCCTGTCTGTCCGTCCGTCTGTCCGTCTGTCCGTCTGTCCGTCTGTCCGTCTTGTTCGTCGCCCATTGCTCGAAGGCTAAAAAGAGATAGAGCAACCAAATTTTTTTTCCAGACTGATGTATTCTCTCACTCCTAGAAAAAAGTTTAAAAATTCCGCCCCGCCCACTTCCGCCCCCCACAAAGGGCGCACATCTGTGGCGTCCACAATTTTGAAGATAGCAGAAAACTAATAATGCAGAATCATAGAGAAAGGCCATATCTATCAGGGGTCCAAATCAGAATCGGATCGGATCATTAATATAGCCACAATAGACAAAAACATACGCAAAAACTTCGCTCCATCCCCTTTCGCACTCACACAAAATCGAGTCGATTTGGTTTTTTGTATTTTGTGTAGCCTGGATCTCAGAGACTATAAGAGCTAGAGCAACCAAACTTTTGGCCAAGACTCCTGTGATACCAAACCTGAACAAGTGTATTTCAAAATTTCGCCCCGCCCCCTTCCGCCCCCACAAAAAGACGAAAATCCACAATTTTGAAGATAGAAAAAAAAAAATAAAATGCAGTTTTGTAGATAATGACCATATCTACCAGATTCCCGAATTTGGTTCAGATCGGATCATTATTGTAGCCACAATGATCAAATGAATTTTCAGCTACGAGCTGTCCCCTTCCAGTTGCGCCGTAAGTCATTTATTGGGGTTGATTGTTGCTTCAGCTTCTCTCACACACACACTCACGCTCAAACATGCTGCCTCGTGCAGTGTACGTGTGTTATTGTGAGAACTGATGTAGATGATGTAGATGTAGATGTCGATGACAGATGTAGCAAAAAATGTAAAATGTAAAAACTGATAAAACATTTTTAAAATTCCACATAAATCACATGTGTACTGACTGAGTACGGGTATAAAAGTAGAGTCGCGTTCGAAGCGACTCCGTACGTTCTCCCTCGTTTTAATTGTGTCCAAGTTCCAGCTTTTGCCTTTTTGTGAATATATGCATACATACATATATGTATATACATATATTTATAACATAAAGGTGCAGAAGAAACTAACAAGTGTTCTCTCTTAATCCGCCACCACTTGTACCTCCACAACATTAAACATATTTATAACAAGTGATTATATATTTGACTTCAAAACGTTAACCTTGGTTTTGACCTACTGGCTGTCAAATCAAAGCTCTCATACATACATATCCAAATCAACGGTGACACTCAGCGCATACTCAAACACACATATACACGTACATTCGTACATATGCTCTGGTCACTGACTCCAGCTAGCTGCAGCTGTCCAAGTGTGTTTACCGCTGCACATGTTTTGTATACCCTGCTTTTTTTTTTTTGAAACAAAGTGGGGTATATGCGTTTCCGAGTCAACTTGTATAATTTCTCAGACACCCTTCCGCAAGTGGGGTATATCCGTCCGTGCAATACTTTTGCTCGATAAGTGTGGCATATCCGACTGCGAGACACTTTGTTAATAAAAAAAAAAAATATTTTTTATTGCTCCAAATAAACATCCTCACTGCATCCAGATAAGTGTGGCATATCCGACTGCGCAACACTTTGTTAAAAAAATAAATTTTTTTTTTTTTTGTTTGTTCCAAATACATTTCTCCACCTTGTCGTTTTTGAGAAATATCCGACTGCGCAATACTCTGTTTATAAAAAAAAAAAAAATAAAATAAAATACATACAAATTTTTATACCCGTACTCGAAGAGTAAAGGGTATATTGTATTTGTGCTAAAAGTGGATGTGTGTAACATAGAGAAGGAGTAATTTCCGACCATATAAAGTATATATATTCTTGATCAGCATCAATAGCCGAGTCGATATAGCCCTGTCTGTCCGTCCGTCTGTCCGTCTGTCCGTCCGTCCGTCTTGTTTGTCGCCCATTGCTCGAAGGCTAAAAGAGATAGAGCAACCAAATTTTTTCCAGACTGATGTGTACTCTCACTCCTAGAAAAAAGTTTCAAAATTTCGCCCCGCCCACTTCCGCCCCCACAAAGGGCGCACATCTGTGGCGGCCACAATTTTGAAAATAACACAAAACTAAAAATGCAGAATCATAGAGACAGCCCATATCTATCAGGGGCCCAAATCTGAATCGGATCGGATCATTAATATAGCCACAATAGAGGCAAATATACGCAAAAACTTCGCTCCATCCCTTTCGCACTCACACAAAATCGAGTCGATTTGGTTTTTGTATTTTGTGTAGCCTGGATCTCAGAGACTATAAGAGCTAGAGCAACCAAACTTTTGGCCAAGACTCCTGTGATACCAAACCTGAACAAGTGTATTTCAAAATTTCGCCACGCCCCCTTCCGCCCCCAAAAGACGAAAATCCACAATTTTGAAGATAGAAAAAAAATAAAAATGCAGTTTTGTAGAGAATGACCATATCTACCAGATTCTCGAATTTGGTTCAGATCGGATCATTATTGTAGCCACAGTGATCAAATGAATTTTCAGCAGCAATCCCCCGCCTCCTCTTGCGGCGTAAGTCAATTATTGGGGTTGATTGGTGCTGCAGCTTCTCTCACACGAACACTCACGCTCAAACATGCTGCCTCGTGCAGTGTACGTGTGTTGTTGTTTGAACTGATGTAGATGTAGATGTCGATGACAGATGTAGCATAAAAATGTAAAATGTAAAAACTGATAAAACATTTTAAAATTCCACATAAATCACTGAGTACGGGTATAAAAGTAGAGTCGCGTTCGAAGCGACTCCGTACGTTCTCTCTCGTTTTTTGTCTTTATTATTCCAAATAAACATTTCCACTGCAATATAACCAAATCTGGTATATTTTCATTTTTATTTTTCCTGGTATTTTTTTTTTTTTGTTTGTTTTTATTTACTCCAAATAAAAACAATTATCCGTCATCCGTTTGCGACAATACCCTAATCTGTTATTATACCCGTACTCGAAGAGTAATAGGGTATATTGTATTTGTGGTAAAAGTGGATGTGTGTAACACACAGAAGGAGGCGTTTCCGACCCCATAAAGTATATATATTCTTGATCAGCATCAATAGCCGAGTCGATATAGCCATGTCTGTCCGTCCGTCTGTCCGTCTGTCCGTCCGTCTTGTTTTCACTCATTGCACGAAGGCTATTAGAGCTAGACCAATCAAATTTTTTTTCCAGACTGATGTGATATCTCACTCCTAGAAAAGTGTTTCGAAATTTCGCCCCGCCCACTTGCGCCCCCACAAAGGGCGCACATCTGTGGCGTCCACAATTTTAAAGATAGCAGAAAACGAAAAATGCAGAATCATAGAGACAGCCTATATCTATCAGGGGCCCAAATCTGATTCGGATCGGATCATTAATATAGCCACAATAGACAAAAACATACGCAAAACTTCGCTCCATCCCTTTCGCACTCACATAAAATCGAGTCGATTTGGTTTTTGTATTTTTGTGTCGCCTGGATCTCAGAGACTATAAGAGCTAGAGCAACCAAACTTTTTGGCCAAGACTCCTGTGATACCAAACCTGAACAAGTGTATTTCAAAATTTCGCCCCGCCCCCTTCCGCCCCCACAAAAGACGAAAATCCACAATTTTGAAGATAGAAAAAAACTAAAAATGCAGTATTGTAGGAAATGACCATATCTACCAGATTCCCGAATTTGGTTCAGATCGGATCATTATTGTAGCCACAATGATCAAATGAATTTTCAGCAGCGGGGAATACCCCGCGGTTGTGTTTCCCCTCGCCCGATTGCTGCGTAAGTCATTTATTGGGGTTGATTGTCGCAGCAGATTCTCTCACACACACACTCACGCTCAAACATGCTGCCTCGTGCAGTGTACGTGTGTTATTGTGAGAACTGATGTAGATGATGTAGATGTAGATGTCGATGACAGATGTAGCAAAAAATGTAAAATGTAAAAATTATAAAAACATTTTAAAATTCCACATAAATCACATGTGTACTGACTGAGTACGGGTATAAAAGTAGAGTCGCGTTCGAAGCGACTCCGTGCGTTCTTTCTCGTTTTGTTGTATTTTTTTGGTATTTTTCTCGGAATTTTCCATTCTGACGAACAAATAAAGTCCCGTTCATACGCACCACTGTATACTTTTGGATTCTTTGTACCTCGTGTGAACGTTTTCGGCTCCGTAGTGAGCATATTATGTCCGAAGGCTCAAGCAACAAGCGACACGTCGTCTTTCCGTCCGTCGCTCTTCCTTGTCAAGCGCTCGCAGCTCTTCAGCGCCAAGCGAAAAAGCCAGGTCTAGCTACTCCAAACTTCCGTCTGGATCAAAACAGTCCGCTGTCAATCAAATCACTAGCTATCACTCAATCCAAGCTTAAGGCAGAGAGTGTAGCAGATCAAGACAGCGCCCGTGTAACAAGACAAACTTCACAAAAAAATAGCTGACAATTCCACAATGGCGCTGAATGCCTTTATTGCCGTTTCGGACAGATTAAGCCAATTTGAGGCGAGATTTTGCAAGCTCAGCAGGCGTATCGCTGTTCACATTACAGGTGCGTCGGGATCAAATCCGATCCTTATGGGAAAAGATAGAGCTTGCGTTCGAGCAAGGTTCCCAAACCATAACGCAAGGCGCCGGTTCCAGCGACGATCTTGCGATTATGACCAACAAATATGAGCATTGCTACTCCATATATGAGCGGTGCGTAGCTCAGTTAAGCGAAAGCATAGACGCAGCTTCCACGCAAAATAAGCAACCCCAATCCTCTTCTCCTTCCATGTCAAGAGGATGTAGTCTTCCCCAATTGACACAGAAGTCTTTGATGGAGACTATCTGCGTTGGTACTTTTCGGGATTTATTCACAGCAATCTATATAAACAATGCTAGATTGTCCCCAGTCGAGAAACTGTTTCATCTCAATGCTAAGACAAGCGGCGAGGCAAAGGGGGTATTGTTTCTAAATCTCCTTTAACAAATGACGGTTTTTCACTCCGCGTGGCAGAATCTTTCCGAAAGATTCGAAAACAAGCGGCTGTTAGTGAACAGCCAACTACGAATTCTTTTCAATTTGCCGTCCGTTTCCCAAGAGTCTGGAACTGCACTGAAAGAGCTCCAGAGCACAATCAAGGGTGTTTGACAGCCTTCGAGTTAGCAAAGGTCAGCATCGACAATTGGGATTGTTTGCTCGTATTCCTATGCTCGTCCAGACTTCCGAAACTTACCCTATCCTTGTGGGAACAGTCTCTCCACAACAAGTCCGATATTCCGACCTGGGCAGGAATTAAATGCTTACTTAACTGAGCGCCATCGCACTTTGGAAGCGATTGAGGATATGAGGCCTATGAGCGGTCCAAATCACTCCAATGCAATTCAATCCAAGAAAAAAGATCAACTCCTTCGAAACAAAGGTTAAGGTAAAGGCACAAACAGCCAAGCCCAATTCTACTTGCAAGCTCTGTTCCAAAGAGCCTCATCCGATTCGTTTATGCCCCGGTTTCTGCAAATGACAGTACCGGATCGGGCTTCCTACATAAAGCAGCAGCAGCTTTGTCTAAACTGTTTCGCCAGAGGACATCAGCTGAAAGAATGCACAAAGTAGCCATAACTGCTATACGTGCAAAGGTCGCCACAATACACTGTTGCATCGTGGCGACCCTCCTCCCAGTCGACCACAAGGTCGTCTTTAAGTACTGCTGCTGCTCCATACCTGCCTAATGTTCCAATACAGTCCACTCCAGAGCAAAGTTCGGCAAACATCCACAATTACTTCGTCGAACACGCAAGGTGTTCTATTAGGCACAGCCATAATTAACATATGCCACCTTGGCACTAGTTATAAGGCTCGTGCGTTGATCGATTCTGGTTCCGAAGCAACATTCATTTCTGAACGAATGTTTAGAATCATCAACCTCCCGTTCAAACGTGTGACAGCCCAAGTTGCCGGACTAAACCAAGCGGTGTCAGCCAATCCTGAAGTTATGTCACTTCAATATTGGATCCCCAACAAAGCCGAGAGTTCGCATTGAAGCATCGGCGTTTGTTCTTCCTAGCGTGGCAGGAACTCTCCCTTCGCATCCGATTCCCGGAAGTGCCTTGCGAGGACTGCCCAATATTCCTTTAGCTGACCCTCTCTTCTACAAGAGCTCGCAGATAGATGTTTCTTCATATTTCTTTACTTTTTAGGTGCAGATATCCTTCCATCAATCCTACTTGGCGGCTCGATTCCTAATATTTGCGGCGCGCTATTGGGTCAAGAAACCATTTTCGGTTGGATTCTTACCGGCCCAATTCCTACCTGTTCTTCATCCTCTATCTCCGCGTTTTCAACCCGTGTCACGGTCAAATCAGACCATCGGTTGGATAACCTCCTCACAAAGTTTTGGGAGGTGGAGGATCTCCCAAAAGGAAGCCAGTAAAAGAGTCTGATGCCATTTAAAAGACATCTTTATGCGCACCACAACTAGAGATGAGAGTGGCAAATATATTTGTCACAATTCTCCCCTTCAAAAATCCTGATCACATCAACTTAGGACATTCAAGGTCAATCGCACTGGCTCAGTTTCTGAGAAACGAGAACCGTTTAAACAGAAACATTCCATTGAAAGAGCAGTACGACTCCGTGATCCAGGAGTATCTGGACTTAGGTCATATGAGACAAGTCCCCTTCTATAGATACTGGGAACTTTTACCTTCCGCACCATGCTGTCTTTTAACCAGACAGCACTACGACAAAAGTTCGCGTTGTATTCAATGCCTCCAGTCAATCCACAAACGGTAAAAGCCTGAATGATGTCCTCCATGCAGGTCCCGTTTTACAATCCGATTTAACTATTCAGATAGATAGTAGACTGTAGATAGTATCGATAGTAGCTGATGGTCGTATTTAACTTGTTCTCTTAACAAAACAATTTTTATTTTCTGTGCTTAAAGGAAAGTAATTGTGTTTTAATTAGTGTCTCCTGTGTTTGTTAACTGACCGTTCAATCTGTCCACTATTTGTGCTCTATCTGCAAACGCAATTTTGCGTGTTTATTTCTTAAATAAAGTTAATTTGTGCTTTTCTCCTGTCTCAGTGCTTTCGTATTCACAGCTGTGTTGTTGTTGTTGACCCAGGCCTTGTACGTCGCACTCTTTCTGAGCCTCTCTCAATTTGCGTGTTCTCATCGCTTTTCATACTTCGCCTCTTCTCCCTCACACATTCTTACATTGACGCTCAGCATTTGCCGCCTCTCTGTTGTTGACTTACGCTCTGTTCTTTATTTCGTCTCTCAGTGTTTCAATAATAATAAACAGTGCCTTTTTTCAGTATGATTACATGCTGCGCTAAAGGTGCCGCTCTGCAGCTCAACGGCAAGGTATTCACATACTGCTGGCTATGTGACAACATGGCACATACCTACGTTGCTGACTTTGGTCATACTGGAGGACGCGTAGTCGACCTCACAAAAGTCTCGTTGTGGCCTCAACTGGACTTGTTGGGACTGCGGGTCGATTGAAGGCGACATGCGGGTCTTTATGAAGATTTTCAAACTCATAATGAATTCGCGGCCGTCAACGCTGGGTTTCGTACTCTTCTGGATAAGTTTACCTCTATGGTTCAATTTAAAAATTTAAAAATTTTAACGGGTCGCCTAAGTGAGAATTCGTAATAACTGTCTGGCTTTCTAGCAATAAAAATGCCTTTTTTTTTCAGTTGTTCCTGGGACACCCTCACTCCGAGTGACTGAAGCTCCTACTTCATCACCATCCGCCTCCCTGTGTCGGATCCGACTGCGAGGTCAGTCGAGGAGTCTGTGATCCCATCGGCTGCGCATCTGGACCCGCACTTGAAGGTGCCGACGCTGCTGTCAGTATGGATGTGGAAGTCCGTCAACACCTTCAATCGTCAGCTCTGAAAATGGCTCCATGTTTCCTGATTCAGCTCCTCGGATTGGAATCTTCTTTGCCGTTGCCGCCTATTAATCTTATCACCCCCTCAGCTACTCTAACTGCTGTCGCTCTAACCGCTGTCGCTCCACTAAAATCTATTTTCGTCTCTCGACTCATGGCATCGGCCACGGAAGTTCTGGTTAGAGGACTTTATCTATTCTAAACTTAATATTGATAATTCCTCTGGTCTGGTAGTTACTAAATTTAATTTTAAAAGTCAAACGTAATATTGCCTCCTTCAAAATTCTGGTTCCAGATAAACATGTCAATAGTATGCTCGACCCCTCCTTCTGGCCGGAGCATACAATTTGTCATATGTTTCAATCGCTCCCATAACCCTGTACTTCAGTGGGTGTCCTCCCTGCGCCTTCTTCGTCCGCCTCAACTTCCGTCCGCCCAATACCATCCCCGGCCGCATTACCTTTATCGTCAAAAACTAAATACTCCCCTGGCTCTAAAGATAACATATCAGAATGTTCGGGGCTTAAAGCCCAGCAAACTGAACAAGTTGTATACTGACAGTGCTTCTTTCGAGTCGGATGTGATCGCTTTTCTGAAACCTGGCTGAACCCTCAATTTATAATTCTGAGTTTCTAGTTGACAAATTTAATGTATATAGGTTAGATCGTCCAACTCGTGGTGGCGGTGTCTGGTTGTCGTTCGCTCGGACATAGCGTCTCAACTTTTTTTTCGTCGAAGCGGAAAACAACATTGAAATAATTGTAGTTAAACTTCGCATGTCCTCTTTTAACCTTTTTATATCCTGCTCATATATTCCTCCGTCCTCCGAATTTTCTACCTATATGCTTCACGTCTCACATCTTCAATCTGTTTCGTCCCAGGAATAATGCTGCGATCGTCTTATTGTCAGGGGATTTCAACCTACCAAATATTTCCTGGTCTCCTTCTGCTGATCTAACCTGATGTTCCTTCTGTTCAGCATGATTTTGTAGATTCTTTGTCCTGACACATCGTTGGGTCAGGTAAATGCTATATTCACAATAATATGGACAGGCTTTTTCGACCTCGTTTTACTACCGACACTTCAAGTACCATGGTCTGCAGAGGATCTCCTCTATCTTTCCCTGAGGACCCTTACCATCCCACACTTAATATTTTTGTTCAACTGCCTTCCTCCGGCCCCACCAAATCACTCTTTAAGCCCTCTACTACCCTCTGTTTCAGGAAGGCTGATTTTATCAGTTTGAATTTTGCTCTCTCTCAGATTGACTGGTCATTCCTTGACGACTTTTCAGGAAATTGACCCTGCTACTCTTTGTGTGAAGCATTCTATACAACTACTTTCTCCATCTTCAAGTCATTAGTACCTACAGTTTTCTCCTTCCAGAAATCTAACTGGCCCTCTTTGGTTTTCTCCTCGGTTAATAAACCTACGGAATATAAAATCTCGCCTGTACAAGAAGTTTTAAACGGTCGGATCGGATTTTTCTAAGTATTCCATTGCAAAATCAAAATTTTCTATTCTCAATACATCATGCTACAATAACTACTTGGCCAAATGCAAGCTAAACTTTTAAACGCGATCTAAGCAAGTTTTTCAGGTTTGTCAATTCAAACGTAGCTCCTCCCAGCTTCCTTCTTCTTTTTTTCCTATAATGGTAGGTTCGCTGATAATGATTGTGACATCTCTAATCTATTTGCTTCATTTTTCCAACTTTGCTACTCTGCTCCTACTAATAACCATTCAACCATACATGCTTCATCTACCGAGCACTTATATCCTATTCCTTAATAGCTCAATTGTATCTATCCCCTTCATCGATTATGATGGACTATTAGCTGGTTTAAAATCATGTAAATCTTCGTTTACTACTGGCCCAGACTTGGTTCCCAGTGCTGTCCTTAGACTTTGTGCTGATTCTCTTTGTTTGCCCCTCTTAAAACTGTTCAACTTGTCTCTCGAGCTAGGTGATTTTCCCTCGGTTTGGAAGGAATCGTATATCGTTCCCCTTCCAAAAAGGGGTCTAAATCGGATGTTTCCCATTACCGTGCAATTTCAACCTATCTGCTATTCCTAAGCCTTTTTGAAAAAATGATCTTGGGACGCTCAACACTTTTGTAGTTCTTTTTGTTTTCTGTTTGGTCAGCACGGATTTGTGAAACGTCGCTCAATCTCTTCTAATCTCCTTGAGTTCTCAACTTTTTGTAACTGCGGGTTTTCCAATCAGTGCCAAACTGATGTAGTTTATACCGACTTTAGTAAAGCTTTTGACTCAGTTAATCATAATCTCCTCATCCACAAACTATCACTCCTCGGGTTTCCGAATAAACTGCTTTTCTGGATTAATTCCTACCTAAGCAACCGTTCTCAGCGTGTCTGTTTTAATAACTGTCTGTCGAACCCCGTTCATGTGTCGTCTGGTGTTCCTCACTGGGAAGCCATCTTGGTCCCCTTTTGTTTAACTCATTTATTAATGATCTTCCTCAAGTTCTAACTCACTCTCGACGTTCATAATGTATGCTGATGATGTGAAGTTATGTTTTCCAATTGTGATCCCGTATCCCCATTATTCCTCCAAACCGACTTGGACGCCCTCAATAATTGGTGCTTGACAAACACTCTCCCTCTTAACATTTCTAAATGTAACGTCATGACATTTTATCGCAGCAAGCCTTACCTTTTTGACTATACTATCCGTAACATTTCCTTACAACGCCTGTTCAAAGTTACTGACTTGGGCGTTATCTTTTGTCCCTAATCTGTGTTAAACATCCATATATCTGTTATTTCAAACAAAGCCATCGGGAGTCCTTGGTTTCATTAAGCGATGGTCTAAGGAATTTACTGACCCTTACACAACCAAACTTCTTTATGTTTCTCTTGTCCGGCCAATTTTAGAATATGGTTCCTGCGTCTGGTCTCCTCATTACAAAAATATAAGGATATGCTCGAGTCCGTTCAAAAACAATTCCTCATTTTTGCTCTCCGTGGACTTAATTGGGATCCTTCTAGACGTCTTCCTTCTTATGAGCGTAGGTTGCGTCTCATCGATATCCATTCTCTTGAAAGTAGACGGATTTGTCATGGGTTCTCTTTCTCCACAAACTACTTTCCGGCGAGGTCGACTCCACTGCCCTCAGATGCCTTATCAGTATTGCTGTTCCGTCCCGCCCGTCTAGGCATTACTTTCCTCTCCATCTACAACTCTGTCTTACTAACTATGCTGACCATGAATCTTTCCGTAGCCTTTGCCGTAATTATAATACATATTTTCATCTGTTTTCCTATGACACTAGTACCACTATGCTCAAATCCCTGTTATTGAATAATGTTATTTTAATTTATTCTTAATTGTATACGCTATCGGTTATTCTCTGACCACAACTTGGCTGTGAGTTGGACCATAGCGGCTGCTTGTGCCAATAAACCAGTCCCATCGGGTCAGGGTAATAACCATAGTCAATATTTCCTATATTCATATAATCTTTGTCCTTTCAATAGTTTAACTGCTCATAGTTGAACCTTATACAATAAACAATAAACAATTAGATCTTGAAATGGTTTTTTTTTTCCGTTACGGCTTCAACGCTGACATTACTAAAATGTATCGTCAGATTTTAGTAAAGCCAATCCACACGCCGTTTTTCAGAGGATCCTCTACCGTAATTCCAACCAAGAGCTTTGTGATTATGAGCTCAATACTGTCACGTTTGGGGTAAATTGCGCGCCATTCCTGGCAATTCGCGTGTTGCAGCAGCTCGCTAAAGACGTGTTACAAACGCTAAATTTCCGCGTGCTAGTGACATCATTTCCAACTACATGTATGTTGACGATGTACTAGCAGGGAGCACACTCCAAGCAATGCGCGATTTCCAGTATCAAGGAACTCGAATAGAAGCTATGGGTACAGCGGGGTTTCCACTTCGCAAGTGGACTTCAATGAAATGGAGCTGCTTCGCGACATTCTAAGGACCACCGGTTGGAGAAGATTTTCTAGAACTTGATGGGGCCAGCGTTGCTAAGACATTAGGGATCCGATGGCAAGCAAACACCGACGAGTTCTTCTTTGCGACTTCAAGATAGCGACAAAGGATTCGTTCACAAAACGTGAAGTCTTGTCGGAGATAGCCAAGCTCTTCGATCCAGCGGGATGGCTGGCACCTGTAATCGTTCGCGCGAAGATTTTCATGCAGGAAATCTGGCTTCACGAGTTTGGCTGGGATGATCCGTTGCCGTCTGAATTGGTTCAGCGATGGGAAGAATTCCTCTCCTGTCATCCCGTCTTGGTGATATTCGGATACCACGATGGGTCGCCTATCAGCCAAAGCGACCATCAGATTCATGGCTTCTGCGACGCCTCCCAAAAGGCATACGGAGAGGAATGGGGTATGTTCGCGTGGAAGCGGGTCTCCGAGTGTCAGTCCATCTCTTAACGTCCAAGACCAGGTAGCGCCAGTCAAAACAGTGTCACTGCCGCGACTCGAGCTGTGCGGAGCCGTTCTACTCGCAGAGTTGTCTTCAGCCCTCATCCCTCAAATGCCGGTTGAGAACTGCAAATTGTTTCATTGGACGGATTCAACAATTGTTCTGGCCTGGCTTCGCAAATCTCCATGTTCTGGACAACGTTCGTCGCCAACCGCATTTCTAAGATCGGCCAAGCAACCGATTGTCAATCGTGGTCTCACGTACGGTCAGAGGACAATTCAGCTGACTTAGCCAGCCGCGGAGTTTCGCCACAGGAGCTGAAGGATGGCCATCTGTGGTGGAATGGACCTGATTGGTTAGGCTTGCCTCAAGAGCAATGGCCAGTCCCAGCTGACTCGTGTCTGGAGACTGACATAGAGCAGCGTCCCATTAAAGTCCACATTGCGGAGCTGTCTCCATCAGATCCTCTTGACCGCTTCTCCGACTTCGGCAGAGCATTACGGGTTCTCGCCTACGTTTTTAGATTTTTCCAAGCGGTGTCGTAATCCCTCGGTGATGTTTCCATCTCAGCAACTTCAAAACAGTGAGCTTAAAGAAGCTCAGTAAGCAACTCATTGTCTTAACGCAACGCAACTCATACTCAAGGGGTATAAGTGCCTTCGTGACAAGCATGGCTTGCCACCTTCCAGTCCCATACTCAATTTTAACCCATTCCTTGATCCAAAAGGAATCATGCGAGCTTCCGGTCGAATCAGCAGATCGTGCAATTTAAATTACGATGAACGCCATCCTATTATCCTCCCATACTCTTGTGCGTTTAGTCGTTTACTCGTCAATTCACGCATCGGATCTCGCTGCATGGCGAAATCAACTAATGATGCGCCTTATTCGTTCGAAGTACTGGATTCGAAGCTCAAGAAGCTTATTACATCCATGACCAATTCCTGTCGAGTCTGCGTGGTGTACCGAAAAAGGCTTCAAACTCAGCTCATGGGCTGTTTGCCGGAAGAGAGGTCGACTTTTTCACGCCCTTTTACGCACACTGGTATTGACTTTGCTGGGCCGTTCGACATTAAGAACTACACCGGTCGTGCCTGTCTTATCACCAAAGGCTATGTATGTGTCTTTGTGTGCTTCAGCACAAAGGCAATCCATCTTGAAGCCACATCCGACTTAACTACGGACAAATTCAAGCAGCGTTTGCTCGTTTTATAGCAAGACGCGGCTGCCCGTCGAAGTTTACTCCGACAATGGTAAGACGTTTGTTGGAGCCTCGAGAGCCTTTGCTCGAGATTTCCTGGAGGCTACCAAAAGCAAGTCGAAACAAAGCACAGTCTCTCGTGGCATTTCAATCCGCCAGGTGCGCCTCACATGGGCGGCCTGTGGGAAGCCGGCGTCAAAAGCTTTAAGACGCTATTTTACAAGTCGACCTCATCTTTTAAATACACTTTTGAAGAGCTTTCCACCCTCCTCTCCAAGATTGAAGCCTGCCTTAATTCGAGACCAATCTCCCCTCTGTCCGAGGACGTGACAGATTTGTTGGCTCTGACTCCGGGGCATTTCTTAGTAGGGGGCCCACTTCTTTCCGTGACGGAGCCAGAGATAGAAGGAAATGCGGCATCAATCCTCAATAGATGGCAGCGACTTAAGGCTCTCAACCAACACTTCTGTTTCCGTTGGAAGGAAGAGTACTTGAAGGAGTTGCACAAAAAGAAACAAATGGCAATTACCTGAGAAGAACCTGAAGCAAGGTGACATGGTAATTATCAAGGAGGATAACCTTCCATCACACGAATGGCGCTTGGGACGCGTCAAGGAAACTTACCGGGACAAGATGACCAGGTCGAGTGGTCGACGTGCTTACGACCCGCGGAATTATTAAGAGGCCAGTGGCCAAACTTATCCTCCTTCCACTCCTTTCCGAGTCCAATCCAACTTCTGTGTCAAAATCGTGACTAGTCGTTTCACTTACTAATATGTGTGTTTTATGTTTTTCCAGAACCCCTCACGACGCAACATGGCACCAACCAAGGCAAAGAAGCTAGCACAGAGGCTGCGTGGCACAGCATCCTTCCGTTGCCGTGTGTGCCGGGGGTCCCGCCCTAAAAAGTGCCAGCGCTTCATGCATTTAACTGCAGAGAAGCGTCTCCGGGCAGTGCTGATCAATAAGTACTGTCCTAATTGCCTGGCACACCAGCACTCGGGGCGTTCGTGCAGGAGCGGCGACAAATGCCGCGTTTGTGGTGGTGAGCACC
Organism: Drosophila bifasciata; assembly: GCA_009664405.1. Classification (NCBI taxonomy): domain Eukaryota; kingdom Metazoa; phylum Arthropoda; class Insecta; order Diptera; family Drosophilidae; genus Drosophila; species Drosophila bifasciata. Next base: position 24,190,056 of record CM019043.1, read on the forward strand.
ACACCTTGCTCCATTTGGAGAAAGAGAGCTCGCCCCGTTCCCCGTCAACAAGCAGATCGCCCCGCTCCAGATCCAGATCACCCGTCGTCAGGAGAAGCGCATCGCCCAGGAACCATTCACCCGTCCGAGTGCGTCCATCAACGCCACCCTCAGTCGGAGGGATCACAATTTTGCCTACTGTGACGGCTATCGTTGCGGTAGGTGAAAAATCCTTTACACTGCGAGCCCTGATTGATCCGTGCAGCCGTGTCAGCCGCATTGACGCCTCTTTTGCAAGGGCATTGGGCCTTTCCGCAACCTGGCTCAAAGCGGGTGAACGAGTCACGGCTCGCATAAAATCCATTAGTGGTCCCTTCGACCGAGAGGTGCGACTGGGCATTGAGGACAACTTCAAATTCCTGACACCGGACGCTGATAGGCGAAGCATACCGGAAAGGCGTGGCCAACATTGTCCTAGCGGACGACGGATGGTTTAGGCCATCGACGGTCAGCTTGGTGCTAGGCGCTGATGTTTACAGCCTGATCATACAGCCAGGGGTGCTTCCAACCGATCACGGCTTAGTGATCCAGAATACCGTGTTTGGGTGGATCCTGTCCGGAGTTTTGCAGTCAGTAACATCCGCTCCCCCCTCCATTCATTTTTTTCTTGCAATTATATTGCAAGGGGGCGGAATGTTTAAGCCGAAAAGTATGCACCGGCACCTGTAACTCCCCATCCAAGCAGTGTTCTCTTTCCATAACTCTCATATCATATGCATGTAATTATGTTAACCAATATTTTACTTATGTTAGCAGCCTGCTGAGCAAGCTCAACATTACATTACAACCAGTATTAATCCAACATTAAAAGAAGTACAACCCACACACAAAAACCGCGCGTTAGTTCTTTAAACCGCTCTTTTCGCTAATTATTAAAACACGGGTATTAAAATACTTATTGTGTCGTGAGTGCTGTTTTGTTCACCCCTCCAAGATTTTACACTAGGTTTATTAGGTTATTACAGGAAATTCATAAAGGGATTTCGCGGGAATAACCAAACCAATATTCTAGACAACTGAAGGGAAGAAATCAATAGTGATAGACGATGAGTTTAAGGAAGCAATCAAATGTCCTGTGAAAGGCCGTGATAATCTCTTTGTAATACTTTTGGTTTCATGTCCTTAAGGTGGATATTACTGAAGATATTGTGATATTCATGTCCTTAAGATGGATATTACTGAAGATATTGTGATCCAAATGGAAGAACACTTCAGGCTTGGACCGGTAGGTATATACTCCATATAGACCGCAATATCTTCAGATTTGTCGCTTAAAGGACATGAAACCAAAAAGTATTACATAGGGATTATTTCGGCCTTTCACAGGACATTTGATTCGTGTGGATTGAATGCATATAACTGAAGATATTGCCAACCGAATGTGTAACAAAGGGAGGATATACCTGAAGGTTAAGCGGTTATATCCTGAAGTGTTCCACATTCGGACGGCAATATCTTCAGTTATATTCATTCCATCGACACGAATCAAGTGTCCTGTGAAAAGCCGTGATAATCTCTGCGTAATAATTTTGGTTTCATGTCCTTAAGGTGGATATTACTGAAGATATTGTGATACTCATGTCCTTAAGGTGGATATTACTGAAGATATTGTGATCCAAATGGAATAACACTTCAGGTTTGGATCGCTTAACCGAAACCAAAGGTATATCCTCCATTTGGCCCGCAGGATATGATTCGTGTCGATTTGTATAACTTAAAGGACATTGAAACCAAAAGTATAACAAATAGGATTATTTCGACCTTTCTGAAGGACATTTGATTCGTGTGGACACTTATATTCATTCCATCGATACGAATCAAGTGTCCTGTGAAAGGCCGTGATAATCTCTTTGTAATATTTTTGGTTTCATTGGTTTCATGTCCTTAAGGTGGATATAACTGAAGATATTGCGATCCAAATGGAAGAATACTTCAGGTTTGGATCGCTTAACCTTTAGGTATATCTTCCATATGGACCTCAATATCTTCAGATTTGTCCGCTTAAAGAACATGAAACCAAAATTATTACAAAAGGGATTATTTCGGCCTTTCAAAGGACACTTGATTCGTGTGGATTGAATGAATATAACTGAAGAGATTGCCAACCGAATGTGTAACAAAGGGAGGATATACCTGAAGGTTAAGCGATTATATCCTGAAGTGTTCCACATTCGGACGGCAATATCTTCAGTTATATTCATTCCATCGACACGAATCAAGTGTCCTGTGAAAGGCCGTGATAATAACCGAATGTGTAAAAAAGGGAGGTTATACCTGAAGACTAAGCGATAAAATCCTGAAGTGTTCCACATTCGGATGGCAATATCTTCAGTTATATTCATTCCATCGACACGAATCAGGTGTCCTGTGAAAGGCCATGATAATCCAAAAATAATACTTTTGGTTTCATTTGTCCTTAAGGTGGATATTTGATTCAGTATCAGTATCGATAGTGGATGATGGTCGTATTTAACCGAATCTCCTAACAAAGGGGATTTTCTGTGCTTAAAGGAAAGCGATTGTGTTTAATGAAGTGTTCCTGTGTTGTTAACTGACCGTTCAATCTGTCCACTATTTTCATTCTATCTGCAAACGCAATTTTGAGTGTTTATTTCTTAAATAAAGTTAATTTGTGCTTTTTCTCCATGTCTCAGTGCTTTCGTATTCACAGCTGTGTTGTTGGAACCCAGGTTTACGTCGCACTCTTTCTGAGCCTCTCTCAATTTATATGTTCTCATATGCTTTTCATACTTCGCCTCTTCTCCCTCACACAAAGGACATTGACGCTCAGCATTTGGCCGCCTCTCTGTTGTTGACTTACGCTCTGACTTTTATTTCGTGTCGATTGTGTTATAATGAATAATAAACAGTGAATTTTTTCAGTAAAGGGATGCTGCGCTAAAGGTTGCCGCTCTAATATCAACGGAAGTGTTTCACATACTGCTGGCTATCTTCAGTTATATGGCACATACTACGACACGCTGACTTTGGTCATACTGGAGGACGCGTAGTCGACCTCATAAAAGTCTCGTTGTGGCCTCAACTGGACTTGTTGGGACTGCAGGTCGATTGAAGGCGACATGCGGATCCAAATGGACAAACTCATACTTCAATTTTGGATCGTCAACGCTGGGTTTCGTACTCTTCTGGATAAGTTATCTTCAGATGGAGTCTCACTTTAAAAATTAAAAATTTTAACGGAGTCGCCCTAAACAAAAGGTAATAACTGTCTGGCCTCTAGCAATAATAATGCCTTTCTTTCAGTTCCTGGGACACCCTATAACTGAAGCACCTACTTCATCACCATCCGCCGAATGTGTAACAATCCGACTGCGATATCAGTGGAGTCTGTGATCCCATCGGCTGCGCATCTGTTCCCATTTGAAGGTGCCGACGCTTCTGTTATGGATGTGGAATTCCGTCAACACGGCTTCCATCGTCAGCTCTGAAAAATGGCTCCATGTTTCTTGATTCAGCTTTTCGGTTGAATCTTCTTTGCCGTATGCCGAAGATAATCCTATCAAATGGAAGCTACTTCTAACTGCTGTCGCTCTAACTGCTGTCGCTCCATAAAATCTATTTTCGTCTCTCGACTCATGGCATCGGCCACGGAAGTTCTGGTTAGAGACTTTATCTATTAAACTTAATATAAACTTAATTTTGAGGAATTCATTCCTGGTCTGGTAGTTACTAAATTTAATTTTAAAGTCAAACGTAATATTGCCTCCTTCAAAATTCTGGTTCCAGATGAAACATGTCAATAGTATGCTCGACCCCTCCTTCTGGCCGGGCAATATCTTTTGTCATATGTTTACCAACAAATCAAGTGTAACCCTGTACTTCAGTGGGTGTCCTCCCTGCGCCTTTTTCGTCCGTCCTCAACTTCCGTCCGCCCAATACCAAATGGAAGCCGCATTAGGTTTTATCGTTAAAAAACTAAATACTCCATATGGCTCTAAATATCTTCATATCAGAATGTTCGGGGCTTATGTAGCAAACTGAACAAGTTGTATACTGACAGTGCTTCTTTCGAGTCGGATGTGATCGCTTTTCTGAAACCTGGCTGAACCCCTCAATTTATAATTCTGAGATTCTAGTTGACAAATTTAATGTATATAGGTTAGATCGTCCAACTCGTGGTGGCGGTGTCCTGGTTGCCGTTCGCTCGGACATAGCGTCTCAACTTTTTCGTCGAAGCGGAAAACAACATTGAAATAATTGTAGTTAAACTTCGCATGTCCTCTTTTAACCTTTTTATATCCTGCTCATATATTCCTCCGTCCTAATTTTCTACCTATATTCGGACGTCTCAACATCTTCAATCTATTTCGTCCCATCGACACGAATGCGATCGTCTTGATTGTCCGTGATTCAACCTACCAAATATTTTTTGGTTTCATTCTGCTGACTCTAAACTGAAGTTCCCTTCTGTTCATCCAAATGTAGATTCACTTCAGGTTTGGATCGTTAAACCGTTAGGTAAATCCTCCATATGGACCGCAATATGGACAGGCTTTTTAGACCTTAAAGGACATGAAACCAAAAAGTATTACCATGGTCTGATTATTTCGGGATTTCCTCTATCTTGATTCGTGAGGATTGAATGGATATAACTGAAGATTTTGCCAACCGCCTTCCTCCGGGAGGATAAATCCTCTTTAAGAAGGTTACCCTCCTGTTTCCAGGAAGTGTGATTTTATCAGTTTGGATTTTGCAAATCTCTTCAGTTACTGGTCATTCCATCTTGACGACTTTCAAGTGACCCTGCTACTGAAATTCATGATAATTTCTTTGTAAAACTTTTTGGTTTTATGTCCCTAAGGTTTATCCTTGAAGAATTGCGATCTAAATGGCCCCTCTTTGGTTTTGGATCGGTTAATAAACCTACGGAATATCCTCCATATGGCCTGTACAAAAGTTTAAACGATTTGTCCGCTTAAAGGACATGAAACCAAAAGTATTCCATTAAAATCAAAATTTTCTATTTCAATACATCATGCTACAAGGACTTGATTCGTGTCGATTAAACTTTAAACGCGAAGATAAGCCAATTTTTTCAGTAACAATTCAAGGATAGCTCCTGAAGCTTCCTTCTTCGATCCTATAATGAAGGTTCCTGACATTCGGACATGGCAATATCTTCAGTTTTCCAACTTCATTCCATCGACACCATTCAACCATACATGCTTCATCTACCGAGCACTTATTTCCTATTCCCTTTAGCTTTCATGTATCTAAGGTTCATCGATTACTGATGGACTATTGCTAGTCCAAATGGATGTAAATCTTCAGGTTACTACTGGCCCAACTTGGTTTAGGTATATCCTCCATTTGGACTGATTCTCTTTTGATTGCCCCTCTTAAAACTGAAACCAAAACTTGTCTTAGCTAGGTGATTTTATTTCGGTTTTGGAAGGGACACTTGATCGTTCCCATCGATTAAAATGGATATAAATCGGATGTTGCCAACCGTGCAATTTAACAAATCTGATATACCTGAAGGTTAAGCGAAAAAATGAAGTGTTCCACATTCGGATGGCAATTTCTTCAGTTATATTGTTTCCATGTTTCGAATCACGGATTTGTGAAACGTCGCTCAATCTCTTCTAATTTGGTTTGAGTTCTCAACTTTTGTAACTGAAGATATTTTGATCCAAATGGAAGAAAACTGATGTAGTTTTACCGACTAACCGTTAGGTTTATCCTCCATATGGACCGCAATCTCCTCATCCACAAACTATCACTTCCTCGGGTTGAAAATAAACTGCTTTTCTGGATTATTTCGGCCTAAGCAACCGTTCTTGATTCGTGTCTGTTTGAATGGATGTCTGTCGAAGTTCATTGCCGTCTGGTGTGTAACAAAGCCAGGATATCCCTGAAGGTTTAGCGATAATTTATTAAAGTCTTCCTCATTCGGATGGCATATCTTCAGTTATATTGTATCCTGATGACACGAATCATGTTTTCCTATTGTGATCCGTATCCCCATTATTCTTTCCAAACCTTTTTGGTTTCATAATTGGTAAGGTGGATATAACTGAAGATATTAACATTTCTAAATGTAACGTCATGACATTTTTGGAGCAAGCCTTACCTTTTAGGACTATATATCCGTAACATTTCCTTATGGACCTGTTCAAAGTTCTTGACTTGGGATTTATCCGCTTAATCTGTGTTATAACATCCATATATCTGTTATTTCGAACAAAGGGGGGTCCTTGGTTTCTTTAAGCGATGGTCTAAAGGAATTTACTGACCCTTACTGTGTCAAACTTCTTTATGTTTCTCTTACGGCCAATTTTTAGAATATGGTTATTGCGTCTGGAATGTCATTACAAAGGGAGGATATACCTGAAGGTCCGTTCAAAAAACAAAATCCTGATTTTTGTTCTCCGTGGACATTGGGATCCTTCTAGTTATATTCATTCCATCGACACGAATCAAGTCTCCTCGATATCCATTCTCTCTCTTTGTAATTTGTTTGGGTTTCTTTGTCCACAAACTGGATATCTCCGAAGATATCGACGATCCAAATGGATGAAAACTTCAGGTTTGGTTCCGTCTTAACCGTTAGGCATATTTCCTCCATATGGACCGCAATATCTTCAGATTTGTGACGCTTAAGGACATGAAACAAAAAATTATTAATACATATTTTCATCGGTTTTCCATAGGACACTTGATTCGTGTCGATTCAAATGGATATAACTGAATAATGCCAACCGAATTTATTCAAAATTGTATACGCTGAAGGTTATTCTCTGATAAACTTGCTGTGAGTTGGACCACATTCGGCTGGCAATATGCCAGTTATAACCATTCCATCGGGTCGGGTAATAACCATAGTCAAAGGCCGTGATATTCTTTTATAATCTTTGTCCTTTCAATAGTTTAACTGGATATAGTTGAAGATATTGCAATAAACAATAAACAATTCAGGTGAAGATCGCTAAACCGTTAGGTATATCCTCCATATGGACCGCAATATCTTCAGATGTGTCCGCTTAAAGAACATGAAACCCAAACGTTTAAATAGGGATTATTTCGGCCTTTCACAGGACATTTTGATCCGTGTGGATTGAATGGATATAACTGAAGATATTGCCAACCGAATGTGTAACAAAGGGAGGATATATCTGAAGGTTAAGCGATAAAATATCCTGAAGTGTTCCACATTCGGACGGCAATATCTTCAGTTATATTCATTCCATCGACACGAATCAAGTGTCCTGTGAAAGGTCGTGATAATCTCTTTGTAAATATTTTGGTTTTTGGTTTCATGTCCTTAAGGTGGATATAACTGAAGATATTGCGATCCAAATGGAAGAATACTTCAGGTTTGGATCGCTTAACCTTTAGGTATATCTTCCATATGGACCGCAATATCTTCAGATTTGTCCGCTTAAGGACATGAAACCAAAATTATTACAAAGGGATTATTTCGGCCTTTCACAGGACACTTGATTCGTGTGGATTGAATGGATATAACTGAAGATATTGCCAACCGAATGTGTAACAAAGGGAGGATATACCTGAAGGTTAAGCGATAAAATCCTGAAGTGTTCCACATTCGGACGGCAATATCTTCAGTTATATTCATTCCATCGACGAATCAAGTGAAAACCGTGTCTTTCGAATGTGAAAGGCCGTGATAAAATAAGTGTTCTCGGATGGCAAATCTTTCAGTTATATTGGTTTCATGTCCTTGAAAGTGATAATCTCTTTGCAATAACTGAAGATATTCCTTAAGATGGAAATGGAAGATATTCAGGTTGGAAGACTTCAGGCTTAACCGTTAGGTATATACTCCATATGGACCGCAATACCTTCAGATTTGTCCGCTTAAGAACATGAAACCAAAAGTATTACAAAGGGATTATTTCGGCCTTTCACAGGACACTTGATTCGTGTCGATTGAATGGATATAACTGAAGATATTGCCAACCGAATGTGTAAAAAAGGGAGGATATACCTGAAGGTTAAGCGATAAAATCCTGAAGTGTTCCACATTCGGACGGCAATATCTTCAGTTATATTCATTCCATCGACACGAATCAAGTGTCCTGTGAAAGGTCGTGATAATCTCTGCGTAATACTTTTGGTTTCATGTCCTTAAGGTGGATTTGAAGGTTTCATGTTCTTAAGGTGGATATTACTGAAGATATTGTGATCCAAATGGAAGAACACTTCAGGTTTGGATCGCTTAACCGTTAGGTATATCCTCCATATGGACCGCAATATCTTCAGATGTGTCGCTTAAAGGACATTAAACCAAAAGTATTACACTGGGATTATTTCGGCCTTTCACAGGACTTTTGATTCGTGTCGATTGAATGGATATAACTGAAGATATTGCCAACCGAATGTTTAACAAAGGGAGGATATACCTGAAGGTTAAGCGATAATATCCCTGAAGTGTTCCACATTCGGATGGCAATATCTTCAGTTATATTCATTCCATCGACACGAATCAAGTGTCCTGTGAAAGGCCGTGATAATCTCTTTGTAATACTTTTGGTTTCATTGGTTTCATGTCCTTAAGGTGGATATTACTGAAGATATTGTGATCCAAATGGAAGAACACTTCAGGTTTGGATCGCTTAACCGTTAGGTATATCCTCCATATGGACCGCAATATCTTCAGATTTGTCCGCTTAAAGGACATGAAACCAAAAGTATTACATAGGGATTATTTCGGCCTTTCACAGGACATTTGATTCGTGTCGATTGAATGGATATAAATGAAGATATTGCCAACCGAATGTGTAACAAAGGGAGGATATACCTGAAGGTTACGCGATAAAAATCCTGAAGTGTTCCACATTCGGACGGCAATATCTTCAGTTATATTCATTCCATCGACACGAATCATCTTGTTTGTGAAAGGTCGTGATAGGCTCTGCGTAATAATTTTGGTTTCATGTCCTGTGATATTACTGAAGATATTGTGATACTCATGTCCTTAAGGTGGATATAACTGAAGATATTGTGATCCAAATGGAATAACTCTTCAGGTTTGGATCGCTTAACCGTTAGGTATATCCTCCATATGGACCGCAATATCTTCAGATTTGTCCGCTTAAAGGACATGAAACCAAAGGCCGTATTACATTGGGATTATTTCGACCTTTCACAGGACATTTTGATTTGTGTGGATTGAATGGATATAACTGAAGAGATTGCCAACCGAATGTGTAACAAAGGGAGGATATACCTGAAGGTTAAGCGATAAAATCCTGAAGTGTTCCACATTCGGACGGCAATATCTTCAGTTATATTCATTCCATCGACACGAATCAAGTGTCCTGTGAAAGGCCGTGATAATAACCGAATGTGTAACAAAGGGAGGATATACCTGAAGGTTAGCGCGATAAAAATCCTGAAGTGTTCCACATTCGGATGGCAACATCTTCAGTTATATTCATTCCATCGACACGAATCAGGTGTCCTGTGAAGGCCGTGATAATCTCTTTTGCAATACTTTTAGTTTCATGAATGGATATTACTGAAGATATTGTGATCCAAATGGAAGAACTCTTCAGGTTTGGATCGCTTAACCGTTAGGTATATCCTCCATATGGACCGCAATATCTTCAGATGTGTCCGCTTAAAGAACATAAAATGAAAAGGTTTACATAGGGATTATTTCGGCCTTTCACAGGACATTTGATTCGTGTGGATTGAATGGATATAACTGAAGAGATTGCCAACCGAATGTGTAACAAAGGGAGGATATATCTGAAGGTTAAGCGATTATATCCTGAAGTGTTCCACATTCGGACGGCAATATCTTCAGTTATATTCATTCCATCGATACGAATCAAGTGTCCTGTGAAGGCCGTGATAATCTCTTTGTAATATTTTAAGCGGTTTCATTGGTTTCCGGTATTCGTCCAAGGTGGATATAACTGAAGATATTGTGAACCAAATGGAAGAATACTTCAGGTTTGGATCGCTTAACCGTTAGGTATATCTTCCATATGGACCGCAATATCTTCAGATTTGTCCGCTTAAAGAACATGAAACCAAAAGTATTACATAGGGATTATTTCGGCCTTTCACAGGACACTTGATTCGTGTGGATTGAATGGATA